>JANAVB010031617.1:47023994-47111445 GCA_029216955.1 Iris pallida
TAAACAGGTTTTCGTCCAACTTTAGGGTCGATTTCAACTCGTTTTTTATTCGATTTAATCCTAAACTATCCAATCGATTTGAAGATGAATAGGTTAGGTTCATACCAGAAGAAACGATTCGAAGATTGGTCGAGCACGCGTGGAGAAATCACGCGACGAAGTTAACCTCGCAGGGACTGCTGCTACCAGTGAGCTTTGCCGTTTAGCTCGAATTGCGGTGGCCCTGGCCGCCGCCGGCGACGACGCAGCCGCGCGCGCACGCGCGCGGGTTTGGGGTCGGGGTCGGGGTCTCCAAGTTGTTGGGCGGCTTTTGATTAGGGTTTTGAGAGTTTTTTCCCTACGATGGTTCGTTGTGTATATATACATACACGTGGAAGAACTTAGGGTGGGGGCTCGGGTTTGAGCTGCTGGTTCAAAAGCTACTGTGTAGCTTTTTTTTGTTTTTGTTTTTGTTATATTTTCTTTTCTTTTATATTTTCATTTCTTTAACTAAAAATCTAAATAAACTCATAAAATCTATAAAATTCATAGATATCTTCTTTTAGAAATTTTAAATAATTAGTTCTTTGCCTACCATAGCTTTTTCTTGTTATATATACTAGTATAAAATTATAAGCTAACCAAAATTTATATTCAAGGAATATTTCAATTATCAAATATTGAAAAATGATTTTAAAATATTCTAGCAAATGTTTAATACATAAATTTCCTATGATTATATAGGGGATCACAACTACTTGCTATATATATATATATATATATATATATATATATATATATATATATATATTAGCAAAATGCTTGTCGAACCTCTTATCCGACTACAGCTGGGTAACAGACACGCTTCGATGAGCTACGAGCGTTGGCTGGGTGACGAGCTATACAACACGCAACATCCCCACATCGGGGAGATCCGCGATCTGTGGAATACCGATCACGGTTGGAATTGGGACAGAGTGCGCAATAGGCTCGGACAGGAAGCGACAGACAGACTTGCGGCCGCTCAGTTGCAGATTACCTACGAGCCAGATTCCCTGCGGTGGACCTCGACTCCGAACGGCGCTCTCCCTAGCGTATGCCAGACTCATAGCGAAAGGGACTGGCACTCCGTGTCGTCTCATTGCCCCTTTCTGGCAATCCTGCATCCCCATTAAATGGTCGATCCTGGTCTGGAGAGCTCAGAGAAGGAAACTTCCTACAGACGACTCAATCGCGTCTTTCGGTTTCAGCCTGGCTTCGAGCTGTCACTGTTGCACTTCCCCTCAAGTTGAGTCGGTGGAACACGTCCACCTTGCTGGCGATCTATCGATGCAGTTGTGGGACAGCCTCAGCAACAAGTGCGGAGTTCATCATCCTCCAGGGGGCTTCAACGATCTCCTGGCCAGCTGGGAACCTCCCACGGCCAACAGATCGTTGCAACCACCGGGATTTGGGTTCTGTGGAAGAACCGAAATAAATTCAGGTACGAAGGTCGTTCACTCCAACCTCTTCATCTGATCTCCGAGGTCCTGCGCCAGATCAGTAGAATCCGGAGGCGTTGCTCCCACTCCGTTGACAGCTTTTGGGTAGCCTGGGACTAGTCACCTCTGGCTCAGTGTTTTGTTTAGGTTCTTGTCCCTGTTGCCCTTTCTTTTCTGGTCTTTTGCCTTCTTGCGCGTGTCGCGCTTACTTATATAGGCTTCGGCATTTTGCGCCTTATACATCAATAAATTCCTCTTCTTCCAAAAAAAAATTAATATATATATATATATATATATATATATATATATATATATATAAGCAAAATGCAAATAAAAAAATCCAATAAAATTTAAAAGTACATTTTAAATAAAAGTGAAATAAAATCATCAAATTTTGGGGATTTTACATCCTACCCAATTTATAAAAATTTCGTCCTCGAAAATAAAAAATTTCTTAATATCACGAAATACGGTTTTTAATACAAGGGAGAGCAGGCCCGTCAAATCGTGACTTGGCTTCTGAAATTATGGAGGAGGGGGTATCACAAGAATCCAAATTAGTGTCATGTTCTACAAGATAGGGTTTTCTTGGTTTAAGGCCCTACCCAACTTGTAGAAGTTGGCTAATCGTTGTTACCATACTTCCGTGGAGGACACTTCTAAAGGCGGCACGAGAAAGTGGAGCATTTCTGACCACGGTCACGGATCTTAAAGGAAGCCTAGATATTGCCATGACGTTTTTGGTCAATAACTTCTATAAGAGGATTATTACAACCTAATATTGTTTCTATTGATCATGCTCCAACCAGGTAAGTAGACATCCCTTGTTTGACTATAATAGAAATAGGTCGTTTCGAGGAATTTTCTTCTTCGTTTATCATGGGTAACTGAGAGGCAGGTTGAATAACTTAAGAAAGGAATTTTCATGGCCATGAGATGAAAATCTATAACAAGTGCAGAACCTTGCTATAGTATATGACCAGGTAAATGTTTGGATTCTTTAAGTCACAGTGACTAGGGTATACGGGTTGGTATTTGCTATCGTGTAGGAGGCCTGCGCTTGTTCGAGTGGAATGCGTATGACATAGGTGTGATGTGTCTTGCATGGATCATAAATATTTAGTTTGTTCGGAAGGATTGGTCAACATTGTATGGTCAAGTCAATTTGAACAAATGGGTATCTATAGTTTATTCTAAAGGAAAAATGGCCTATACTTGTAGTGAAATTGAAATGGAGCATAGGAAGGTGTGTTTGCGTGGGATATGTATGGCATGCATGTAGCTTGACCGGTCTAGTTTATGAGGGTGAAATTGTTGCAAGGAAAAAGTTTATGTTGTGCTTCTAATATCGAAGTCACAGTAGAGGGTATTAATTTATACAAATAGTAGTGGACATTATGAAGCATTGTTTATTAGTTTGATTGGAACCATTTCCTAATTCTTAGGGAGGCTTGCAAATACACTTCAGGAAATTTTCGTTTCGAAATTGAGACTAAGACACGATCTTATGATAGAACATAATTTAAAGAATCAAGGTTGCAATCATTTGTCACGGTTATCTAAATGCACGAGCAAAAGGTTAAAAGAAATATGAAAATCGTCTCGCAACTTCCAAACAGAAGGGAGAAGGGTTACAAATGTCATCACCTTTCCAGAGGTAGTGCATACTAAGTTCAAGGTTCTACCCAACCTACCTAAATTGGTTAACCGTGGAGATAGCAGTAATAGAATTTCTAAGAGGATCAAGTTTCATGGAGATATATTAGGATATGAGATACTTCTGATCGTAGTCACGGACTCCATAGGAAGTCGAGGTAATACTTACTTAACATTGCTCACATGTTGACCATGTCCTATCAAGGCAGTAGGAGAGGCCTTGGTCAAGCGTTGCCGAAAACAAGTTGGTACAACGTGATTCCATTCATCTCCTAGCATAGGCTACAAAAGATATGTTACAATTTATGGAAGGAGAATTAGTGGACCAAGTGATGTGGACTACATAATAGGTATATGGATCTATTTCATCAAGTTTGGTTTTTATAGCCTAAATATGGTGATATGCAAGTATGGGTCTAACTGGGTCTTAATGGGTTTCCAAATGGGACATCAATCTTTGATGTGATTGAATCTTAGGTTTTAATCTATATTGGCTGGACGAGATGCTATGAAATCAATCTAAGCTATTCTTAGTAGGTTAGGGCAACCTTATATAGGTTCCAAGTCAAGTGGTCGGGCAAATTTTCAGCCGGGTTGGTTAACCAGGTTCCTAAAGCCCAAAATACACCTTCTGTGACTCTTGTGTTAAGTAGCACAAGGGGCCACTATTGAGTGGCACACTAGTGGCATGTGCGTAGTGGGATTCGAGTAGATCACAGCCATATATTGGATCAAAAGATTGGAGTAGAGGTTGGATCTCTAACTGAAGTCGGAAAGGACAAGAGCATTATGGTAGGGGTTATCGCTAGCCTTTTTGACTTGAAAGTCGCATCATAAAAATAGAGTACAAGGGGACGTATTTTAGTGGGACATGATATGTCTACATGAATGTGGAGTCGTCTATGTCTTGTATGTGAATTTTGTTGGAAGGTCACAGCTGGTCTCGTGTTCTAAATATTAAGGTCACGGTCGAGGACACCAAATGATCTAAATGGAACATGGGAGTTCACGGGGCGCTAATTATAGTCTAATGAAAATCAACTTATTCTAGTCAATCAGTAATCTTAGTAAATCCTAAAATTTAGAAAGGGCTTATAATCTATTCACTCTGGAAACTAAGACACGGTTTTAGGATTAATGAGGTTTAGAAAATATCAAAGTTGTGATATCGTACCTCGACTTTTGATCATAAAGAATAAGGCACGATGTAATGGATAATGTGATACGGTAGGTATGAATCAATTTCGAGGATCGTACCATGAATTCTAATAAATGGAAATGATTGCGTACCATGATACACGAGTCGATAAACAGAATGATCCACTCGTCCATAGTATACGAGAGTTATCGATGGGGTAACGGCACTAAAGCACGTCATGGGAAAGATCTCCAACGACTAAGTCGTAAATTTCTATTTGTGTCAAGCCTGCCAAACTATGGTCACAAGGGTTCTAGTGGTATCAAATGTAGTGCTCACGCATTGTTGTTGTTAACTGGTAAATCATAATATGATAGGGTATTATGCTATGGTATTGGCTAAGCTAGTGCTTGTGGTGTTCCAATGCTAAGTCAGGTCTTAGTAATAAAATTAGCATAATGCCTGCTGGATCCCTAATCTCAGGATGGGTGTCTACTATAGTCATGATAAATGTTTGTCCTTGCTTTTGTCTATTAGTCTTAAGTCTGAACTGTGGGCTTAGTCGGGTAAGGGTTGGCTAGTTACGAAAATAAAGAGAAATAATTAGAGACTCGTAACAATTGGTTCCTTGAGAAAATATAGTCGCCTTAGTGGGTGTTTCGACAAATTGTATGATTCTAATCATTATCAGATTCAAATGACTTAGAAGGTCACGATAGTAGTTTTAGGGTCGAAGAGAGAACGAGTAACTTAAGGCAGGGTTGTAGTCACATGGCTGGCTGATGGTAGCTACACTTGTGTTTGCAACTATCATAGCCATGGGGATACTTTGTATCTATCAAACACAAGCATTCGTATTTTTCAATCGGTGAAAGACTAAAACAATAAAGAGTTCAAGAAAGATGTCATTGAATACAATTACGTGATTCAAAGGTAGGTATAATTCAAGTGGAATTGTCAATGCAGTCGCGGATGAGATCCTTAATACCTCTATATCTCAATCCACTTGGGATAATCATATGAAGAGCGAACCAAGTGCACTTTGGTTGATCAGACCATAATACCTTGATTCGAATTAGACAATATGCTTGTGGGCGTCCCCAGTATACATATGTCCTGAACAAGCTCGATAAAGAATAAGCTTACAAAACTAGGCTATAAATAGCATCGTCGTTCATGGTAGTTCAAAGTATAAGTACGAGAGAAAATGATGAAAGCAGTTATAACTGGTTCTGGTTTCACAAGGAATCTACGTTGCGTCCAGTGTTCCCGTTTATACAGTCGTCCTACTGTCTCTTGTATCAGGCCTTGGTTGACCAATGGAGTATGGGCGACAAAATCTCCATATTCTAGGTAATCATGTCTTTCTGCACTATCATATATTCAGTATCACCTAGTTATACCTCATTAATGGATTATAAGAACACGGGGTGATAGGCCGTGAGGCATACTACCCAACTTATAAGAGTCAACTAATAGGGTGGTTGACAAATAATACATGTGTGACTAGTATGAGTTGTCTTCTTAACCTTTCTATCGGGTACGTAGGAAAAGTTAAGATTTATGGTAGAAAAAAAATCAAGCAGAAGGAAGTCAAGGTAGTCGGACGAGAGTTTGAGATTTGGAATCAAGTGAGGAAATCAAGCTTGTGGATGAGATTCCTATATCCTAATCCGACATGCAGGCTCACATCGGTACAGTAACGTAACCGAAGTGACAAACTCGACCTACATGGGCCACCACAAAAACATGTAATGTCCCAGTCTCAAAATACTTAGGACTGAGTACGTAGACATGCCAGCTGCATATATACGAAGGATACTCCAATATGTGGAATCCTCGTATGTATACATAAACTATAAAATGCAGTAACCATGGTAACTAAATCTCATCCACAAAATCAAAAGAATAATGATATAAATCAACTCAATAATTTGTCATTGTACATGTAGTTTGGCGGAGACAAATCCACTACAAACAATTTAAATGAGATGAAATATACAAGAGAATGATCGATAAAATGACAAGACGAACCAATGGCAATCATCTTCGAAGGAATGGAGAGGATCACGGCCTTGGCTAGAACACCTACAAAGTCACAAAGCACACCTGGAGAATTCACCAGGTCCTCAGAGGGACGTAACAAGATACATAAAGAAAATGCCACATAACTGAACATATATAATATGCCATAAATCACAAGTAAAGTAAAATAGTCCCAATCGTAACAAGATCCAATATCTCATCATCGAAACAATGGACTACAACTACAACCAAACAAGGACAAGGGGTAGTACACTATACCGCGATGCGACATTGTCCCAAGCTACTAATGGAACTGGGTTATATGACATTGACGAAGGTTACCTGACCATTCTAATGTGTTTATGCAGTTAAGAACAAACCTTCAACGCATGGGCATCTGGCTACAGGTGAAGGAAACTCAGGTATGGTCCCACAGAAAACCATGGACCTCAAAGCATAACATTCATCGAATGTCAGGGGCCAGCAGGAAATCAGGTATCAGGATCCAGGACCGTATCTCCAGCGAAGGTAACCGGCAATAATATAAAAGTGCATACGTTGCCCATATGTTAAGGAACTGTTATTCCCACCCAATGCCTAGTAGAGTCACATCCATGACTCCTATACCTCTACTAACTGCCAAGTCTCCTAACATGCCTCTATTAGCAGTTAGCCCTAACGCATGCGCACAAGTGATCAGCCATCACGCAAGTACCTCTACATGCTACTCATCTCACACATACCTCGTGGTACAACTGTGTCAAGGTTTATGTTATACACTACAAATGGTAGTCCCTTGACTCTAGGTCCATATGAAATCAAAGGATAATAAGTAAAGTAAAGCTAATATCACTGAGCAGGCAATAAATCAGGAACTGTAATAATGGTACAGTTACAAAAACTGAAAATAATTAAACAGTGATAAGCAATAACAAAAATGCAGACTAATATAAGCAATAAATATGGCAATGTATCTTGCATGAGCTTGTGTGCAAAAGGGCGACGTCCAATAGCTCGAACCGTCAGAATAGTAAAGCGATGAAAGCCAAATCCCGCTTACGTCCCCGGATGCTGAAATAAACATCACGAACGTGTTTGGAATAAAAGATATGTCCAGGAAATGTCTGTCCAAAAGTCCAATTCCGGAACAAGGGCAAAATCATAATTTGGATCAAAACGATGTCCGTCGTTGAATCCGTTTTGCACCGAAACGTGTCAATATCTATGGTCTCTAAAGTCATCAAACTACAGGTCTACGGGTCCAGTTTGAGGAGACGAACCCAATGGTATGTCCAATTTTGGATTCTGGTGAGCCGTGCACAAATTCACCCGTTAGAGCGGGTCGCGGGCCCGCCAAATAGGCGTTCCAGTCGACCTTCTCAGAATCGGACCAAACTTAGCATACAGGACCAGAAAAATGATTTGGTTCTGCTGGCGCAAGTTTCGTTTCGATTTGACGAATGTGCACAAAGTAATTGAAAATTTTCCAAAAGGGCCAATACCATTGTTGTAAAAATCCCTCTAGGCGGCCGACTAGTCGCTAGTCGGCCGCCGCCGACTCGGCTAGGGGCTAGTCCCTGACTAGTCACTTGTCGGCTACTGTCGACTCGATTAGGGGCTGGTCCATCCAAAAATTAGCTAAATTGGTACTAGTCTGGGCTGCCGTCGACTTCGTCAAGGCAGCCGTCGTCGACTCTTTACTTTTGTTGCTGCCTTTTTCTATTTTTGAAAAAAATTACTAGCCTACTCTTTTTTTATTTTTACTTTTGCTTTGTTATCCCTTTGCTACTGTTGTTGTGGCTCTTTTTTTTAATTTTTGCTTGTTACTTTTTTTTGCTTTTGCTTACTACTGCGGCTGTAACTCTCCGTGCAAAATAGTAAGTTGTTAACATATTATTTAAATATTTATCGAAATAGAAATTTATGCAAAATAATGAATAAAAAAATGCACTGTACTCTGCGATAATTAAAAGTTCAACAATTAACATATTATTTTTTAAAATATTTTTTATAACATATATATTTTTTATTTTTTTATTTTTATAACATATATATATATATATATATATATATATATATATATATATATATATATATATATATATATATATATATATATATATATATATAAATATATATATTCATTAAAAATTCTAAACCGACTAATCTGACTAGTCCCTGAGTAGTCCGATTAATCCGTAGTCCCCACGAACCGACTAGCGGCCGACTAGCGATTTTTACAACCTTGGCCAATACTATGAATTTCGACGGATATGTATCAAATTCGTCGCGCACACGCGACCAATTTGAATTTCCTCAAAGCCCACACATCCGCGAAGTCGATACACACCTTTCGATGCTTTCGTTTCGCGACCATGTCGCCCGGTTTGACGGAATGCACGTCGTATCGAAGAGTTTTCAAAGTTTTTGGTTTCCTTAAAACTGTTTTTTCCCCATCTTTGAATTTGAAAATAATTAAATACAGTAAATATAAATTTAAACTACCATAAATATTTTGAAGTACTACATGTGGTCCATAGCTTTGTTCAGGTACAATTTCTAAACTGATACTAGATCGATTAAAATCGATCTTCCAATGTGGGTACATAAACTGTTCTATTCCCTGTTTCTGAACAGGTTTTCGTCCAACTTTAGGGTCGATTTCAACTCGTTTTTTATTTGATTTAATCCTAAACTATCTGATCGATTTGAAGATGAATAGGTTAGGTTCATACCAGAAGAAACGGCTCGAAGATTGGTCGAGCACGCGTAGAGAAATCACGCGACGAAGTTAACCTCGCAGGGACTGCTGCTACCGGCGAGCTTTGCCGTTTAACTCGAACTGCGGCAGCCCTGGCCGCCGCCGACGACTACGCAGCTGCGCGCGCAAGCGCGCGGGGTTGGGGTCGGGTCTCCAGGTTGTTGGGCGGTTTTGATTAGGGTTTTGAGGGTTTTTTTCCCTACAATGGTTCGTTGTGTATATATACATACGCATGGAAGAACTTGCGGGGGCTCGGGTTTGAGCCGCTGGTTCAAAAGCTATTGTGCAGCTTTTTGTTTGTTTTTTTTTGTTATATTTTCTTTTCTTTTCTTTTATATTTTCATTTCTTTAACTAAAAATCTAAATAAACTCATAAAATCTATAAAATTCATAGATATCTTTTTTTAAAAATTTTAAATAATTAGTTCTTTGCTTACCATAGCTTTTTCTTGTTATATATACTAGTATAAAATTATAAGCTAACCAAAATTTCTATTCAAGGAATATTTCAATTATCAAATATTGAAAAATAATTTTAAAATATTCTAGTAAATGTTTAATACATAAATTTCCTATGATTATATAGGGGATCACAACTACTTGATATATTATATATATATTAGTAAAATGCAAATAAAAAAATCCAATAAAATTTAAAAATACATTTTAAATAAAAGTAAAATAAAATCATCAAATTTTGGAAATTTTACACTTACTTTGTATGTCTGATGATCTAACATCTTGTACATTATTTGCTTGCTTGAGATTGAGACACTATGCTTGTTCTTGACCATAGAGACTGACGGATTGTAGATAAACTCTCATGCATCTAGACAGCCGTGACTGTATTGCGAGGTGGGTTGCACTTCAATGTACGTAGCTGGCTGTGTCTGCCCTACGCTCTCCAGTATTCTGGTTCTGAAGCGAGACACGGTTTAAGTGGTGGCCCATTCAGGTCTTATAAATCAAGATGTGTGAGGGTTTATTGAGTAAATGTCTCAATCAGCATTCGCCCTTGATCTCTACTCGTGCTTTCTAATCTTCCTGAATCTTGACCTGATAAGGTGTTTCTATCCTTGATCAATCTTGGTCCTTCCTTATTGTTCCTCATGTCATTATCTTCAGTGGCATTATTCCTGGTCCTACCGATTAGGAAGGTGGAGCACCTCTAGTGAACCAGCAACAACCTGGGGACAAAGCCAGCACTCTGGAGTAGCATCCCGAGTCATGCATTCCGGAGATCCTGAACTACCAGTTCAGCAAGTCCAACATGTAGAGCCTGGCAGTGGAGTCCTGGTAGGACTCATCCGGGAGTTGCTTGCATCACAAGATCGTCGGGACAACGCCCTGCACCAGACAGTACAAAATGCCATGGACAAAGTTGGTTACCAAGGGAACTATCACGCCCCGCTCCCGTAGGAGCGATCGTCCTCGCTAAGGCGTGATACCGCACGAGCCTAGATTGCGCTCGTGCAAGACGGGTTCCATAACGGCCGATTTCAGCGGCTGCGACGGGGTCGTCGCACAGAAGTCCCAAGCAGAGACATTGAATGATAGCAGCGAAAATTAAGAACAAACACAAGTTATTCAAAGAAGCTCTTTATTGATATTGAAACAACGGTTACATTGGGGGCGCAAGGCCAATATTATAATCACTCAAGCTCACTCAAGCTCACATTACAAGTCACTCAGCTCTCTCTCATCTCTCAAATACAAGTCTTGATCCAGCGGAAGCTTTAGAAGGCGACGTCCATACATTATGTCCCGTATAAGTCTTTAATCCATGCGGCCGCATGCTTCGAATCGCCAAGGAACTCTGTGCCTCGACGCATCAAAGCGAGCTCCGCGCCACGAGCTTCTACCTGTGCCTGCACATGTAAACTGTGTGGATGTCAGTACTCAACTGTACTGGTGGAATGAGCTCCTCGCCCACCCATACAAAACCAACACGTTTGATTTACTTTGTGCAATACAAATCCCTTTTTTCGATTGTCTTTCTAGTCTTGCCTTAGGATCGATTTTAGGACCGACGCCTTGGCCTATTCTGTGTCGCTAGACCATTCCGTGCTTGCAACGACAACGTTAATTCATACCTTGACTCAAGACCTTTCTCGTGCCAACATCGTTAACCTATCGAGTCGTGTTTGCCTTACGGCTTAAAATCAGAGACGCAACTACGCGATGAGGCTCCTTTTCCATGTGATCGTGCTACAAAACCCTTGCTGAGGCCGTGCCTCGCAACTCAGTGATACCTAACCATATCGCCGCCTCGCGGCCCTTGCTACTTTGATCACCAACTGACCCAATCAAGACTTGTGAACTTAGTGTCACTTAACCAACTTGCCTTGCGGCGATTCCTGACTTAAACTCAAATAACTCAAACCCAACACTTGAGACTCGATGCCACGTCTCGTGCCGAAGCACGACACCTATGTTGAAGCCAAATCTTAGGCCCAAACTTGTGTTCCAACTTGTACACACATTCACTCGACTCGATCCAAAGGCATACACGCGGATAGCCGCTACTTGCCGACATCTATATGAACTTGGCCACTAGCATCACAAGCTATCCTGAGACGTATAGCTTTTTGTTAAATCGGGGACCTTCCAACGCAAATAGCTAGCATCCGTTGTAAGTCCCCCGCTTTAGCCCTGTGCTCAAACCTTATGCACCACTATACCCTGTTTCCTCCTAGGTCGAGTCGGTCCCATGGCCCAGGGTTGCCGCTCGAGGAAACATCGCCCTTGTCGACAAGTTGTCCATGACCATGCAAGACTCGACTCAACTGACGTCTCACACAGTCATCATTCTTTCAGTGTTTCTCTCTCTTTCAAAACCATGTTCCAGACTTCTATCCTTGAGATCCCTCGACGACCCACGGTCGCGAGCCTTCTCCCTTGATACTCATTCAGATCCCTCGACGACCCACGGTCGTGAGCCTTCTCTCTTGATGCAATATCCTTTTTACTCAACTTGGAAATGACTACTTGATGGCCCCCTTTATTCTAAACTCGCTTGAATCAAGTGTGGTCCTTGCCTTAAACACTAAGTCCGTGCATCGTGCCTTAGGCCAACCGTGTTCCACGCAACACTACCGTCCAAGTCATACCTCATATGACGGGCCTTGGGATCGTGGGACTATTTAACTTGACAACCGCAGAATGAGCGGGACAGCACTTGGAATGACTTAGGTCGACCGGCATAACTTTGCCTAACTTACTCAAGCATACAACTTAACGAGCAAAGGCTGCGTCAAGCCTTGCCTCGATGGAACGTGCCGTGCACGCGTTCAACTTTGAACGACCAAGTCATTTGGGCGCCTAGACTTACGCCAGCAGTCGTGCGACACAACTTAACTCATAGGACGGTTCAAGGCTATACCAAGCCTTGGACGATGGGACTGTGCATGCTTTATGAAGCATTCATGCGGGCGACGCCTATGACTTAGGCTACGTTCATAACTTTGCCAACTCAACCAACTTTCCTTCTTCCCAAGCCACGGGACGAAGGATCGAGTGTCATTTTCAAAGCACGTCGTGCACCAACTCTAAGACGATCGTTGGACCTTTCCATATTCTAACTCAATTCGACCCTTCGGGATTACTCCCTTTAGCTATGTGGATTCATCTCTTTTATTATTAAGCCTACTTGTGCAAGTTGAAAACATGCGTTTTATTATGTGAAGGCTAAGATGAGGCAAGTTCACCGAAACTACCCCACCTGAGCGAGATCTCGCCTTGACCGAGTGATGTCTCCGAGTAGCCGTTGCAAGGCTAAGTCCGAACGCCGTCGGCGTTCCTATTCCTCTGATTGACTGAGCGGGACGGGGCACTACAGGAACAATACGGCTAACAGCTTCAAGCGCCTGAACCCTCCTTTCATCAAACACTTGTTGTGCGTATCCGATACTCTCGTGATACGCACTCCAAATGGATCCAAACTTGACCCAAAGCATGCCTATATGGTCTACAACACTAGCATGACCATCTACCAATTTTACAAACCTAGATTGCTTATTTCGGATTTCCCCAATGTGAACCAAAAATGAAATGGAGAAATCTTTCAAATAGGAAGAGGAGAGCCTCAACTCCTCTCTAATGGCACCCTAATGGAATGGGGGTCCTAAATGAATGCATCTACATAAAAGAAATGATATGTGAAGGGTTTAGAGAGCTCTTACCAATTGAGAGATGGATTTCCAATGAACAAACCCCTAGATCTAGATTTCCCTCAAGCTCCAATGCTCCAAATCCTTCCAAATGCTTCCAAGCTAGCCAATAGAGCCTTCTCCTCTCCAAGGAAAATAGAATGAAACTAATTTAGAGGAATTTGGATGAGAAAAGGGTGTAGGAACAATTTAGGAAAAAAGCTTCCAAATTAGGGTTAGGTTTTGAATGAAAAAGGAGGGAGATGAAGAAGTGGGGCTATTTAATGAAGGTGGACTGCCATTTTAGGTTTAGTTTAGGTTTTGGTTCATTAGTGGAAAGTCTACAAGGCCCTCCTAAGTTGTGATGACAAGTTCTAAGAAAATGGTCCATTCTAACTTTTTGTTTTTAGCCTAAAAGTTCAATTGACTATCTAATTAGAATATAGACTATTTAACTAATGAAAATGAGTTTTAAGTTTTGTTAAAACTCATAATCTAGGCTACCATGATCATGTCTAATCATTTAGTCAAGGTGGTTCTAAGGTTTTACCAAAATAATATCACCAACACAATTCAATTAATTTAAAAGATAACTAAAATAATTAAATTCACAAAAAGTCAAAAATATCCCTGTTCTAGGAAAGTGGTGGTTACAAACATACTCCCCTTAAAAAATTTCGTTCTTGAAATTTAAAGTTGGCTGTACTCCTTCTAAGTCAAACCCCCAACAATCAAGGTCAAAAAATTTCTATCTAACAACACACAAGATCATGGTCCTATTGGTCGTCATTTCACAATCTCAAACAGGGTTACTACACTATCTAGCACAGCCCAAATATCCTGACAGGTACTAATAGAATCACACAACAAGATGGAAAAATAAGAACATGAGAAGACAGACTTGCTAACCCATCACCCGTAGCGTCAGCCTCCTCGACCGTCAACGCAAAAGCCCTACCCCTTTAGGGTATATCCCTCTGATGATGCGGGGCATGATGCTGCGCTACAGGTGGCCTAGCTCCCTCTCTCTATTTCATGATACTCAAATAACATCCACACTGATACTTCTCTTCATCTTACTAGGATATCATCCATAGGGTATATATATATATATATATATATATATATATATATATATAGTGGTTAGGGAGGGGGGCTCACTTGGGGGAGGTCCCAAGTTTGAGCCCCCCCCCCCGTGGGCATGGAATGGTTGGGTGGTCACGGGGCAGCCACGGTCCCAAGCTGGCGGCCTCAAGGAATGGACACCAATATATATATATATATATATATATATATATATATATATATTATTTCTTTCTTTTCCACCACGTGCGGGCTCCGTTAAATCGTGTCTCCCTGCACACGATTTTAAGCCGATCGTCGTGTCTCTTCGGACTCTTCGTGCGGATCTTGTCCGTACTGACTTTTTCATCATCGTCCCACACGTACGCCTCGCGCACTCCGTGATTAACAGGATAGCAATGACTGCCAAAAGTCCTCGTGGCCGTGCTTGCAGTGACTGCTGACTTTGTGAGTCTGACGAAGAACCTCCCGGATAAGTTAATCGGACGAATATTGGTGGCCCTCGTATATGAATTTGTTTCGGTTCTTCCAAATGACCCACGTGATGGCGGCTGCAACGATCTGGTGGCCGTGAGAGGCTTACTCCAAGTGGTCAGAAGATCGTTGGAGCCCCCATCGTCATGGTCCTGTCTGCAATGGTGAGAGAGAGTGGTCCATACCCTTGCAGGTAAGTCTCTAGAGTAGAAAATGTGGTCTACCGTTTCGGACTGTCTCACCGAGGAGCAATGACATGCGGATGCTAAGCTAAAGCCGATGGTATTGAGAGCGTTGTCAGTGGGGGACTTCTTGTGAAATTCTCTCCACATCAGAAAGGACCATTTTTTTAGGAATGAAAGGCTGCCAGAAAGAACCAATTACGGGGGAAGGCAGCCCACTGCCGCGAACAACACTTCTGGCCGACGCAACCGAGAAGGATCCGTTGGCCGAAATAGACCACCGTAGAACGTCAGGATCCGTTATGATCTTCAGTCTGGCGTCGAGAAGCAGAGCAGCGACTTCTTCCCCAACCCATTCTCGAACCCTTTCCCAGTTCCAGTCGCCCGAGGGATCCCATATATCCCTGATCGTACAATGGGTGGGGGCCGTCGGTAACTTAGGAAGGAGATCATCCCCGAACCAACGTTTGAAGAATAAAGATGATTTGTCTGAGCCTAGCTGAAGGCAGATCAAGGGCTCAGCTATACTCTGACCGTGTAGGATGTGCCTCCACGATGCGAAGGATCTGCAGTTGAAGTCAGCGGCGGACGGGTGAATGTGCTTGAAATATCTGGCCTTCATGAACCGTGCCCAGAGATTTTGGCTCACTCGGAGCTTCCACCACAGCTTTACCGAGCAAGCACCAACGACGTGCGACAGCCGTTGGAAACTAAGACCTCCCTCGTCAGTGGGTCTGGCCATGGTGTCCCAACTAGCCCAATGATGCTTGTCCATACCATCACAGTGGCCCCAAAAGAAGTTGGCGAAGAGATTTTCAATAGATGTTAGAACCTTCTTCGAGGGGAGAGCAGGCGGCTTAGGTGTATATGGGAATAAAGAAGAGCACATGTTGAATCAGAATCATCTTCCTGCCAGACGACAATGTAGCATTGTGCCACCCCTCAAGTTTTTTCCTAATTTTGCCTACCAGCCCTTCGAAGATGCTCGCGTTGGATCTGCCGTACACCAAGGGGCACCCAAGGTAGTTGAAAGGTAGGTACGCCACAGAAAAGGAAGTGATGTTGGTAAGAGTGGAGGACTGGTCTCTGTTAGTCTTGTGGTGGACGTAGATGACACTCTTTCTGGAGTTGACGCGCTGTCCAGAGCATTTGGCGTATCTCTAGTCTAAGGGATACCGCTGAGAGGTCTGCCACTTTTCGCCCGACTCAGCAGGACCCTGGGACCACAGTACCTCTTGTTCCAGCTCAGGTGGGACCGTTTGCAACTTTTGGGGGTGCTCCTCCACCGGTTCCGAGGACTACCCCAGGGGTTCAGGGGATGCTACCACTATCGCCTCAGGGGGCAGTTGATATGGGGCAGTTCTTTGCCTTCATGCAGCAGATGATGGAGACTCAGCGACGCCATGAAGAGGATATAAGGCAGGGCATTGACAATGCCCATCAGTTAGCCATGGTGGCAGTAAAGAAGGTAACTGCCCAACCACAGGAAGGGCAGATACAGCCGTACCAGCCGAGGACTCCGGGCATTCAGGACTTTCAGAAGATGCAGTCGCGAGACTTCAAGGGTACCGAGGGTATCATATATGCCTACGACTGGATCGAGCATATAGAGGAGATCTTTCGTCTAGCGGAGATACCAGCTAGGCTTCAGATAGAAGCAGCGGACAGCCAGATGCATGACCTTGCCCGCACTTGGTACCAGACCGACCCCAGGGTTGGTACACAGGGGCAGACTTGGGAGGCTTTCAAGAAGCTCTTCAAGGAGAAGTTCTTCCCTGACACAGCACTTGGCGCCTTGGAGACGCAGTTCGAGAACCTAGTTCAGGGGAATCAGACAGTAGAAGAGTACGCCGGAGAGTTCTGCCGTCTGGGCAGATTTGTGGAAGGCCTTAGCGAGACAGCAAAGGCTAGGAGGTTCAGGAAGGGCTTGGTTAAGGAAGTCAAGTCCTTGACCAAGAGCAACAGAAATGCTACTTTCGAGGAGATTCTGATGGGAGCTATAGCAGCGGAAGACGATCTCGAACTGAAACTGAAGACAGGTCATGATTCACATGGAGCCAGCGGCAGTGGGGGCCCGGCCAAAAGGCCCCATTATCAGTAGCAGCATCAGCAGAAGCCGTTCCAGCAGCAGTTCCAGAGTCAGGGTCGTGCACCTTTTCAGCAGAAGCAGATACAGCAGGCGCCTACACAGCAGCAAGTCATCAGTTGCACTTTCTGCAAGAAGCCAGGACATGTGTGAAATGAGTGTAGAAAGAGGCTAGGCAAGTGCCTCCTTTGTGGTTCAGCGGAGCACCAGCTGAGGGACTGTCACGTCCCAGAACCAGAATACTAGAGAGCGGGGGCGAACATAGCCAGCTACGTATATTGAAATGAAGTCCATCTCGCTATACGGTCACGGCTGTCTAGATATGAGGGTTTACTACAAGCCAACAGTCTCTTAAGGTCAAGCCTACTGTCTCAATCTCAAGCAAATAATATAATTACAAGATATTTGACTACCAAATATACAATAAAAGACGTCCCAAATATTACATATCAGCTGATCATGAAGCTAGTCATACAAAATGCTAGGACTAGCAAGAGTTAAGTCATACATGATCAACCCTAGGATTTGTTAATCATGTTTACAGCCCGTAGGCAGACAGTAAGTAAAAGTGCATCGAGCTAACAGGTGCTCGTCGGCTAAACGCCTCAAAAGAATAATTTTACAATAGAGTGAGCGAAATAAAATAGAAAACCCACTCGTAGCCCGGGTTCCTTCTAGTCGCCACCATCGGGCTGGAGGTTCGGTAGATCCTCGGGTGCTGCTCCGAAATCTGGCCACACAAAACCAGCTGGATCAAACCCCAGAAAGAGCAAGTGCCACAAAGGAGGCCACAAAATAAGAACAAAAGCCAGCATATCAGAACATAAGAAAATGAAAGAAAAGTACAAGTAATAAAGAGCACGTCAGGACAATAAACGACTAGGGACGTGGAACCAATCTGGGAGCCAGGTTACAACCCGTAAATCAAACAAGGACCGGGGTTGTAACCCTTCGCCTGAATAGCACTCTGTCTCTACCCATTTATTGTTAGATAAGTAAAACAAGCATGTACAAGAGTTCCAGGTACAGGGGCTAGACAAGACTTAGACAATGCTGGACTCCATCCATTCATAATCGGCCAAGCAATTACTACGGCTTACTACTTTAACTAACTAGGGTTATCACAGCCTAATTACTAACAAGATGCAAGTGAGAAATTCCCAGTCCCAAGCCCTGCAGACCATCCAGTTATCCTTCCGCGGGTTGAGAGTATGGTTGGGTACATCGGCCCGGAGACGATATACCCTTAGGTGACTTAGAGGGTGCAACACATGACAGTGCGCTGGAAATGTGCTCTACTCGTTGGCAAGCTACAAGTCCAATTAAGAGCGCCCAGATAACGAGATTGCCTGTGACTGGAAATTCTCCATGAACTATAGTTTGATCTAGTCATTAGCCTAATCTATATTCAGTATGAATCCCTGACCGTGGGAACCAGGGAGTCACGTCCTAGACATGATGCAAGACAAGACAAGTGGATTGCACAAGCAAGCAAGCAGGAACACCCACGGTGTCAAGTTGATTATACGAGTCAAGTTAGCTGTCGCAACAGCATCAAGTCAAGTCAAGTTTACAAGTTACAAGTCAAGTCAAGTCAGGAGTGCGCCGCCACGGGCCACTATCAAGTTATCAAGGTAAATCATGTCAGGGTACTTGTCAGGAGTGTGCCACGACGGGCCACTATCATGTCAGGTTGGTCATGTCAATAGTGCACCACTACGGGTCACTGTCGTGTTATGCTAGTTCTTTGTCATACCATGCCATGTACAATAGTCATTCCAAACATGTTAAGTAAAATCAAGTTCATGACAAAAGGCATAAGGATATAAAATGGGCATAAAATATCTAATAAAATATCAATATACAGGGCTATAGAAGAGCCAAGCTTAGAGAAATAAAACCAAAACTCCAAGAGCCAATGGATTGCGCAAGGGGTCAGGGGGTTGGATTGCGCAGGTGTCAGCTGCGCAGGGTGCCAAGTGCGCAGGGGCACAGGGCGCAGGGGCAGATGACGCATGGGTCAGATTGCGCATGAACAGACTGCACAGGAGTGAACTGCGCAGGGGTGGATTGCGCATGAGCAGACTGCCCAGGAGTGAACTGCGCAGGGGTGGATTGCGCATGAACAGACTGCGCAGGAGTGAATTGCGCAGGGTGAAGTGCGCAGGAATGGTTGGCGCATGGGGCTGAGCGCAGTTCACCATAGGGCAAGCTGCGCGGTCGGCACTGCGCTAAAGAGCGCAGGCCGAGAGGGGCTGCGCAGTCCAGCACTGCGCTAAAGAGCGCAGGCTGCAGGCTGCTACTCCAGGCCGAGAAGAAAACCAAGAACACCAAGAATTCAAATTTTCATATCTTTGTCAAATCAAAGCCAAATCTAGATTTTCAAAGTTCTAACTTGAGTAAAATTGAATTCTCTTCCACATGGAAGCATCAAAACCCACAAAAATCCAACCAAAATAGATCAAAACCATGTAAATCCGAAAATAGTTAAAACCTAGATCTAGAACAATGGAGACTCCAAATCACAAAATGTCAAGTTCTAATGTTGATCACCATGGCCTAATCTAGCTAATGAACAAATAAAATGTGGTTCTCATGTGGTGGCAAGGTGCACTTGCCTATGGGTGTTGGTGAGTTGTGTAGAGGAAGGAAGAAGAAGGAGATGGAGAAGTAAATGAAAAATAAAGAGGAGAGAGAAAAGTATGTGGAGTTTTAATGAGGGTGGGTTGTGTTGTGTTGAGGGTGGAGTGTAGGTTAAAGTGTTCCAATGCATGTTAAACCAAACCAAACCAAATCAAACCAATTCTCCTCCACAAAATAAACCAAGCCAGGTAAAACCCAATTACGAGAACCAAAATCTGCAAGTCAAGCCAATTACAAGTACATGCCAAAATTCGAGAAAATAAATACAGGTCTGAAATACATGCAAGCTTGACAAAATACATATTCAGAATATGGGTGTTACAGGGACTGTCCCATATCTTCGGGACGTACAGCTCAGGGAGCAGGAGCCAAGGCTCCGACAGGACAGTAGAAGGGACCATTGCCGACCCAGCAACAGAAGTTTATCCAGCACCGGCAGCAGACCAGAGGAGGTCGGCAGGGGCGAGCCTTCGCCATGCCAGCCGAGGATGCAGAGCCAGTAGAAGATCTGATAGCAGGTTCTGTGCTTCTTGACTCCTTTCCTGCATTCGCTTTATTTGATTCGGGGGCTTCCCATAGTTTTGTGTCTGTATCTTTTGTTGTTAGACACCAGCTTTCTTCTGAACCATTGCCTAGGACTTGCAAGATCACGACTGGGGGTGGTATCATCCTCATCCGTGATGTTTGCAAGGATCGGAGAGTAGTTTTGGGAGGCCTAGAACTGGATGTGAGTCTTCTCGTAATGCCATTACCGAACTACGATATTGTACTCGGTATGGATTGGTTGAGCAGGCACCATGCTAGTATAGATTGTCGCGATGGTAGAGTTCCCTTCAGAGTACCAGGAGAGCCAGAGTTCGAGTTCACCAGACGGGAGACGGACCAGAGCAGCGGAGTCTTCTGCGGAGCTTCAGTAGAGGAGCAGAGCGAGCCACATCCATTGATAGCTGAGTTCATGGACGTATTCCCGGAGGAGTTGCCAGGGTTACCTCCGGACAGAGATGTGGAGTTCTCTATAGATTTGGTGCCCGGCGCAGAGCCGATATCTCAGCACGTCTATAGAGTGAACAACAACGAGCTAGTGGAGTTAAAGAAGCAGGTGGATGAGTTGCAGGACAAAGGCTTCATCCGATTGAGTTCTTCACTATGGGGTGCACCAGTACTCTTTGTGCCGAAGAAGGATGGGTCGGTACGGATGTGTATCGACTACAGGGCTCTCAACAGCCTCACAATCAAGAACAAGTATCCGCTGCCGAGAATCGATGATCTGTTCGATCAGTTAAGCGGAGCGAAGGTATTCTCCAAAATTGATCTGAGGTCAGGTTACCATCAAGTGAAGGTGAATAAGGAGGACATTTCGAAGACAGCATTCAGGACACGGTATGGCCAGTTTGAGCTCATGGTGATGCCGTTTGGGTTAACTAACGCCCCGGCAGTATTCATGAACTTGATGAAAAAGGTGTTCCACCAGTACTTGGACAAGTTCGTGGTGATGTTCATCGATGACATCTTGGTATATTCGAAGACTCAGAGGAGCACGAGGAGCATTTGAGAGTGGTTCTGGAGACTCTCATGAAGGAGCAGCTTTACGGCAAGCTTTCGAAGTGTGAGTTCTTTTTGGACCAAGTTGATTTCCTAGGTCATGTTGTGACCGGGGATGGGATCTTAGTAGACCCGAAGAATATCAGAGCAGTTGAGGCGTGGACAGCACCGAGTTCAGTTGCGAAGATCAGGAGCTTTCTAGGATTGGCAGGCTACTACAGGAGGTTCGTTCAAGATTTCTTCCGGATTGCAGAGCCAATGACTAGGCTGACCCGAAAGAACGCAGAATTTATCTGGTCAGAGGAATGTCAGGTTGCTTTTGATGAGTTGAAGAAGCGACTGACGACAGCCCCGATTTTGACATTGCCATCAGGAGCAGGCGGGTTCACTATCTACAGTGACGCCTCAAGGAAGGGTGTGGGTTGTGTCTTGCAGCAGCATGGAAAGGTGATTGCCTATGCATCCAGGCAATTACGTCCGCATGAGAAGAACTACCCTACCCATGATTTTAGGGGTGCAACTCAGGCGGATTGGGTCGGACTTGAGGTCAACCCGAGCCCAACCCGATGAATCATAAGCCTAGCCCGAGCCCAAGCCCGGCCCGACCTCGGGTTCAACATATGAAGCCCAAGACCAAACCCGAAGGATCAGGTTTGGCTCGGGTTGAACTCGGGTTGGGTCGGGTCCATCGGATTTATCGGACTCTAATATACTAATTAAAATAATTTTATACAAAAGTAATATTAAACACATAATCAAATAACAATCAAGTCTTGATTATTACAAAATACAAACTAAAATAAGATTTAGGATAAATAGTTGAAAATTTTTGGTGAAGAAATTTAGGATTTACACTTTTTTATTTAAGATGGCAAAATATATATATATATATATATATATATATATATATATATATATATATATATAAGTCGAGTTTCGGGTTCTTCGGGTAGCCCAACACATGAACCCGAGCCCAACCCGATTTATGATCGGGTTCAAATATTTGACCCAAATCCGAGCCCGAGCCCGAGCCCGAGTATCTTCAACCCTAACCCAACCCATTATCGGGTTTACCCGATCGGGCTCGGGTTTAGCCCGCCCGAGTTGCACCCCTACATGATTTGGAGTTGGCGGCAGTTATCTTTGCTCTTAAGTTGTGGCAGCACTATCTATACGGAGAGCGTGTGGAGATCTTCACAGACCACAAAAGTTTGAAGTATGTGTTTACACAGAAGGAGTTCAACATGAGGCAGCGCAGATGGTTGGAGTTGATGAAGGACTTCAACATTTTCTTGCAGTATCACCCAGGGTAGGCCAACGTGGTTGTCGATACCTTGAGTAGGTATCCGGTAGCTATGTGTTTGACGATGGATCGTCACTTGTTAGCAGATTTAGAGAGCCTGGGGATCGAGGTGATTGTGCCAGGAGTTCAGATGCAGATGTGGGGCCTTCAGATTCAGTCAGACTTGATGGAGAGAATCAAGTCGACTCAGTTCGATGATGTTACTCTGCGGTGTATCCGAGAGCAGGTTCGAGCAGGATTGGTGGATAATGAGTTTATTCTTGCAGAGGATGGCGCTTTGAGGCACGGTTCCAAACTGTGTGTGCCTAGCGGAGAACTTCGGGAGCAGGTTATGCAGAAGGCCCATCGTTCTTAGTACTCTATGCATCCAGGTGCCAACAAGATGTATAGGGATCTGAAGGAGCATGTATGGTGGTATAGGATGAAGCGGGAGGTAGCTCGCTTCGTAGCCAGATGTTTAGTCTGTCAGCAGGTTAAGGCAGAGAGGCACAGGCCAGGAGGACTGTTACAGCCATTGCCCATTCCAGAGTGGAAGTGGGAGCACATCACGCTGGACTTTGTTTCTGGATTGCCGCGTACACCAGGAGGAAAAGACGCGATTTGCGTCATCGTAGACCGGTTGACCAAATCAGCCCACATTTTGCCATTTAAAGTGGGTACGTCTACTAAGAGACTAGCGAAGATGTATATGCGGCAGATTGTCAGGATACACGGAGTTCCGGTAAACATTGTCTCGGATCGGGATAGTCGCTTTACATCCCATTTTGGCGGAGTCTGCAGACTAGTTTGGGCACTCAGCTCAAGTTCAGTACTGCATACCACCCTCAGACGGACGGACAGTTAGAGAGGACTATTCAGACACTCGAGGACATGTGGCGGACTTGTGTCTTGGATTTTAGAGGTTCCTGGGAGGATTATCTGCATTTAGTGAAGTTTGCATACAACAACAGTTTTCAGGCCAGCATTGGAATGTCACCATTCGAGGCATTGTACGGGCGTAGATGTCGTACACCCTTATCTTGGGACGACGCTGGAGAGCGAGCTTTTTTGGGACCTAAGATGGTTGTTGATGCAGCCGAGAAGGTGAAGCTCATCAGAGATCGACTTCGCGTGGCGTAGGACAGACAGCGGCATTGGGCCGATAGCCACCGAAGACCTTTGAAGTTTGAGGTACAGCTTAGACTTAGGATTAGGTTTTGTTTGTTTTGTGATTTTTGTGTTTGATCATGTGATCGTTATTAGGGCTGAAAAGCGAACGAACGAGCTTGAACAAAGAGTGTTCAAGTTTGGTTTGACTTAACTATCGAACGAGTTTGATTCGAGCCGAGCTTGGACCGAGTCGAACATGAGCCGAATGCGAACGGTTTGAATCGTTTTACAGCCATAGTAGTGAGTATTTATAGGACATGTTGTATAGACTATCACACTGTTTCTCTCAAGTTTTAAAGTTTTTTTTATTGAATTACTTGTGCTCTTTACATCATAAATTTACTATCATATAAAGAACAAAAAAATGAGTAAAATTTCTAAGACAATGTATTTCTATCTATTAAAAAAGCAAATCATATAGAAAAAGTCCTAATATGAGAAACCGAGCCGAGCTCGAGCCTGTTTGCGAACAAGATCGAGTCGAACAACCAATGGTCGAACTCGGTATCGATTAGTCCACGAACGAGCTTAAATCGAGCTTGGACCGAGCCGAACACAAGCCGAATGCGAACGGTTTGAATCGTTTTACAGCCCTAATTGTTATAGTTAAGCTTGAGACCATGTTTGTGCTAGGTTGGAGATCTGGTGTTCCTGAGGATATCTCCGACGCGTGGTACTATTCGCTTTGGTGGAGGGGGAAAGCTTAGTTCGCGCTTCATCGGGCCCATCGTCATCAGCGGAAGAGTCGGTGACGTGTCATACAGACTGGACTTGCCCCCTGTATTAGAGGGAGTCCACAATGTATTTCACGTGTCGCAGTTGAGACAGTATGTGGCAGATCCCAGCCATGTACTGGATCATTCCGAGATCGAGATGGGCCCTACTCTTAGTTATCTAGAACAGCCTGTGGAGATTCTGGATCGACGGGAGAAGGTGCTTAGGAACCAGACGATACCCTTGGTTCGCGTAGCTTGGAGGCACCACTCTCCAGGTGAGTCTACCTGGGAGAGGGAGGATGAGATGCACGAGCAATACCCTTATCTTTTTCAGCCGTGAGGTATGACTTTTCTATCCTTCTCATCTATTCAGTTTTGTCATTAATTTCAAGAACGAAATTCTTTTAAGGAGGATAAATTTGTCACATCCATTTTTCTAGTTAAGGGTATTTTGGTAATTGTAAATTTCTTTTGATTATTTTAATATATTATATTATTAGTGTTGTAATTTTCGGTCTTTTGATAATATAGCCTTGGTGCAACCTAGCCTAGTGTCTCACCATGACTTAGTGACTTAGTTAGCATGATTAGTTAGTGTTAGTAAAGCCTATTCTAGTTGGTCCCAGGTTAGAAGCTAATTAGCAAGCTATTGGTTAGAGGCTAGTTAGACTTATTGAATTAATAATTCAAATTAACCATAGAGAGAAGCCCGAGCCCAACTATTATGAAACCCTAGCCCGCCCATGTTGTGGTCGGCCAAGTTAGGCCAAGGGAACCCTATTTAATACCTCTTAATGAGAATTGCTTCCTTTTTTTTCCATTCCTTCTCCTTCTGGCAAAACCCTAGGTACGTATTATTCCTACTTTCTTCATTTATCTTCCTTTCTAACCCTAGTCTCTTGCATTGGGTTCTGATCTATGTATATGGATGTTGATGGCGAGAAAACTCAAATTTAGAGAGCATCGGAGTTTTGGAGTCGCAAAAAGGATCTTCACTTTTGGAGCTTTTGATAAGGAATTCACCCTCAATAGGTAATCTCTCCAAAATCCTTCAAATTCAAGAATTCTTCCCGTAGATGCATCCATGTAGGTATTCCCTAGTTGTAGGATGAGTTTTGTAGGAATTGATATTAGTTTGGTGTCCGTATCGGACACGTATCAGTGTTTTTACGTACGTGTTTGATGAAATGCCTAAAAGGAATTTTTATTGCTGTTTTCAAAATCTTTTTGAGAATTGTAGATCTATATATTGCTTATGAATTTGTGTCGTACTGAGGAAAAATTCGTGTTGTGTCCGTGTCCAAATTGCGCACGAACTCGCTCGCACACGAGCCGTGCGCGTGTCCTGCTGTTCGGGCACTGTAGAGGACACGATAGGATACTTCGTGACCCCAAAATTGGTGGACACGTAGGGCACATGACTGACACGGGGCTGATCAAGTTTCGTGAGATTTCATCGAGTAGATCTCGAGAAATCTCATGCGCACGAATTTTGCTGACACTATGCGCATGGGTAAAATCGCGTCTGATACGCGTGTGATTCTTCGACACGTGATCGTGTGGCAGGGTGTTGGATACCTAGACCTATGCTAGGTCGACCCTCGTGCACGATCACGAGGCATGACGTGGCCTGTGTCGAGTTCTGGATCGATGTGCACGTCCCCACGACGATTGCACTACACGCGTGTGACACGGTGCTGATACACACTTCGTGGACACAATATGGACACGAACGTGACTCGAATGTGATACGAGCATGACACACACGAGTACCCCTTCCTATTCTCCAGTTTACACATGGTTTAGTTATGTATTTTGGGTTTTCGATTGTGAGTTGTGTAGTGTAATGGGGTTGGTTATTGAATATAGGTTTTTAGTTGATAGTTAGGCTCTGATTTGAATTCGAACTGAGATTCAAAGGTTTGACAAATGTTAATCTCATGCTCAGTTGGTTTTGATGATATCCATTAGTATTATGTTTGGATGAAATTGGATTTTAATTCTATTTTAAGCTTTCGAATTGAGTGGACATTTCAAATTTGATTTCTTTGGTTTCATTAACAGTGAACGGTGATTACTCCACATTTCAGTTTTCATTTTGACTGGTTTTATTTGAAGAATGGCTTACCTTTTTAATTTAGTTTGGCAGTTGGCCTATTGTCCCATTTTCCTTTTCCATTTCTTTCCTTTTTCATTTTATTTTCTTTTGATATCATATCATTATGCTATATATATATATATATATATATATATATATATATATATATATGGGGAGGGATATTGCACCAAACTTATTGCATCAATTATTGTACCAAACAATCTCAACCACACATTTATTTCAGTCATGTGGTTATAAAGCATGCTGACGTGGCAACAACTTTATGGAATGCTTTATAACCACATGATAGAAATAAATGTGTGGTTGAGATTGTTTGGTGCAACAATTGATACAATAAGTTTGGTGCAATATCCCTTCCCTATATATATATATATATATATATATATATATATATATATATATATAGATATTTATATGTGGTATGCATATATATATATATATATATATATATATATATATATATATATATATTATTAATTGTATAGATATATAGATATTTATATGTGGTATGCATATATATTAATTGTATATATATATAACATATATATATAACATATATATATAACATATATATATATATAGATATATATATACAAATTTATATATATATATATATATGTGATATGTGTTAGCTAATCTCAGTTTTGGCCACAGCAGCCTCGACATCAGTACACACATACTCATTTCCCTTCTTTGCATGCCTATGTTAAGTGAATGAGTATATTCAATATATACATGTATATATATATCATGTAGGGAATGAATGGATGGAATGTATATGTTGTGATTGTAAATAGAGATAGTCTAAGGGTTAATGAGTTAGCTTAGGATTGACCCAGTGAGCCTAAATTGACCGAGTTGACTATCAAGTCGACCAAGTTGAAAAAAGTCAACTTTAAGTCAAACTTGATCCAAATCGACTCAAACGGACTTGGAATGACTAGATAACTTGTGTTTGACCTAAAATTTGGTAGATGAACTAGTTGACTTATGATTGACCAGATTAGACCAGAGTTGACAAAAGTTTGACTTTGACCTAGAATCATTTAGAATGCATTATAGGCTATTCTTATTTCATGTTAGACATGTTGTGACTTGTGTTGCTCTAAATAGGACTCAGATACTCCAGCTCAGACTCAAATTCTCATCAGACAGCCATGATATCAGGCGAGTACATTCTCTGACCGTTTCATACTTGTTAGGAATTATATTCTTGTCATAGTTTAATTTACTTGATGCTGACACGACATTATCACGAAATAGTACTATATGGATCTTTACATGAGATGTTATCCCCCTCGGGTGCATCGAATACATCGTGTCATGTGTTTTTCACGAACATCATGTATTTTGTGGACTTTTATTATTCATGTATACTCATGTGCTCTCATGTACTCTCATGATCTCATGAGCTTCATGTATAAACTATCATGTGCAATAACATAACATGTCTAGATACTTGTGTATTAATTGGGGCATGGGGGAGTAGAAATAGTCATGTGAACAATTTCCAAAGTAGTGTAATCATGTACAAACTCTTTAGTGTAATCATGTGCAAATCAAGTCGTTCATATGGCTATCTTGTACTCTAAATCACACAATCACTTACAGTTCTCTATTATCATATATAGATAGCTTTGTTTATCAGTTTCTCTCTTTCTTTTCATGCTTATTTCTTACAGCGTTTCATGTATCTTAACCTATCACATGCTTTATATTTTCTGTCAAGATATGAACTGCGTGAGATGTATTGTGCTCGTTCCCGTCCTGACTGGACTGTTGAAAATATTACAGGTGATGAGGAGGAGTTCTGCCCTACATATTATGGCACAGGCTTAGATGACACCCGTGACTTGGACCCTCAAGAGGATCCTACAGTCGCTGAGGACTTGCCTATTGTCTAGATTAGATCTCTAGACTAGTTTTCCTTTAGTTATCTTATTTTATGTACTTTCAGTTATTGGATATTGGTGAAGTTTGTATATTCAAATATTACTCTCATTTGTAGCTGGTTGAAGATTATTTCTTTAACTTATCCATACTTTTATTCTCTTTATTCCACCTTAGATGATGTGATTGAGTTGTATCTTTATATTGTCCTCCTTTTGGAGTGTATATAATTGTACAGGTATGGTTATTGATAGATGTTGTGACTTAGGACAGCGTTCTACCGCCGACATTGCGGCGTAGGCTGGACGTACCCACTTCTCGTACCCCTACACTGGGTGCGGGTCGTGACACCTGTGTACCAGATTAAGCAACCAATAAGTAGAAAATTTTATGTCATCCCATTTGTAAGTAAAATATGGTATAAATTGTTGATAAGAGGAGCATTTCCATCTCATGGGTTAGTAGATTATGGAACAAAAATCATTGATTAGAGGCAAGACAAATAATTCCTAAACTTTTTTTATGGAAACTTTTTTAATGGAAAATCTTCTTGATAAAAAAGAAAATTAAAGATACAAGGTGTAATTTCCGACTGCAAACTGCAGCTGCTACTTCCTGCACAGAGGATACCACCTAGCATAAGATAATGGTACACACACATATGCATATATGCAGTTGCACACACCCTGCACACATATGCAGAATTGATGCTCCCTTGATCAATCGATCACTCACTAGACATATGATGGCTGACACCACACACACTTAACACATGGTAACATAATTTGCAGTGTAAAACTAAAGAAACTCACCAAGATATTGTTTGCTCCTCGGAAAGGGTCCTTAAAGATAGCTTGAGGGCTGTAAACAAGGTAATCATTCAGTTTAATTAACTAAAGACAGAGATCTACATTGACTTTAATATTTATAGAAATATAAGTTCTTACTACATAATGACTTCATTGTCTCTCCGGGAGCTTGCCCAGTGCTCGATCCATCATAGTTCCACATTGGTAGTTCCGATGGGTGCTCCATAGGCTTAGATATAGTCTGAGAACATCAATGGCATTAGTTGGTATGCAAAATCTGATACGAATGTTTGCATTTTGTAAATTTACCCGTGACTTGCTGCGAATGTCAATGCCCATTCCTTTAATCTCTTCCAAAATTCATATTTATCATTCACATTTCACAAAAGATGTCACAATAAATTCCATTTACACTAATTTAAGTTGTGTTATCAATGTTCTTAGTGATTACGTTAAATCTAAAATGTGGATGTGGATATGGATATCAGGACTCGTACCAGATGTACTCTGCAATGATCTTGTCAGTGAATGGAGCGATGTCCATATTAAGCATGCCCTCCAATATGGACACTGTGCCTCTGTTGTCCGAGGATTGGCATTCGATCTTGGTGTAATACCATATGGGCCTAAATTGGAGCCTCTTGGTTCAACTGCATTAACATCAAAGTAAATCACAAATGTTACAGCTTTGGAGCTTTACTTGGCCACAAGAATAAAAATCACATGTACCTGGCTATCAAGAGCAAAGAAATTGGCATTGTGTTCAGAGTACACCATATTGGCCTGAATTGGAAGTGTAAGACATACGAAATTCAGGGGGAAATATCATAAATAAGAACTTCAGTCATGACTCGTTAAAGTATTCAAGTAAATGAATGACTAGTTCCACTGTCAGGGTTATGTTACGTACAAGTTCATGCAAAAAAAAATTTCTTGATTCTTTCATATTTTCTGAATCCTTTAAGATCATCTGTTCGAAGACGAAGGGATATCTCCTCCCCTTTGTTCTGTGAAAATTAAAGAAAACATATAACGACTGGAAATATATGCTAAATGAAGAGTACTAATTTCCTCTTTGTCTGTACTTATGTTTCATCCATCCTGGCCCACCCATTTTAAGTAAACTTTAACATATTATTTACCTTGTTAAAACCCAGAATGCATTTAGGACTAATGCCAACATATCCCACAGGTGCCATCTGTTTTGAGAAAATTTGTACAAGTCAAAAGCCAGATTTAATTGGTTCGAATTATGTTTTATAACTCTGACACTACAACTACAGAACTCGGTCTGAATATCATATAACCATTTAGACCCCCCCCCCCCCTTTTTTTTCACAAACAACCTTTCCTTCCGAGTGAACTCTTTAGACGAGTTTCCTCCGGTGCCCTTCGTCAACTTCCAATATCTCCAACTACAACATCAGACATCTAAAACCTTTAGGGATGTCATCTAGCATCAATGGAGACTTCAACAACTCAGACAACTAATTTTCTCAAAACGGGAACTCTCATCTTTCAATATTTCTTGTCATTAAGTTTCTTGAACAGTTTCTACACTTTGTCAAGGTTTATTTTTCTTATAGAGCTATCCTGCCTCTGTTATTAGGGCTTTTATAAGCTATACATTGTTCAAAAGCTAGATTGTACAACATTATTTTAGTATCAACAGACTTGCACAATGTTCAAAAACTAGATCGTTCAAAAGCTACATTTTGTTAAGGTTTATTTTTCTTATAGAGCTTTCATGCCTATGTTTCAACGGTTTTTATACACTATACATTGTTCAAGAGCTAGATTGTACAACATTATTTGAGTATCAACGGACTTATACATTGTTCAAAAGTAGATGGTACAATATTATTTGAACAGTGCTCCAGATATCGAAGAAACCAGCCAATATATGGGCTCATTTATCATTTTGAGCCAAAGACGCCATATATTTGCCAAATATCTGGACCATATCAGTTTGGAAGATAGCAGCCGATATATCAGCCGATGTAATCCGATATATTAATAACTCAGTTTGGGTTGGTTTTCAGATCGGGTCGGTTCGGTTCAATTCGAGTTGGAGTCACATGAATCTATTTAGCTAATAACCATGCTATTTTTTATTGATTTTGTTTTGTTTGCTCGCATCATAGATTAGAAGAAGACCAGGGAAGCATCAGTTTTTCTAATTTGCCGCTGTTTTGTTTTATTTCTTCTGATTCTTTTTTCATTTTTCTTCCGATTTCTTCTTCTTCTTCTTTTTCCTTCTAATCTCTTTTCTTTCTAATTTTTTCTAATTTGCTGTTGCTGCTGTTCGATTTCTGATTTCTTCTGATTTCTTCTTCTCACTTGCAGGGCTCTTGGTTGATGCCACCAGAAAAGGTCCAGAACTTTCAGGTTCTGATTTCTTCTGTTTCTGATTGTTAGTTTCTTACCATTTTATTACTTAGGCATAGCCTTTTAGGATATTTAGAACATTTAGTACATCTAGATAATTGAATTTGATAGGACATCTAGACTATATAATATATAATATATTATATATTTATTGGTATCTGATATTTCAAAAGTCTGCTATGTCTCCGATATCCCATATCTGATATCTCAAACCCAAACCGATATGTACATATCTTGAACACTACTTTTGAATATTTTAAGAATCAAGTTCTTACTGATGCAATGTTACTATACTCATGCTTAGTAAGATGTCATGCAATGCTCTCTTTTTTTGCTTATAATTATCAACTTTATGATGAACTTGTCCCCTAATGCTTGAGAATGTTTCCTTGTTAGTGCTCAATGTACTAAATCATTCGTATATGTTATTAATTTCCAATGAAATTCACTATGAAAGAATGTGAAACATTAGACGATAAAATACACAGTAAGACAATAAACAAAATGATAAATGATATATAACTCGATTTGAAAACCAAGCTCATAATTTATAAAGTTAACATATGCCAACATAACAAAAAAAATTTAAAATCTCTCAAATTAAACCCAGAATGCATTTATAACTAGCAGATGCACGCACATCATAGCAAACAAAACTTACCATTACCCTTGATTATTATACATAGTATTAATTATTATAAATACTTGTAATGAGGATGAGTGAACAACACTGCAACAACATGATGCAAAGTCGGCCTCGTATCAGGAAGAATTTAGATTCATGATAATATATGGCTGAAAGCATTGTGACTTACATAACATAATCAAAACAAACTGTGGATGTTCTTATATCAATATGATCTATAAGCCTATTAAGGACTATTGGTCTATGAAATTTCTTTTGACCTTTGGTTTCCTTTAGTTTAGAGGTTAACAACTATTACATGTAAAATCTGCAGCAGGCTACACAGGAGCCAATAAGAACAATAATGCTTTAAAATCAGATACGATCATCAGAACTACCTCCTTAGGCTCTCCACTATGTAGGTTGCATAAAGATCCCTTCAAAACAGAGAAGGAACAAAACAAGATGGATAAATGAAAGTCATCCACAGGTGATACAACATACGAACATAAGATAAAAACATAAAGCCAAATATTTTTCTCCAAATTATGCTATTCTATGCAATGGATAAGTAGTTCTCTCTAAAGAAAGAACAATCATGCTAGTAACAACCAAGTTTCTTCACGAGAATTATTATATTGATATTCTGGATAAACGAAAATGCTGTACAATATTTACTTCGCGGATTTGGTCAAGCTGCCTTTCTCGAAGGCTGACTGCAAAGCCTCCACAGCGGTGACTCTTGCTACTTCATAATGTAACAAAAAAGGAGAAGTAGAGTTGGGACCGAGACCGTGGGGATGACGAGGCGAATGGAGATGGATGGTCCTCTTTGGCTCAGCCCAAAATTTCCTATTTGGCTCAGCCCTAAAAATTAAGAAAACCAAGAGAAGCCCTACCCGAAAGAGAAGAAACCCTAGCAAAAAGAGGAATAATACCAGCTCAAAGACGTTCTCCTTGTACTCGAATGAAGAGCGGTGCTTCTTCCCCCCACCTCCCTTTCCTGGAAACCCTAATTTTGGATGGAGAAGAAGAAGGGAATTTGGGAATGGATTTATTGAGAACTAATAAGGGACTTTAGTCCCACATCGGAAGTTGTATTGTGAAGAGGAGGTGTACTCTCTATAAGTAGTGGCAGGAGCCCATCACTAAAATCATCTGAGAAATTCCACTCATTTCAACTACGTATCAGAGCCAGGATCCCAAAAAAAAAAAAAATTCCTCCCTCCCTGACGCCAGCCCCCCCCAAACCCCCCATCTACTATTCTAGCTCCTTCCCCCCCGGACCTGCGATGCAGCGCCCCGGACCTAACCTCCCCCCCTGACGCCAGCCCCCCCACCCCCCGATCCACTATTCCAGCTCCTTCCCCCCCGGACCTGCGGTGCAGCGCCCCGGACCACCCCTCCCTCCCTGACGCCAGCCCCACCACCCCCCGATCTACTATTCCAGTGCCCCCCCAACCCGGACCTGCCCCCCCGGACCTGCTGTGCAGCGCCCCGGACCTGCCCCCCCGGACTTGCTGTGCAGCTCCCCCGGACCTGCCCCCCCCCCCCCCCCGGAACTGCTGTGCAGTGCCCCGGTTTTTTGTTTTTTGTACCTTCTTTGGAAGTGCTTGCAAAAGTTCATTATTTTCGCACAGCTCCTACTCGGAGTTCTGGAAATATCGATCATGCACGAAGTCACGGTCCAATTGGTTATGCTTGTACTATCTACCCTCGTCATCATGACACGGTTCTAATTGCTTGTATGCCTGAAGAATTTCTGTGAGGAGGCCCCTTGTTGTTCCCCCTGGTCTCTATAGTTGATGACATAGACACCCGAGATCAGGACACCCAGCAGTTAGCAGACGACGACGAAGACGACGACTAGGGATACAACAAGACCTCCCTACTCACAGTTGAAGACGCCATGGATTCTATCAGTGGTAAACTGACGGCAGAAGAGATGAAGGCCCTGGTTGATGAGATCTTATTAAAGAGATTAATCGAAGCAACCCCATAGGTGACCCATACTGATGTGGATCTGTCACCCTATAAAATGGAAAAGTTAGAAAAGCTGGAGACAAAGTTGGAAGGAACGTCCAACTACTTGAAATGGTCGAGGCAGGCGATACGGACGCTGAAGGGACGTGGCTTGGTTGGCTATGTCAATGGCCAAATGAAGGCGCCATCCGATCCCTCCTCAAAGGAGTTTGCTATCTGGGAGATTGTCAACAACGTCGTAGCTGGGTGGTTGACAGCCTCCTTGACCGACCAGGTGTCGGGCAATGTCGAGGCGATGGAGGCTGCCGCTGATATATGGCGAACTTTGAAGGATATGTACTCGGGCTCGGGCAACCCAATGCGGGTCTTCCAACTTCAGGATGACTCGATAGGGTGGCCCAAGACAACCATACCATCTCTGAGTACGCGGCCCTATTGAAGAAGTACTGGTCTGATCTGGATCACTATGATCCTCTTGGGATGGAAGATGCACAAGTCGAACCGGCATTTTGCGAAGTATTTTCAGACGTTCCTGGCTTATATTTCGCGACAGCGAATGATGAAGTTTCTGAAGGGGCTCAACCCTGTGTTTGAGCAGAAAAGGAATATTCTCCTGTCCCAACCCACGCTTCCAGCCTTGGAGGAAGCTATAGCTATCATGACACAGGAAGAAGCCCAATTGAAGTTGATGCCTAATAAGGGCTCCTTTCAGGGGGACCAAGTCGCGGTTGAAAAGTCTGCCCTTACTGCCTTCACTCAGCCTCCATCTGTGAGTGGTGTGTGCCACAACTATAGTGACTCCGGACATTACATCAAATTTTGTCCAAAACTCCTGCGAAGTCAGTCTAGTGATCGCGGACGGGGACGTAGAGGACGCCGTGGTGGTAGAGGAGGATATGCTGGTAGAAAGGAAGATTATTTTGGAGGACACAAAGTACATCTGGTGGAGGAAGGGGGAGAAAATCAACTGGCAGAAATAATCCTGCTTGAGCGGGAGTTCCTTGCGAAGTTGCGAGACACAAAGCTGGGTTCGACCGACAGGCATGTCACTCATGGGACGTCATCTACCTCGGGGGATCACATCACTTTGCTTTGTCCAATCCAGCACAGGTATACCTGCACGTGCTCTTGCATCTGTCCATCAGTCAAGTTGGATTATGGACTCTGGGGCATCTCGCCATGTCACGGGGTCCCGTGGTGAGTTTCAGGACTATACTCACCTACCGTTGCCGGAGAGTATTCAGACTGCTGATGGTACCTCCAGACCTGTAATGGGTAAAGGCACTGTCGCATGCACCCTTTCTCTTACTCTCAACAATGTCTTACATGCTCCTTCTTTTTTTTGTCAATCTTATATCTATTAGTGCCATTATCCTTGATCTAAACTGTATTGTTTCCTTTGACATTCCTAAGGTAACTTTTCAGGAGAAGGGGACAGGACGGCGACTAGGGATTGGCACATGGCATAAGGGGCTATGGTACTTAGACAGGAACGGACTGGACAAAGCATTGGCATCTCTAGTAGCAGACGCACAACCGGACGCTTCACGTAGCAGTGTAGAAGACGAATTGCTCCTCTATCACCAGCGTGTCGGGCATTCTTCCTTTAAAGTTATTAGTCGAATGTATTCGTCCTTATATCAAAAGGCTAATAAAGAGAAGTTATTTTGTAATGCTTGTGAGTTGGGAAAACATACCAGAAGCTCGTATGTGAGCTCCGGGAATAGAAGTTCAGCTGTATTTGACATGATACATTCGGACGTATGGGGCCCTTGTCCTACAATCGGTATTAACGGTTTTCGATGGTTCGTCACTTTTATTGATTGTTATACTCGCGTGACTTGGGTCTACCTTATGAAGAATAAAAGTGACGTCTTTGAGGCATTTCGAGATTTTCATCGCTGGGTAGAAACACAATATGGCACTAAAATTAAGTACTTACGGTCTGACAATGGGACAGAGTATACTAATAAGATGGTTGCTGAGTATTTATCCACTCATGGAATACTACACCAAACTTTATGTGCCTATACACCGGCACAAAATGGTGTAGCCGAACGGAAGAACAGACACCTGCTGGAGGTCGCACGGACGATGATGCTGGCTATGAATGTCCCAAAATACTTATAGGGACAAGCTGTCTTGACGGCCTCTTATCTCATCAACAGAATGCCATCTCAGGTATTGGACTGGAAGACACCGTTGGAAATGCTTACTGGTGTAACCACTTACACAGTTCCACCGAAAGTATTTGGGGGTGTGTGTTTTATCCAAGATAATAGGCCGAGAGTTGGTAAACTGGATCCTAGAGCGGTTAAATGTGTCTTTGTCGGGTACACGGCGACTCAGAAGGGATATGCATGTTGGAGCCCGGTTGAGTGGAAACTGTTTGTAAGCATGGACATTACATTCCGAGAACTGGAACCATACTACGGTTCAGATGAAGGTTCAGCATTTGATGACACACCTAACACGGAGGGTGTTAGACGTGAGGGAGAGAGAATAAGTCCAAACGTGGTAGTCGGATCGGTCCCGTGCCCGGTCGTGGAGAACTGGACGAAAGGGGGAGATAGCAGTGACTCCGATGAAGAAGATGATACATATGTTACGCAGGGGGAGAAGCCGTGCCCAGTATCAGTGCGTACTGTACCAAGTCCAGTGCCTACCATACCAAGTCCCTCGTCTACTCCTGCCTCGGCTCTTGAAGATGTTGCCCCCGTACTGAATCAGTCTGATTTCGATGCGGATCTCTATGACTCTGATGGTATGTCCTCTCCACCACTTATTGCTCCTTTAAGGAGATCTTCTCGCATCAATGTGGGTAAGGCTCCTCGTCGTTATGATGATTATGAACATGACATTGCCGACTTCTTGTCTTATTCTAACATTTCTCCAAATTATCGAGCCTTCATTGCATCGTTAGACTCTACTTCTTTGCCCAAGTTTTGGCAGGAAGCAAAGAAAAATCCAAGGTGGAAAGCTGCAATGATGGAAGAACTTGGGGCACTAGAGAAAAATAAGACATGGGAGCTGGTTCCATTACCCAAAGGAAAGAAAGCTGTGGGATGTAAATGGGTCTACACAGTAAAGGAGACGCCAGAAGGAAAAGTAGAGCGGTACAAGGCGAGGTTGGTTGCAAAAGGATACACACAATCATATGGCATTGACTATGATGAGACGTTTGCCCCAATAGCGAAAATGAGCACGGTAAGAACTCTGGTCTCCATTGCAGCAAACTATGGGTGGAAGCTATACCAGTTAGATGTGAAAAATACCTTTTTCCATGGGGACCAGCAAGAAAAAGTATACATGGAACCCCCGCCAGGGTGCAATGCGACAGAATCAGACGGAGGGACGTCGCATGGTAAAGTGTATAAACTAAAGAAGTCACTATACGGACTCAAGCAATCTCCTCGAGCCTGGTTTGACAGATTCAGAAAGGCTGTTACAGGCATGGGGTACCATCAAACAAATACAGATCATACGGTCTTTCTCCAGCATACAAGCGGCCACATTACTACTATACTTATTGTATATGTGGATGATATAATAATCGCTGTGATGATAAAGTCGAGATTACTAAGCTAAAGTCAAAACTCGTGAAGGAGTTTGAGGTGAAGGATTTAGGAGCGATGAGGTACTTTCTGGGTATCGAGGTGTGTAACGGCAAACAGGGAATTGTTCTCTCACAGAGAAAATACGTACTAGATCTGCTAAAGGAGACAGGGATACTGGGATGTAAAGCAGCAGTAACTCCAATTGACCAGAAGTACAAGTTGGGAGCAGAAGCAGGAGAGGTTGTTGATCGTGAAAGGTATCAAAGACTTGTAGGGAGATTGATTTATCTGGGGCACACTCGCCCGGATATCTCATTTGCGGTGAGTGTAGTGAGCCGCTACATGCATGATCCAAGAATGGGTCATATGGAAGCAGTATTTCAGATCTTGAGATATCTGAAAGGGACACCGGGAAAAGGACTATGGTTCAAGAAAAATGGACACATAGAAGTTGAGGGATACTGCGATGCAGACTGGGCAAGCTGCATAGACGACAAAAGGTCTACCACGGGGTACTGTGTTTTTGTAGGAGAAAACCTAGTCTCATGGAGAAGCAAGAAACAGCCTGTGGTAGTATGGTCGACAGCTAAAGCAGAATACAGGGTAATAGCTCTGGGAGTGTCAGAGTTGCTATGGGTAAGAGCACTGCTGACAGAGTTGAAGCTAGACAAGGGAGCACCATTACGTCTTCTGAGCGATAGTCAAGCTGCAATAAGTATAGCTAACAATCCAGTTTAGTACGACAGAACGAAGCACATCGAGATCGATCGATTCTTCATAAAGAAGAAGCTGGAACAAGGGATACTGAAGATAGACCATGTTCGCTCAGAAGAATAAGTTGCAGACTGTCTGACTAAGGGTCTTAGTTCATTGAGTCTGTCAAAGCTATGTAGCAAGATGGGGATGATTAATATCTATCGCCCATCTCGAGGGGGAGTGTTGAGAACTAATAAGGGACTTTAGTCCCACATCGGAAGTTATATTGTGAAGAGGAGGTGTACTCTCTATAAGTAGTGGCAGGAGCCCATCAATAAAATCATCTGAGAAATTCCACTCATTTCTACTGGATTTATAGAGAAAGATAGAGAAGGAGGAGGAGGGAGGGGGGAGGAGCAAAGGCTTCTCCGGGAAGATCTCCCACGGGCACAGGCATGCAGGATCAATTGAGAGGGTTTGATGAAATGGAGAGAGAGGGAAGAAGCAAAGGGATCGGGATAAATGTAAAAATAATAATTACCAAAATAGCACATGAATGCTCGCTTGGAACCGTCATCAAATATAAAATGTTTGAAAAAATTACTATAATGGCAGCTAAAAAAATTGTATTAATTTTTTCGTGTATACATTAGTTGACGGTTATCACCAAACCGTCAATAAATAAAATGATATTTCTTGACGTATCCTCTAAAACCGTCAACTATCATGGTACAAATTTGCTAAATTAACATAAAATATGTGTTTTCTTGACATATAGCTAAAACCGTCAAAATAACCCATTTTCTTGACCTTTTTTCATGACCGTTAAGAAATAAACCGTCATGAAACGTCATTTTTCTTGTAGTAAAAAGTCGCAAATTTAAAAGTAGAATTAGTCAGTCGCTAATTTGTTGTATTTTGTACTAGTTAATGAACTGCATTTTCAAGTTCTTAGTATAGATGATACTACAAAGTGCTAGAGTTTTCTCTTTCTTGAAGACTCATCCACTCTTGCCATAAATTTTCCCAACAACCAAGAGCTCCACCATTAATCTCTATACAAGCTTTTAATTGTCATCCATTCCCAAAGTGCTAGAGTATTCAAGAGTTGTACCTTTCGATCTTCAAGTGTTAGAAGATCAACAAGTTCTCTTCCTTTCCTTTTGAAGTTGGCGAGCCTTCGTAAGAAAACTCGTGTGTAAGAAGTTGGCGAGTTCTTCGGATCCAAATTTGTGTGTACTATTTTACTAAATAGTGGATTTAAGCCGGAGAGAGTTCTGGGACTGGATTACCTCTAAGGAGGATACTAGGATACATCGCATGTTTGATTTTCTCTCTCTCTCTCTTTAACTGAGGAATATTGCTTATTGTGTTTAAATTATTTTATTTCCCTATTCACCCCCCATCTAGGGTTCTACAATTGGTATCAGAGCTTTGTTCTCTTGCTTTGGATTTACACCCTTAGAGTGATCCATGGCCACTAACCCTAGTATCAACACTTTCCACAATGAGGGACACTCCACAAATAGGCCTCCCCTATTTGATGGAACCAACTATAACTACTGGAAAATTAGGATGAGCATTTATCTGAAGTCCATAGATTTCGATTTATGGGATTGTGTGATAAATGGTCTCCCTACTCCTTCCGAAGTTATTGAGGAAGTAATTTCTGACACCCTTAGGGACAAACTCACTGAGAATGTCAAGAAGCTTGCTAGTCGAGATGCCAAAGCTATGAACGCTCTTTATTGTGCTCTCGATAGCAGTAAATTCAATAGAATCTCTACTTGCAAGACTTCAAATGAGATTTGGAAGTTGCTTGAAGTCACACACGAGGGTACATCACAAGTAAAAGAATCAAAGATTAGTAGACTCACACAAGAATATGAATCTTTTAAGATAAAACAAAATGAGTCTATTACTTGTATGTTTACTCATTTTGGTGATATCATTAATTCTCTTTCTTCCCTTGGTAAGGAATATCCTGCTCATGAAAAGATCAGAAAGATTCTCAGAGGATTGACCAAAGGATGGAGTCCTAAAGCTACAGCCATCATTGAAGGAAACGACTTGACATTCATGAACCTTGAGACCCTCATGGGGAAGCTTATGACTCATGAACTTGACATGAAAGATCAAGAAGAATCTTCCATACAAGAGAAGGAAAAGGAGAAGGCCAAAGAGAAGAAGAAGTCTCTAGCTCTCAAAGCTACAAAGTCTTACTCAAAGGATAGCTCCGACGACAACGAGTCGGATGATGATGAAGAAATAGCTCTCACAGCTAAGCACTTCCGAAAATTCCTCAAATTCAACAAAGCCAATCGCTTTAGACGGGACAACAATGAAGATCCGGCATGCTACCAATGCAGAAGAACCGGTCACATCAAGAGAGATTGTCACATGACAAGAAAAGACTCAAGCAAGTACGAGAAGCCTAGCAAAGGAAGCTCGTCCTCCAGGAAATTCGCCAACACAAGCATTTGGTGTGAGAGTGACGCAAGCGACTCCGACAACGACAAAGATTGCAAACACAATGCAAACGTTTGTCTCATGGCAACCGATGAGGTACTCGATGATCTTTCTTTAATACTTTTACTTATGATGAGTTGGAAAATATTATTCTTGAATTACACGAAGAACACAAAGGTGTTAGAAATAAGTACAAGAAATCTCTAAAAGAAGTTGATGCACTTCAACTTGAAGTAGAAAGACTCTATAACATCATTATTGATGTAAAAGGGAAATCTCCTGCTTCTGACACGGATGAGATAGAGTCTTTGCGACTCAAGTTTCAAGAATCCCTTGTCACCATCAAGAAAAAGGATGATGAGATTCAATCCCTCGGAAGGGCTTATGATTTTGCTATGCATAAAGTTCAAGATGCTAATAAAAGAGAATATGATACTTCTATTAAGTTTAATGATCTTCTTGTGCAGAGTAAGAGACTAGGTAATAAGAACACTACTCACACACATGCTCCAAGACACCCTCACACTCATCACAATATTAGTCATATTTCTTACATGAACAAGAACACTACACACAAGTCCTTTTCTAACACAAGAAAAGGACCGTTTGTTAAGAAAAACACCTCACATCATGCATTCTATTATCATCATCATAACACTCGTGATAGAACTCCTCGCACTAGAGCTTCACATGTGCATAACACTCACATGTTTTCTTCTAAATCTTCTATGGTGTGCAACTATTGTGGCTTGCTTGGACATACTTCTATTTATTGTCATACAAGGAAACAAGTTGATATGAAAGTTTATAAATGGGTTTCTAAGACTAACAATCAAGGACCCAAACGATCATGGGTACCAAAATGTTCATCTTCAACCTACATTGTAGGTGAAGAATCCTTCTCATGCTAGAAGCAAGTGGATTCTCGATAGCGGTTGTTCACGGCACATGACCGGTGATGCTTCACTATTTATAACCCTATCGATGAAAAAGTAAGGACACGTCTCCTTTGGTAACAATCTTAAAGGTCACATTATAGGAAATGGTAATATCGGTTTCCCTCCTTATCCTTGTATTAAGAATGTGTGTCTTGTTACAAATCTTAAAAACAATCTTCTTAGTATTAGTCATCTTACCGATAATGGTTATGATATTAAGTTTGTTAAACTCAAATGCTTCATTACCGATAGCTCTAGTGGATCTATTGTTTATGAAGGCATTAGGGAGAACAATATATATGTTCTATATCTTGTCGAAGGTACTAACAATGACAGGTGCCTAGTTGCAAAGAACGATAAAAGTTGGCTTTGGTACATGAGGCTCGGACACGCCAACATAGATACCATCTCTCGTCTTGCAACCAAGAAGCTTGTAAGAGGACTTCCAAGTATCCCTTTCAAAAAGGATATGGTGTGTGAAGAATGCGAGAAAAGTAAGTTGACCAAGTCATCTTTCAAATCCATCAACTCTGTGAGTACCAATAGACCACTTCAACTTATTCATATGGATCTATTTGGTCCTAGTATAGTAGCTAGTCTTGGAGGCAAGCTTTATGCTTTTGTTTTGGTTGATGATTTTTCGAGATTTACTTGGGTTATTTTTCTTGCTTGTAAAAGTGATACTTTTCGTGAATTTATTGCTTTTTGTAAACGTGTTCAAAATGAGAAAGGTATTTCTATTGACAAGATTAGAAGTGATCATGGAGGAGACTTTGACAATGCCGATTTTAAAAGATTTTGTGAAAAGAATGGTTTTGGTCATGATTTTGCTTGCCCTCGAACTCCTCAACAAAATGGTGTTGTGGAGAGAAAGAATAGAAACCTTGGCGATATGGTCCGGGTTATGTTAAACCAATATAAGCTTCCCCAATATTTTTGGGCGGAAGCCGTTAACACGGCATGTCATGTTATAAATAGGGTATTGATTAGACCTATTTCTAAAAAGACTCCTTATGAGCTTTGGTTTGATAAAATTTTCTCTATTGAATATTTTAAAGTTTTTGGATGCAAATATTTTATTTTGAATACCAAGGACAACCTAGGCAAGTTTGAAGAAAAAGCCTATGAAGGAATTTTCCTTAGCTACTCAATACATAGCAAAGTTTTTCATGTTTTTAATAAAAGAAGTCTTGTTGTCGAAGAGTCAATTAATGTCTCTTTTGATGAACTTAACTCTTCTACATCCTCCTCATCCGATGATGTTGATGACATCTCGTTTGGTTTGAAGAACTCTTCTATTGGAGATCATCGTCCTTCTTCATCTAACAATGAAATTGTGACTCCTCCAACAAAAGATTCTCCGCCACTCGAGCCTCCTCAAGATGATCTCCCAAAGGAATGGAGATTTGTCCCTAATCATCCTAAGGAGCTTATCATTGGGGATCCTTCTTCCCGTGTTAGTACTAGATCCTCTACTCGTGATCTTTGTGCAAACGTGGCTTTTATTTCTCAAATAGAGCCCAAAAATATTAATGATGCTTTTTATGATGAATTTTGGATGATAGCGATGCAAGAAGAGCTAAATCAATTTGAGCGAAACAAGATTTGGGAACTTGTCCCTAAACCTAGCAACCACCCCATTATTGGCACTAAATGAGTGTTTCAAAATAAACTTAATAAAGTTGGGTTTGTGACTCGTAACAAAGTCCGATTGGTTGCTCAAGGCTATAACCAAGAGGAAGGCATTGACTACGATAAAACTTATGCTCCGGTTGCTCGTCTTGAATCCATTCGTATGCTATGTGCTTTTGCTTGCTTTAATGATTTCAAATTTTTTCAAATGGATGTGAAAAGTGTGCTTCTAAATGGTATTATTAAAGAGGAAGTTTATGTTAAACAACCTCCTGGTTTTGAAGATTTTTAATTTCCTAATCACGTGTTCAAACTCCACAAAGCCCTTTTGTCACGACCTGCACCCATTTTTCGTATACGAAACGTGTCCAAGCCTAGCCTATGCCGCAGTTTCGGCGGTAGTACGCTGTCTAAATACATGTCACGACAATCTAGATTCATATGGTAAACTAAATCTTATCCACAGGAATAATCATGTCACAGTCAAGATCAATGAACTGAACAATAATGAATAAACTGAATATCAAGAATCACTGTCACGTCCGGTGGACACAAATCCACTACCAATAGACGAAAGAAAATAGAAGAATACATGGAGTAACTAACTGAATAAAAACTGCTAATCTAGACCACCTCAAGTGCAAGCGATGCGATCTGATGCTGGCTCAACCCTCTGGTCTGCTCCTAACTCAAACTCGGCTAACCTGAAGAGATCATCAGGTCCTCAGAGGACTAGCAAGATACATAAAATGAGCCTTTCTAACAGTTTATTTATGCATGGAGAAAGATACAGAATAACAAGTGAAACTGAGCAATGAATAAAGCACGAATCTATACACTGTCTACACATAAATGAACTGCTGAATAAGGTGTAGAGAACTCATGTCAAGATGTCAACGGATAACCGAAACGAATACTCAAACCCTCGTCCCTAGCGTGGACTCGCAGGTTTGAACTACTAACCCTCGTCCCTAGTGTGGACTCGCAGGCTAGCCTCTACTACTAACCCTCGTCCCTAGTGTGGACTCGCAGGCTAGCATCACCCTCGTCCCTAGTGTGGACTCGCAGGCGTAAACCCTATACCACTAACCCTTGTCCCTAGTGTGGACTCGTAGGCTAGCATCTACTACTAACCCTCATCCCTAGTGTGGACTCGCAGACTAGCATCACCCTCGTCCCTAGTGTGGACTCACAGGTGTGGACCAATACTACTAACCCTCGTCCCTATCGTGGACTCGCAGGTTAGCTTCAAGGTTCAAGACACAGAGGCACGACTCAATCAAGGCACGACCAATAAGACACAAGGCTAACTGTGAACACTATCTAAAGCAATGATAAAAATATACCAGCTTGATAGAAAAGATACATGGCAACAATATGAGAAAACTGGATACAATAATAGACAGTGCATGTAAATAAAGCTGTATAGAAAGGCAAGGTATACTTGCCTGTGGTCCTGAGCGGCTGTACGGTTCCAGTGCTGAGTCAAGTCCAAATAACCTATTTATTCATTTACCATGTCAATAAGCAAATCAAGGTAAAAGTAATCCTATCTACTTACTTTCTAAGTCATTAGCTATCTATTTCTTTTTATTACCTTATTTACCAACAAAACTATTTATTCACTATTAGTCATTACCTCTATTACTAACAGGTCTTAACCTATTAAGCCTAAACTTATGTGTTGAGCGTAGCTCATATTCCTAGTCCATAACCAATCAGCACCTGCAATGCAAGTGCAAGGTACTCTGTCATAGCAACATTAACTACCAAGTCCAAGACTTCATGAAATGCATTTGGCTCCTAGCAATACTACAATAGTTTACAGTTTCCATAGTGGGCAGTTGAATCTCAGATCAATATGCAGGCCACAAAGTTCTATGCCACAAGCAATAACAATCCTGAGTACCATCTGGAGATCTAGAAGAAGGCTTACTTTGCACATTATAGTTCAGTCACCTCCAACTGGACCTAGCACACTGGGTTTTGGACTATGGATTTTAACACTTCTGTTTCACACACCCAGGTATCCCCATTTGTTAGCTCCTCTTATTGTAATGAGAAGCAACTGCTACTGTTGCCTTTGCATCTGTCCTGTAGTAGCATATAGCAAGTTTGCAGGTTGTTACCACCATGATCAAGGTGTACTCGGACACTTAACTCCACCCTTTCCAATCACAGGTTTTTCCACATGACTCAGGAATGCATATGAGTGTTGTCCTATTGCTACAGGTTTTATATGGTACAAGTATCAGTCTGATAATTATTGATACACACTTGGATATTGACATCATGTTAACATTACTAGTGCATACTCTCTAATTAAACTCGATGTGTTGTCTTATACAATATGTGTCAAAATACAACATGAACCCAGACCCATAATATTTGCTCTGCTCTTCCCAATTTGTACTGTTAAGTCCAACACACAGGAAGGGGGTCCTGCGCCCTAGCCTATTCTACAGGGGATAACTTGTATACTAGTATAACTTGATAAATGGGTGTATATTCATGGGGAGGCTCATGATAAAGATACTTCAGATACACATCAACACCAGTTTTCAGCTATACATATATCGAGATTAGCAAATAATTGTCATCATATATGTATAGGAGATTTTATTTGAATATTTGTACATGCCTAGCTGAAAACCTCATGCCTACCAGTTATCAGGCTTGATTCTCCATTAAATTGATGTTCCAAGAAGGTTCTCGTGTCAATGCCAATTTGATGCTAGGAAGGTCTGTGTGTCAGTGTCAAGTCAATACAGGAAAAATCAAATCCTAAGAAGATCTTTTAGGTACAAAGAGACATTTAACAGGACAGTGTCAAAAAGAGTTAAAGGACAGTTCTCCTATCAATATCTAATGGCTACCAGGTAAAGTTCATACGTCTGTATCCTAAGGAATATTTGTGATGTAAATGAGGCTGTGATGTGGCCTTTACTCCCTGTTATTAGAACGGGTACACATACCAATCTGTACTGAATATCCTAACATCTATGTACCCATGCCCAGGTTCCTGTACCATCCTATAACTTAGTGGATATGACAAATACCTACTCTGTTTAGCCCTTTCCTGCCACCCTCTGGTTAATATCTGATACTCCTGTAATCAACTGGACAACTGATACATCCCAAGTGTGTATCCACCTGCTTGTGACTTTCTAGGATATCCTCCTAGCATGTCAGGGCCTAGGCTAGACCCAGGAAATGTTGGGGTATTCTGATACACTTACCTATCATCAACTGAACATTCATGACATTCCCTTTGATATGGAGAACAGAACTCTGGCACCCTCATATTAAGTATTTTAATGTCAATACAAGCTCAATTAAGACTATAATAATATCTAAAACCAAAAGTGCCAATTTACAACCATGAAACCAGATCCAGAATAGTTGATTTTCCTTTATTTCCATCACAGTTGGCATTCAAAAAGGGAAATAAAACTGAGCATGCCTAATATCCTAAGTACTGTGGAGTATCACAAGGTATCTGATACTCTTTATTCCAGTTTACATGTATATGGATACTCTGCCATTCAAGAGTCTAACAGACTAAAAGGGGGGCCGGTTAGGAGTACTGTGGGTGCCTGCTTGCAGTACCTACCTTGTACCTGGGCCATGGTCTAATATGACACCATGTCTCTATGCTTTGGTACATGTTTACATTGGTAGACTGGTCTTTATTCCCATTCCATATGACTGCATACATGGACTGGACACTTGATCAGAATTTGTAGTTATTTATAGGTTCAAGGGAACATACACTCAATTATCTGTCCTCTATTGGTGAACCTTATCAAAAGAGAGATGCAAAACTGGGCAACCACTAATGGCTTGAACACATACTAGAGGACAGGGGCTGACACCTGCATTTAAAGTTTGACCCCTTCAATGCCCCAGGTGCTCTAGTGATGCCCCTATACTCCAAGCCAGGTACTTATAAGTACCAGTCAAAATCTATAGCCGAACCATGTACCCTATGGATACAGGGGACACGACAATCCCTCTCAACCTTAGGCCACCTAGGTTGCATCCTATAAGACTGCTGTTTGACAGGAAGGTAGGTTCTGTAACACCCATATTCGGAATACGTATTTTATCAGGCGTATACGTATTTCGGACCTGTATTTTATTTTCTCGGATTTTGGCCTGTACTTGTAATTGACTTGACTTGCGGATTTTGGATTTCTCATAATTGGGTTTTACCTGGCTTGGTTTTATGTTGTGGAGAAGGTTGGTTTGGTTTGGTTTGGTCTATTTTGCATTGGAGCACCTTAGCTAACCTCCACCTTACACTCAACTTATCCTCCACCATTAAAACCCCCACCTAACACTCTCTCTCTCTCTTCATTACTTTTCTCCATTAATTCTTCTTCCTCTTCCTCTACACAACACCATCACCCATAGGCAAGTGCACCTTGCCACCACATGAGAACCACTTTTTATTTGTCCATTAGCTAGATTAGGCCATGGAGTTTAACTTTAGAACTTGGCATTTTGTGATTTGGAGTCTCCATTGTTCTAGATCTAGGTTTTAACTATTTTCGGATTTACATAGTTTTGATCTATTTTGGTTGGATTTTTGTGGGTTTTGATGCTTCCATGTGGAAGAGAATTCAATTTTACTCAAGTTAGAACTTTGAAAATCTAGATTTGGCTTTGATTTGACAAAGATATGAAAGTTTGAATTCTTGGTGTTCTTGGTGTTCTTCTCGGCCTGGAGTAGCAGCCTGCCGCCTGCGCTCTTTAGCGCAGTACTGGAATGCGCAGCCCCTCTCGGCCTGCGCTCTTTAGCGCAGTGCCGACCGTGCAGCTTGCCCTATGGTGAACTGCGCTCAGCCCCATGCGCCAACCATTCCTGCGCACTCCACCCCTGCGCAGTTCACTCCTGCGCAGTCTGCTCATGCACAATCCACCCCTGCGCAGTTCACTCCTGCGCAGTCTGCTCATGCGCAATCTGACCCATACGCCATCTGCCCCTGCGCCCTGTGCCCCTGCGCACTTGGCACCCTGCGCAGCTGACACCTGCGCAATCCAACCCCCTGACCCCTTGCGCAATCTATTGGCTCTTGGAGTTTTGGTTTTATTTCTCTAAGCTTGGCTCTTCTATAGCCCTGTATATTGATATTTTATTAGATATTTTACGCCCATTTTATATCCTTACGCCTTTTGTCATGAACTTGATTTTACGTAATATGTTTGGAATGACTATTGTACATGGCATGGTATGACAAGAACTAACATAACACGACAGTGACCCGTAGTGGTGCACTCTTGACATGACCAACCTGACATGATAGTGGCCCATCGTGGCACACTCCTGACAAGTACCCTGACATGATTTATCTTGATAACTTGATAGTGGCCCGTGGTGGCGCACTCCTGACTTGACTTGACTTGACTTGTAAACTTGTAACTTGACTTGACTTGTAACTTGTAACTTGACTTGACTTGATGCTGTTGCGACAACTAACTTGACTCGTATAATCAACTTGACACCGTAGGTGTTCCTGCTTGCTTGCTTGTGCAATCCACTTGACTTGTCTTGCATCATGTCTAGGACGTGACTCCCTGGTTTCCCACGGTCAGGGATTCGTACTGAACATGGATTAGGCTAATGACTAGATCTAACTATAGTTCATGGAGAATTTCCCAGTTACCTGTTGCCCCTTTGGTCCCGGCCTTATATATACATATACATAGGATTTGTTGCTATCCGTCGAGATGAGCGCACTTCCAGCCCGCCGTCGAGTGTGGTACCTTAGGACACATGTATCTTACTACAGTGTGTCTGCTATATCTTGCTATCTTTTCCTTTTCTTGCTGGGATCACTCAGGTAGTAACAAACAGGTAATCGGACTTGGAATTCTCATTGTATCTTGCTAGTAACTAGGCATGTGATAACCCTAGTTAGTTAAAGTAGCAAGCCGTACTTATTGCTTGGCCGTGAATGTTGGATGGGGTTCTATCTGTCTAGTCTTGTCTTGATCCTGTACAAGATTGTTACATGTCTCGATTTCTTATATTTACCTTACCGATAAATGGTGGGAGAAGCTAAGTTCCGTTCAGACGAAGGGTTATAACCCCGGTCCTTGTTTGGTTTACGGGTTGTAACCTGGTTATCTGAATAGTCCCATGGTTATCTCATCGTATATCATCCTGTCATACTTTTCCATATGTTCTGTCTTTTATTGATTCAGTACAAGATTGTCTTTTATATTCACCTATCATGATTTTCTTAAATTACTGTCTCTTATTACGTAATTATATTATTGTGCTAATTGCTGGCTTTGGTTCTTATTTTGTGGCCTCCTTTGTGGCACTTGCTCTTTCTGGGGTCTGACCCAGCTGGTTTTGTATGACCAGATACCGGAGCAGCAGCAAAGGATCTACCTGTTTTCCAGCCCGATGGTGACAACTAGACGGAACCCGGGCCAAGAGTGGGTTTTCTTTTTGTCTTGCCCACCTTATTGTAAAAATATTCTTTTGAGGCGTTTAGCCGCCGAGCAAGTGTTAGCTCGTTTGCAACTTTATTTACTGTCTGCCTACGGGCTGTAATCATGATTGGCAACTCGAGGTTGATCATGTATGACTTAACTCTTGCTAGTCCTTACATTTTGTACGACTAGCTTCATGATCATCTGAATATGTAATGTTTGGGACGCCTTACAATTGTATATTTGGTGATCTGATATCTTGTGATTATTATTAGTTGGTTGAGATTGAGACAATAGGATAATTTATGACCTTAAGAGACTGTTGGCTTGTAGATAAACCCTCACATATCTAGACAGCCGTGACCGTATGGTGAGATGGATTCCATTTCATTATACGTAGCTGGCTATGTCTTCCCCCGCTCTCCAGTATTCTGGTTCTGGGGCGTGACAGGTTCACCATTATTCACTCCTGTAATTCATGATACACCACCATACCAGTGTAACTCAATTCATGTAAAACCATTCAATATGGACCTGTTATCATCTCCTAGACATAAACACGAACACCTATACTACAGTTGAAGCCAAAATACACTAATACCCAGGTTCAATAATTACTAATCGAGGCAGTAGGGAAAAGTTTACCTGGTCGAAATCAATACTGGACTGCTGCTCCTCCTCCTCTTCTATTCTCGTAACATGGGATTTGGTTTCTAGGGTTTTTCCCGAATGGTCGGCCACAACCTCTCATATTTATACTTGTTTCGATCTCCTGATGAAGGTCGGAAAGATTTGATTCCCTCTCATCCAAAATCGTTGGTGAGAGTTATCAGAATTCGATTTGAATTCGAGCACAGTATTTAAAAAGGAATTTGAATAGGGATTTTCGTATTCCAGTCCCTATCAACTTCATTTATTACCCCTTGGTCCCTTTATTGCAAATATTTAAATGTAATAAGTCTATGAATCATAACAACTTATATATATGAGATCATAACAAATATTTGAGGCAAATAAAAACAAGAAAAATGGTTTTCAATTTTTATAAATTCGAGGAATTTGGTCAAGGGGTTGACAACTCTACCCCCTTAAACAAATTTCGTCCTCGAAATTTTATGAACCACGATCTATTAGAATGAAAAAAAAAATCTAAAATAAATTGCTATGACAGAAATTTCGTTTAAACAATTCGATTTAAAAATATAGATCTATCTATGCTATAACTGCAAATCTCTACTGAAAATTTCCACCATTAGCTCCTTGTGGTGTCGCCGCACCCTCTGTGATCGTGGCAAAAGCTTGCCCTCCTCCTGTGGTTGGTAGTGGTGGGGCACCTGCGTTCTTCTTCGGACAATTGCGAGACAAGTGTTGGTTGGATCCACAAGTCCAACACAAACCTAATCTGCTGCGACAATTTTCTTGAGTGTGGCCTTTCTTTGAGCAATGCTGGCAGATGGGAATGTCTTGGACTTGGCGTGGGGCTGCTTGTGGTTGCTGCTGATGCTGCTGCGCTGGGGTCTTCTCAGAAATGTTGGGGCGTTTTGCTGGTGCTGTTTGGTTGTTGCCTCCTCCGAATGCGTCTCGATTCCTTTTCGGCTTGTGACTCAATTCTTCTTCAACAGCTTGGGCGACTTCTAAGATCTCCTCGTACGTGGTGGCTCGACTGGTGGCGATGGCCAGACGAATCTCATGAGATAGTCCCTTTCTGAATCGTCGCGCCTTGTCTTCAGGGGTGCTGACCAAGTTCTCCGCGAAACGGCTGAGACGAGAAAACTCCGATGTATACTCGTCGACAGTGTGGTTGCCTTGCTCTAAATGCTCGAACTGACTCACCAACGCCTCTCGTGCTACGTATGGATAGAATTTCCTCTTGAACAGTCGCTTGAACTCCTCCCAAGTCACGTCTGGAGCAGAAAATTGGGGTTCGCCTTGATACCACGTCCGCACGATATCGAAAAGCTGTCCACTGACTGACTCAATCTTCAAATCTTCTGGAACTCGGGCCATCTTCAGATACTTCTCCACGTTCTCCAGCCATTCATCAGCGTAGACGATCCCCTCTGTCCTATGGAATGGCATGGGCCTAAAGTCCATGAAGTGCTTGGGATTCCCCGGACGCTGTCGCGGAGCATCTCGAATCTGAAGAACCTCTCTCAAAGTGTCGCGAAAGATATTGGCCTGCTGCTGGAAAATTCCCAGGAGGGTGAGGCTGTCCAGTGCCGGTGGCGGGGGCAGAGCAGGTGCTGGATACATCATCGAGGCTGGATACATCGCCGGTGGTGGGTGCATGGCAAATGCTGGATGCATTGCTGGTGCTGGGTGCATGGCAAATGCTGGATGCATTGCTGGTGCTGGGTGCATGGCTGGTACTGGATGTGGAACCCCTGGCGGTGGGACAGATACTGGTGGCAGACCGGGTGCTGGTGGTGGTGTCTGCGGAGGAAACTGTGGAGGTGGTGGAATATCGCCTCTGCGGAATCTCGAGAATTGCGGTTGATTACTCACATGAGTGAGCTGGCCTTCTTGTGTCGGTGGAGTCATGTACGTGAAAAAGCCTCCTGTAGCCGGGGGAGTGTTCAGTGCAGCATTGTTCCTGTCTTGAGAGTCCATCTCAACTGCAACAAGAAAACACTTTAGCCGTTGTAGAGATTTTCAAGCAAGATGCAAATCAAGGATTCAATAAAATCAAGGATTAAGGATTAACAAGGAGTCAAGACATGTGGATGAGATTCTAAGTGTCTATTCCTATTCGCAGGCTCACGACGGCACAGTGACGTAACCGAAGTAATTAACGTAGACCTGCATGGGCTACCAAAAAACTTGTCACGACCCGCACCCGCTTTTCGGATACGAAACGTGTCCAAGCCCAGCCTACGCCGCAGTTTCGGCGGTAGTACGCTGTCTAAATACAAGTCACGACAATCTAGATTCACATGGTAAACTAAATCTCATCCACAGGAATAATCATGTCACAGTCAAGATCAATGAACTGAACAATAATGAATAAACTGAATATCAAGAATCACTGTCACGTCCGGTAGACAAAAATCTACTACCAATAGACGGAAGAAAATAGAAGAATACATGGAGTAACTAACTGAATAAAAACTGCTAATCTAGACCACCTCAAGTGCAAGCGATGTGATCTGATGCTGGCTCAACCCTCTGGTCTGCTCCTAACTCAAACTCGGCTAACCTGAAGAGATCATCAGGTCCTCAGAGGACTAGCAAGATACATAAAACGAGCCTTTCTAACAGTTTATTTATACATGGAGAAAGATACAGAATAACAAGTGAAACTGAGCAATAAATAAAGCACGAATCTATACACTGTCTACACATAAATGAACTGCTGAACAAGGTCTAGAGAACTCATGTCAAGATGTCAACGGATAACCGAAACGAATACTCAAACCCTCGTCCCTAGCGTGGACTCGCAGGTTTGAACTACTAACCCTCGTCCCTAGTATGGACTCGCAGGCTAGCCTCTACTACTAACCCTCGTCCCTAGTGTGGACTCGCAGGCTAGCATCACCCTCGTCCCTAGTGTGGACTCGCAGGCGTAAACCCTATACCACTAACCCTTGTCCCTAGTGTGGACTCGTAGGCTAACATCTACTACTAATCCTCGTCCCTAGTGTGGACTCGCAGGCTAGCATCACCCTTGTCCCTAGTGTGGACTCACAGGTGTGGACCAATACTACTAACCCTTGTCCCTATCGTGGACTCGCAGGTTAGCTTCAAGGTTCAAGACACAGAGGCACGACTCAATCAAGGCACGACCAATAAGACACAAGGCTAACTGTGAACACTGTCTAAAGCAATAATAAAAATATACCAGCTTGATAGAAAAGATACATGGCAACAATATGAGAAAACTGGATACAATAATAGACAGTGCATGTAAATAAAACTGTGTAGAAAGACAAGGTATACTTGCCTGTGGTCCTGAGCTGCTGTACGGTTCCGGTGCTGAGTCAAGTCCAAATAACCTATTTATTCATTTACCATGTCAATAAGCGAATCAAGGTAAAAATAATCCTATCTACTTACTTTCTAAGTCATTAGCTATCTATTTCTTTTTATTACCTTATTTACCAACAAAACTATTTATTCATTATTAGTCATTACCTCTATTACTAACAGGTCTTAACCTATTAAGCCTAAACTTATGTGTTGAGCCTAGCTCATATTCCTAGTCCATAACCAATCAGCACCTGCAATGCAAGTGCAAGGTACTCTGTCATAGCAGCATTAACTACCAAGTCCAAGACTTCATGAAATGCATTTGGCTCCTAGCAATACTACAATAGTTTACAGTTTCCATAGTGGGCAGTTGAATCTCAGATCAATATGCAGGCCACAAAGTTCTATGCCACAAGCAATAACAATCCTGAGTACCATCTGGAGATCTAGAAGAAGGCTTACTTTGCACATTATAGTTCAGTCACCTCCAACTGGACCTAGCACACTGGGTTTTGGACTATGGATTTTAACACTTCTGTTTCACACACCCAGGTATCCCCATTTGTTAGCTCCTCTTATTGTAATGAGCAGCAACTGCTACTGTTGCCTTTGCATATGTCCTGCAGTAGCATATAGCAAGTTTGTAGGTTGTTACCACCATGATCAAGGTGTACTCGGACACTTAACTCTACCCTTTCCAATCACAGGTTTTTCCACATGACTCAGGAATGTATATGAGTGTTGTCCTATTGCTACAGGTTTTATATGGTACAAGTATCAGTCTGATAATTATTGATACACACTTGGATATTGACATCCTGTTAACATTACTAGTGCATACTCTCTAATTAAACTCGATGTGTTGTCTTATACAATATGTGTCAAAATACAACATGAACCCAGACCCATAATATTTGCTCTGCTCTTCCCAATTTGTACTGTTAAGTCCAACACACAGGGAGGGGGTCCTACGCCCTAGCCTATTCTACAGGGGATAACTTGTATACTAGTGTAACCTGATAAATGGGTGTATATTCATGGGGAGGCTCATGATAAAGATACTTCAGATACACATCAACACCAGTTTTCAGTTATACATATATCGAGATTAGCAAATAATTGTCATCATATATGTGTAGGAGATTTTACTTGAATATTTGTACATGCCTAGCTGAAAACCTCATGCCTACCAGTTATCAGGCTTGATTCTCCATTAAATTGATGTTCCAAGAAGGTTCTCGTGTCAATGCCAATTTGATGCTAGGAAGGTCTGTGTGTCAGTGTCAAGTCAATACAGGAAAAATCAAATCCTAAGAAGATCTTTTAGGTACAAAGAGACATTTAACATGACAGTGTCAAAAAGAGTTAAAGGACAGTTCTCCTATCAATATCTAATGGCTACCAGGTAAAGTTCATACGTCTGTATCCTAAGGAATATTTGTGATGTAAATGAGGCTGTGATGTGGCCTTTACTCCCTGTTATTAGAACGGGTACACATACCAATCTGTACTGAATATCCTAACATCTATGTACCCATGCCCAGGTTCCTGTACCATCCTATAACTTAATGGATGTGACAAATACCTACTCTGTTTAGCCCTTTCCTGCCACCCTCTGGTTAATATCTGATACTCCTGTAATCAACTGGACAACTGATACATCCCAAGTGTGTATCCACCTGCTTGTGACTTCCTAGGATATCCTCCTAGCATGTCAGGGCCTAGGCTGGACCCAGGAAATGTTGGGGTATTCTGATACACTTACCTATCATCAACTGAACATTCATGACATTCCCTTTGATATGGAGAACAGAACTCTGGCACCCTCTATTAAGTATTTTAATGTCAATACAAGCTCAATTAAGACTATAATAATATCTAAAACCAAAAGTGCCAATTTACAACCATGAAACCAGATCCAGAATAGTTGATTTTCCTTTATTTCCATCACAGTTGGCATTCAAAAAGGGAAATAAAACTGAGCATGCCTAATATCCTAAGTACTGTGAAGTATCACAAGGTATCTGATACTCTTTATTCCAGTTTACATGTATATGGATACTCTGCCATTCAAGAGTCTAACAGACTAAAAGGGGGGCTGGTTAGGAGTACTGTGGGTGCCTGCTTGCAGTACCTGCCTTGTACCTGGGCCATGGTCTAATATGACACCATGTCTCTATGCTTTGGTATATGTTTACATTGGTAGACTGGTCCATATTCCCATTCCATATGACTGCATACATGGACTGGACACTTGATCAGAATTTGTAGTTGTTCATAGGTTCAAGGGAACAGACACTCAATTATCTGTCCTCTATTGGTGAACCTTATCAAAAGAGAGATGCAAAATTGGGCAACCACTAATGGCTTGAACACATACTAGAGGACAGGGGCTGACACCTGCATTTAAAGTTTGACCCCTTCAATGCCCCAGGTGCTCTGGTGATGCCCCTATACTCCAAGCCAGGTACTTATAAGTACCAGTCAAAATCTATAGCCGAGCTATGTACCCTATAGATACAGGGGACACGACAATCCCTCTCAACCTTAGGCCACCTAGGTTGCATCCTATAAGACTGCTGTTTGACAGGAAGGTAGGTTCACCATTATTCACTCATGTAATTCATGATACACCACCATACCAGTGTAACTCAATTCATGTAAAACCATTCAATATGGACCTGCTATCATCTCCTAGACATAAACACGAACACCTATACTACAGTTGAAGCCAAAATACACTAATACCCAGGTTCAATAATTACTAATCGAGGCAGTAGGGGAAAGTTTACCTGGTCGAAATCAACACTGGACTGCTGCTCCTCCTCTTCTATTCTCGTAACAGGGGATTTGGTTTCTAGGGTTTTTCCCGAATGGTCGGCCACAACCTCTCATATTTATACTTGTTTCGATCTCCTGATGAAGGTCGGAAAGATTTGATTCCCTCTCATCCAAATTCGTTGGTGAGAGTTATCAGAATTCGATTTGAATTCGAGCACAGTGTTTAAAAAGGAATTTGAATAGGGATTTTCGTATTCCAGTTGTTACGACTCGCACCCACTGTGAGGGTACGAGAGCGTAACAACGCCCAGCCTACGCCGCAATGTCGGCGGTAGAACGCTGTTCTAGGTCATGAACTATAACTAACATAATATGAATGCTCTCCATAAGGAGGCCAACACAGAGGTACAACTCAATCATAATCTAGAGATAGAATATCGCACGATAAAATAGATAAGAGAATCCTCAACCGAGGTACAACAGAAATGAAATACAAGTCTCAACATCTCTACAATATACAAACTCTGAATCAAGAACAACAACTAAACATAAAAAGAAAACAGTCTAAACTATCTATACTAAGCAAGGTATCGTCCTCAGCAGCTGCCTGAACCTCCCCTGGGGTCCAGGTCGCGAGTGTCAACTAGGCAAACTCCAAGTAAGGGTGCAGGGTGCCTCATCATCCTCTGTAAAATTTTCAACAGGTCCAGTCAGGACGGGAGCGAGCACAAAATATCTCACGCAGTTCATATCATGTTAGGAAATATAAAGCATGCAATAGAGTAAGGTACATGAAACGCTGAAAGTAAGAAGTATATGAAAAATAGTAGAAATTTGATAACATGAAATATCTAAATATGATAAATAAGAACTGTAAGCCTACTGTGATTTAGAGTACAATATGGTTATGTAAACGGTCTAGAAAAATGCAATGGTAACTCCATTGTACGTGGGTGTACAATAGACATATACAATAGTTATACAATATTGTACAATAGGATTTGATTACATAACCAATTCTACTCCCCCTCCCCAAATTAATACACAAGGATCTACTCCGGTTACGTTATCTTGCACAATAGAGTACAATATTATACAATAGATATACAATATTATACAATAGATGTACAATGTTATACAATGGATGTACAATGTTATACAATGGATGTACAATATTATACAATAGATGTACAATGTTATACAATAGTTGTACAATGGTCTATCCCTGGGACTCATGTGATACTGAGAGTACAATATGCATAAGGAGTATACAAGGATATGGGTATTCAATAAATATAATATGTAAGTGAAACGCACATCACAATATGTATTTAGTGAATACAAGGAGATAACATCTCAGAAGAAGATCTGTATAGTACCAATCCGTGATAATGATCGTGTCAGCATCAAGTACAGTAATCTAGAGCAAGAATATAAATCCAGACAAGTATGAAACGGTCAGAGAATGTACTCACCTCGTATCTGAATGTCCGAAGTAAATGTACTGTCCGAGATAAGGTACCTGACTCCTAGTTAGAGCAACACAAGTCAAGATGTACACAGGGAATGATAAATATAATCTACAATGCATCTGCATGCTGTCTAGGTCAAACTAGACTAAAGTCAACACTTGGTCAACTCCAGTCAACTAGACTAGTCAAACTAGGTCAACTAGGTCAAATCCTAGCCCAACAAGTCTAATAAGTCTCACTTGGCCTAACCAAGCCTAGTCTAGCAATCACACACCAATCACAAGGCTATACAAGCCAAACACAAGCCAACACATTCAATATTATACATAAGAGAAAGGAAGCTAACATGTAAAGCTATGTGTGTGTGTGAACATGGAGGTGTACATGAAAAGAGAATTCAACACTAGGCCCTATATCACATATATGTATATATAACTATAGGAGAACTCTATTTATCACATTAACACATTTAGCCATGTATATTATATATATATATATATATATATATATATATATATATATATAGAGAGAGAGAGAGAGAGAGAGAGAGAAGAGCATGTGTATGTGTTCATGGGTGTGTGTGTGTGTGTCATGAAAGTGCACAAGAACATGTGTGTGTTATCATGGAATGAGTGTTAGGCAATGTGTGAGTGAGAGTGTCAATGAGTGAGGGTGTGAGGGTTATATAGTGTAGTGTGCATTGTGTGTGGAGTGATAGTGAGACATGACAGTTGTGTAGCAAAGTATCAATAGGAAGTTAATATTCACATATATGAGTTCTCATGTATCACTTATTTAGTGAAACAAAACTAAATTCCAGTTTTATTCCTAACAAGGCTACATATATTACATCTATTATTACATTACATTCATGCTTGCATTCATTCATCATTCATTTATTCTCTTGCACCACTATATGCACCATACATTACATACTATGGAACCTACATATTCATTACAAGCCATACTTATACATGCTTACATTAGATAGGATACTTACACCTCATACATTATTTATTTAAACATATACTCATGCTTGCATTCTCTATTTAATTACATAATGTATATACATTAACATGGGTTAAAATCAAATAGAACATTATATTACACACAAGGGTGCACAAAATGCATATGCCGAATAGTAGCTCATACTAATAATTAATACTGTACCATCTCAGCATGAATTAAAATCTAGGATTAAAGTATGTTATAGATCTATGTGTTAGCTTTCCGAAACTTCAAACGGATCGTGTTTTCGTTTCCGGAAACTCCCGGAATCGCGAAAACACCGAGAACGCATTTGTCTTTCGTACAGCTGACACTCAAATAATTATCTAGAAAGTTACAGAAAGAATTAGGCCTATTAATACATGTTTTTGGAAAGCTAACTTCAATACACTTCTTTTAAAAAAAACGGAAGATTAAACCGAGCTTTGAGCTAGAAGTTATGACATTTCTAAGTTAGGACTGAAATTAAAAACGTGGATAAAAATCATGACGAATTTGGGTAGTTTGAGACAAAAGAACATAAGTATATAACATAATATATCAAGAACTCACTCTCTACACTAATATATATATATGAGACACTATAGAACACATCTCTAATACAAAAATATGAGATTAAACATGTAGTAATTCATTCATACATAACAACAACACATAGTGTGTCCAAATTTGGGATTTTCCCACATGGACACAAGCACAACACAAAGGACACTCCTATGACCTCCAAATAGATACGAAATGGACACAAATGAAGATGCAACCATGGGGGTCATTCCTATGGGTTCAAAATAGACCTATATGCATGAGGAAATGAAAAGGAGAAGGGATTTATACCTCCCGGTAGATCGAATCGAAGAGAAGCCTTCCCGGAGCGACACCGACACGTAGAGATTCCAAAAGGACACGAACGAGCTCCGAATCCTCCCAAACTTGGATAGCTTCCTCCTTAGCTAGAATGAAGAAGGAAAGAAGAAGATTTGGTGGCGAAATGGAAGAATTTGGTGGAAAAATTGCTAGGGATTGCTCTCTAGGAATTTGGAGAAGAACAAGAGAGAGAGTGTGGATGAGAATAATGAAATGAACTTGAGCCTATCCTCTCCCAAAGTGGCTGGCCATATGGGGCTATTTGTCCTATTATGGTAAGGTCCAAAATGTCCCCACTAACCTATTCTATGAGTATTAGGAAAGGGCTAATTGGTTGGGGCTAAATTAGTCATTCTAAAGTCTCTAATCACACAACCTTATCCATAATAATTAGTCTAACCTCTAACTAAAATATTTCTATCATGTGGACTAAATTTAATATCATGTGGGCCATGCCTAACTAGTGTGTGGGTCCCACTAGAGTCAAACTACCCCCGGGTCCCCGTTTCAAGTCGGATTGAGTTGAAATTCGAATCCGACTCAAATAACCCCAAAACAATATCATAAATAATAAAATGATATCAAAATAATTCAAAGAGGTCAAATACAAAAATATTCTTAGGCCAAAAATGATATTAAAATATCATAATCACATGGTTAGGCTCTAGGTCAAACAGTCTCTAGGGTTTCACTAGCAAAACGTCAAAACCACAAGTCATGAATTTAAATAGTTTAAAATAATTTAAAAATTACTAAAAATCATAATATGAAATAAATATCATTAAATAATAATTATAATTATAAAATTTCAAAATTACCCTCATCTGAAAAACTGGGTGTTACAATCCTACCCACCTTATAAAAATTTCGTCCTCGAAATTAAGATGATCGCACCCTTTTCTAGGCCAAACATAGAGAAGGGTCAATCACTAGTCAATTTCCTCAACATCCTAGTACTTGGTCATCAGCTGGTCAACTTCTTAGGACTTTTACCTATGCTAGCTACCTAGTGTTGGCAACTAGGGATTAGCAAAGAAAACTCTATAATAGACTAGCTCTTAACTTCTAAATCCTATCAAGTCACCCATAACTAATTACCCACAAGCTAAGCACACCAATCCCAAATACCACATATATATATATGCTCAAGAACAACAACCCATCACATATATCCTAAGTATATCATCTATATATATACATGACTGATCAACCAAGGGTTAAGGCAGACTAAACTTATAAGGGTCTGAAACAATGCTTAGAACTAGGCTAAGGATGAATGGTCTGAATCAAGGGGACATGGTATCTAGTGAAGGGTCTGCACACTGCCTATAAAGGTGATCAACACAAAGGAACTCAACACGAAGGGAACTTAACTAAAATGGAAAACTGAACCAAGTATAGGCTAAACAACATGTTTATAACCCTATACAACAATGGCCTATAGATACCAACTAACCTATATCCCATATGCCAATATCATCTGCAATCTATCTATACAAATAGACCTCTCGGTCCTAGGTGAAACTACAACTATACTCAAAGGCAGGCTCTAGTCATGGGTGCCTCACTGGAAAAGGTAAGGAAAAGTAGTAATAATCATCAAGGATGTAAGGCATACTAACATCCTATGTATAACTGGTTGGTATTATAGATAACATGAGAATTATCTGCAATGGGTTACTATTCTAACACCAATGCTAACTATCACCTCTAGGGTACAGACACTCTACAAGTCATCATACCATTATACTATGAAGGAACTACCTATGAATAAGCTCTACAAAACTAAATATCCCTACTCCTAAGTCATTTATAACAATCAAAAGGGTATAATGTTTAAACCTTCTCAAGAAACAATCTGTTAATCATATGCGTCTGTCCAAAATTATGTTGTCCAGAGTCTTCATCATGCTAGTGAGCAAGGCTACGATAATCACAGAGTCCTTGACTAAGGTACGTACCTCTAGGTTCATGGTATTTAAAATTTTTACACTGCCGCATGGGACGGCGAAAACCTTAAATTCCCATACCCGAGAATACATCCAAAATCTGACTACATGTCCTCACTATGCCAACTAACACGACTATCGAGGATTCTAGATCCTATGATTTAGGCGACCTAGCCCATATGATTTTCTCAGAAGAAAAACAAACACAACAAAAGAGTAACATGACAAAATTAATCAATCAACAAGGAACAGATGGAATCGGATTTCAAGGTAATTATAAAAGACAATTGCGGGAATGGAATTGAGAAGAACGGAACTTGCAGCAAGATCTCCAACGATCTGTGCATCCTCGACTGTCCTGACGATAGCTCGCCCTGCTGGTTTCCTCCAGCCTGATGCTGATACTGCACAAATCTCTGCTGCTGATGCTGCATGAATCACTGCTGCTGAAAGAAACCAAAAATGAAGGGAAAAGTCTCTGTACAAACGGAGGTGCACCTCCAATGTAGCAGAAACGCCAACCTGAGTCGGCACAATAGAAGCTGCGGTCTCGAGGCCCTGATGAACAGGACGAGAGGTGGCCAGCCTCTAGATAGTATCCCTCGAACCAAAGTGATGATATCGTGCCTTCATAACCATCATGAAAACAGATCAAAACAAGAAGCAATTTCTGAGAATGAAGCAAAAATTCAAAGGAGGACAGTTTATATTCAAGGGAAGTCAATAAGCAACAATTTTCGACAAAGGAATCTGATTAAGAGTTTTTCCTAATGTGATTGAGTACCTCTAAAAATAATCCTAATCCTGCTGCAGGCTGTAGTGATACTCTAGTTCGAATACCACTACATAAACTCGACCTGCATGGGCCACCACTAAAAACGTGTCACGACCCGCACCCACTGTGAGGGTACGAGAGCATAACAACGCCCAGCCTACGCCGCAATGTCGGCGGTAGAACGCTGTTCTAGGTCATGAACTATAAGTAATATAATATGAATGCTCTCCATAAGGAGGCCAACACAGAGGTACAACTCAATCATAATCTAGAGATAGAATATGGCACGATAAAATAGATAAGAGAATCCTCAACCGAGGTACAACAGAAATAAAATACAAGTCTCAACATCTCTACAATGTACAAACTCTGAATCAAGAACAACAACTAAACATAAAAAGAAAACAGTCTAAACTATCTATACTAAGCAAGGTATCATCCTCAGCAGCTGCCTGAACCTCCCCTGGGGTCCAGGTCGCGAGTGTCAACTAGGCAAACTCCAAGTAAGGGTGCAGGATGCCTCATCATCCTCTGTAAAATTTTCAACAGGTCCAGTCAGGACGGGAGCGAGCACAAAACATCTCACACAGTTCATATCATGTTAGGAAATATAAAGCATGCAATAGAGTAAGGTACATGAAACGTTGAAAGTAAGAAGTATATGAAAAACAGTAGAGATTTGATAACAGGAAATATCTAAATATGATAAATAAGAACTGTAAGCCTACTGTGATTTAGAGTACAATATGGTTATGTAAACGGTCTAGGAAAATGCAATGGTAACTCCATTGTACGTGGGTGTACAATAGACATATACAATAGTTATACAATGTTGTACAATAGGATTTGATTACATAACCAATTCTACTCCCCCTCCCCAAATCAATACACAAGGATCTACTCCGGTTACGTTATCTTGCACAATAGTATACAATGTTATACAATAGATGTACAATATTATACAATAGATGTACAATGTTATACAATGGATGTACAATGTTATACAATGGATGTACAATATTATACAATAGATGTACAATGTTATACAATAGTTGTACAATGGTCTATCCCTGGGACTCATGTGATACTGAGAGTACAATATGCACAAGGAGTATACAAGGATATGGGTATTCAATAAATACAATATGTAAGTGAAATGCACATCACAATATGTATTTAGTGAATACAAGGAGATAACATCTCAGAAGAAGATCCGTATAGTACCAATCCGTGATAATGATCGTGTCAGCATCAAGTACAGTAATCTAGAGCAAGAATATAAATCCAGACAAGTATGAAACGGTCAGAGAATGTACTCGCCTCGTATCTGAATGTCTGAAGTAAATGTACTGTCCGAGATGAGGTACCTGACTCCTACTTAGAGCAACACAAGTCAAGATGTACACAGGGAATGATAAATATAATCTACAATGCATCTGCATGCTGTCTAGGTCAAACTAGACTAAAGTCAACACTTGGTCAACTCCAGTCAACTAGACTAGTCAAACTAGGTCAAATCCTAGCCCAACAAGTCTAATAAGTCTCACTTGGCCTAACCAAGCCTAGTCTAGCAATCACACACCAATCACAAGGCTATACAAGCCAAACACAAGCCATCACATTCAATATTATACATAAGAGAAAGGAAGCTAACATGTAAAGCTATGTGTGTGTGTGAACATGGAGGTGTACATGAAAAGAGAATTCAACACTCGGCCCTATATCATATATATGTATATATAACTATAGGAAAACTCTATTTATCACATTAACACATTTAGCCATGTATATTATATATATATATATATATATATATATATATATATATATATATATATATATATATATATATATAGAGAGAGAGAGAGAGAGAGAGAGAGAGAAGAGCATGTATATGTGTTCATGGGTGTGTGTGTGTGTCATGAAAGTGCACAAGAACATGTGTGTGTTATCATGGAATGAGTGTTAGGCAATGTGTGAGTGAGAGTGTCAATGAGTGAGGGTGTGAGGGTTATATAGTGTAGTGTGCATTGTGTGTGGAGTGATAGTGAGGCATGACAGTTGTGTAGCAAAGTGTCAATAGGAAGTTAACATTCACATATATGAGTTCTCATGTATCTCTTATTTAGTGAAACAAAACTAAATTCCAGTTTTATTCCTAACAAGGCTACATATATTACATCTATTATTACATTACATTCATGCTTGCATTCATTCATCATTCATTTATTCTCTTGCACCACTATATGCACCATACATTACATACTATGGAACCTACATATTCATTACAAGCGATACTTATACATGCTTACATTAGATAGGATACTTACACCTCATACATCATTTATTTAAACATTTACTCATGCTTGCATTCTCTATTTAATTACATAATGTATATACATTAACATGAGTTAAAATCAAATAGAACATTATATTACACACAAGGGTGCACAAAATGCATATGCCGAATAGTAGCTCCTACTAATAATCAATACTGTACCATCTCAGCATGAATTAAAATTTAGGATTAAAGTATGTTATAGATCTATGTGTTAGCTTTCCGAAACTTCAAACGGATCGCGTTTTCGTTTCCGGAAACTCCCGGAATCACGAAAACACCGAGAACGCGTTTGTCTTTCGTACAGCTGACACTCAAATAACTCTCCAGAAAGTTACAGAAAGAATTAGGCCTATTAATACATGTTTTTGGAAAGCTAACTTCAATACACTTCTTTTAAAAAAAACGGGAGATTAAACCGAGCTTTGAGCTAGAAGTTATGACATTTCTAAGTTAGGGCTGAAATTAAAAACGTGGATAAAAATCATGACGGATTTGGGTAGTTTGAGACAAAAGAACACAAGTATATAACATAATATATCAAGAACTCACTCTCTACACTAATATATATATATATGAGACACTATAGAACACATCTCCAATACAAAAATATGAGATTAAACATGTAGTAATTCATTCATACATAACAACAACACATAGTGTGTCCAAATTTGGGGTTTTCCCACATGGACACAAGCACCACACAAAGGACACTCCTATGACCTCCAAATAGACACGAAATGGACACAAATGGAGATGCAACCATGGGGGTCATTCCTATGGGTTCAAAATAGACCTATATGTATGAGAAAATGAAAAGGAGAAGGGATTTATACCTCCCGGTAGATCGAATCGAAGAGAAGCCTTCCCGGAGCGACACCGACACGTAGAGATTCCAAAAGGACACGAACGAGCTCCGAATCCTCCCAAACTTGGGTAGCTTCCTCCTTGGCTAGAATGGAGAAGTAAAGAAGAAGATTTGGTGGCGAAATGGAAGGATTTGGTGGAGAAATTGCTAGGGATTGCTCTCTAGGAATTTGGGGAAGAACAAGAGAGAGAGTGTGGATGAGAATAATAAAATGAACTTGAGCCTATCCTCTCCCAAAGTGGCTGGCCATATGGGGCTATTTGTCCTATTATGGTAAGGTCGAAAATGTCCCCACTAACCTATTCTATGAGTATTAGGAAAGGGCTAATTGGTTGGGGCTAAATTAGTCATTCTAAAGTCTCTAATCACACTAACCTTATCCATAATAATTAGTCTAACCTCTAACTAAAATATTTCTATCATGTGGACTAAATTTAATATCATGTGGGCCATGCCTAACTAGTGTGTGGGTCCCACTATAGTCAAACTACCCCCGGGTCCCCGTTTCAAGTCGAATTTAGTTGAAATTCGAACCCGACCCAAATAACCCCAAAACAATATCATAAATAATAAAATAATATCAAAATAATTCAAAGAGGTCAAATGCAAAAATATCCTTAGGCCAAAATGATATTAAAATATCATAATCACATGGTTAGGCTCTAGGTCAAACAGTCTCTAGGGTTTCACTAGCAAAACGTCAAAATCACAAGTCATAAATTTAAATAGTTTAAAATAATTTAAAAATCACTAAAAATTATAATATGAAATAAATATCATTAAATAATAATTATAATTATAAAATTTCAAAATTATCCTCATCTGGAAAACTGGGTGTTACACCAGTCCCTATCAACTTCATTTATTACCCCTTGGTCCCTTTATTGCAAATATTTAAATGTAATAAGTCTATGAATCATAACAACTTGTATATATGAGATCATAACAAATATTTGAGGCAAATAAAAAAAAGAAAAATGGTTTTCAATTTTTATAAATTCGAGGAATTTGGTCAAGGGGTTGACACCTTTATGGCCTCAAACAAGCTCCTCGTGCTTGGTATGAGCGTCTTAGCTCCTTTCTTATTTCACATAATTTTTCTAAGGGCAAAGTCGACACGACACTTTTTATCAAATCCCATAATGGCACTCTTTTATTAGTTCAAATTTACGTCGATGATATTATTTTTTGTTCTACTAACAATGTACTTTGTGTAGAATTTGCTAAAGTAATGCAGGATGAATTTGAAATGAGCATGATGGGTGAACTATCATTCTTTTTGGGCTTACAAATCAAACAAGGATCCAAAGGAACCTTCATCAATCAAGCAAAATATACAAAGGATCTCCTCAAGCGTTTCGAACTCGACTCATCCAAACCAATGAGGACTCCTATGGCAACAACGACAAAGCTTGACAATGATGAAGATGGCACTTCGGTCGACATTCGTAAGTATCGAGGTATGATCGGTAGTTTATTATATTTAACTGCTAGTCGACCTGATATCATGTTTAGTGAATGTCTGTGTGCACAATACCAAGCAAATCCAAAGGAATCGCACTTATGTGCTGTAAAGCGTATTTTTCGATATCTCAAAGGCACCATTAATATGGGTCTTTGGTATCCGAAATCTTCATCATTTGAACTTCACGGCTACTCGGATGCAGATTTTGTCGGATGCAAACTTGACCGAAAAAGCACTAGCGGCACATGCCAATTCCTTGGGAAGTCCTTGGTATCATGGTTTAGTAAGAAACAGAACTCTGTTGCTCTTTCAACCACTGAGGCCGAGTACATAGCGGCCGGTTGCTGTTGTGCACAAATTCTTTGGATGTCACAAACACTTATAGACTATGGCATTTCTAATACTTGCACCCCTATTAAATGTGATAACACTAGCTCGATAAATCTCACGAAAAATCTGATTTATCACTCACGCACGAAGTACATTGAAATTAGACACCATTTTCTTCGTGACCATCAACAAAAGGGGGATATCCGCCTTGACTTTATTGACACTACTTATCAGTTAGCCGATATTTTTACCAAACCCCTCCCGGAGGATCGTTTCGTTTTTCTTTGCCAAGAATTGGGTATCATTAATTTTGACACTTAGCTCATCTCCAATGGCACACCGACGGTATACGACGGTATACCGATGGCATGTCGATTTTGATTCAAAATTTTGTTCTGTGTCAAAAATTGGTATACCGTCGGCATACGTCGGCATGCCGATTTTGATTCAGAATTTTGTTCTGTGTCAAAAATCGGTATACCGTCGACATACGTCGGTATACCGATGGTATGCCATTTGGAGACGGACTGCAGTTGTCACATCTGCTACGGGCCCCACCAACTATTCTACTTCTCTTTAATTTCCTCTTCCCTCATTAACTCCTATCCCATCACTCATATCCTTATTAGTTACCCATCATTTCCTCTCCTCTTCCCAATAACATAACATTCCATCCCACCCTTTTCTCTCCCCCATTAACTACTTTCATAAATCCTTTTCAAAAACCTCACCTATTTATTTCTCCTCACCGTTCAAAACCTCTCCTCTCCCCACACTTCTTTATAAACCCCATCTTCTTCTTCCTCCTCTTCACTATTCATCCTCTCTCCTTCAAACTCCTTATTCTTTCCCATGGCTACCCACAAGCGTCCTCGATCTTCCACCGCTGCCAATCCATTCACGCCCGTGCCTCTCCCCCATGGCTATGACCAGAAGATCTTCACCTCCGCTTTTGCTGCAGATGTGTGGTTCCAGCATTTCGTAAACCACAACGTCTACAAAGGCCGCGCCATCAACTGGAACATTTTCTCCAGCCATCTCTCTCTCTTCGAGGAGGCCGGTCTCTCTACTCTCCTTCGGCGTCAGGTGCCTGTCTACTCCGCTGCCGTGCGTTTGTTCTACTGCAACTTGGTTCCTGACATCCAGAACGGCGCCATTGAGACGATGTTGAACGATCGCCACTTCAGCCTGACGGCTCGAGACATCTCTAGCATTCTTGGAGTCCCGGACAGAGGAGAGGCTCTGCCGGCCTTGGCTGCTCTTTATCCTTCGACCGAGGTCTGCTTCGACAAATTCTACGAAATCATCTGCAAGGGACCCAATCCTCCGGCCATCTCGGCCCTTTCCTCGTAGTTGGAGCCGTTCTATTACGAGCTCCATCGGATCGTCTGCCACACCATCTACCCCAAGGGCGACAACTACGATGCCGTCACTGCTGACGCCCTGGTTTGCATGTACTATCTCTATTCGAAGAAGTCTTGGTCCTTCCCCAAGACTCTTCTCAATGCCTTTTTCGGCGTCCTGTCGACGGAAAGCAGTCTCTCTACTACGGCTCCTTCATCACCCTCATCTTGGAAGTGAAGGGCGTGAATCTCTCCCTCTGTCAGTCGGCGTCGCATCCTTCCTTGCTCTTTCTCGTTCCACCCTTGGTGGCTCCATATCTCGTGCCTCCTCCTTCCAAGAGCCACCGGCCACTGCTCCTGCTGTGCCCACATCTACTCCTCCTGCATCCGGGCGCTTCATGCTGCTGACCCAACAGCATTTTGACATACGCATGGCTCAGACGGAGGAGCAGATACGGGCCAACACTCGTGGCCTTGGGACCCTGATCCAAAGCCGCTTCCATGACCAGGCCTACTTTATTCAGCGCACCCTCCAAGACCGGGATGCATATCTAGATCTCAATCTTCAGGATCCTATGTACCAGGCCTCCCGCTTCTCTGATCCCAATGCCTACAGATTTATGTACCCGGACGGCGTGGACCCTTTTGGTGCTTTTCACCGGGCTCAGGATGGGGACGATGATCCGGCCGATGAGTAGTTTGCGGCTTCCTGGTGTTGGTGGTGTCGAATAATTGGTTGTCTCTTTTTTTAGTGTCTTTTGAGGTCCTTCGGGGACCAGTGTTTTGTTAGTTTGTTGTGTGCAGTCCTACGGGGACTACTTATGTGTTTTCATCTTGTCTTGCCAAACTCTCATGGAGGAGAGTTTTTATCTTATGTAGTGTTTTATGAAGTGTCAAGCATGTACCCAATTAACTACTTTTAATCTATATGCATGCTTTTGTCTATCATACTGTTTGCCCTATTACATGCTATATTTATTTTATTTTCCATCTTTGACTAAGTGACAAAGGGGAAGAAAATGTATTGAGGGGGAGTTGTCTACCTACGGGGGAGTCACTCCCTGAAGATGCTATCTCTCTATTTTGTCAATTATCAAAATGGGGGAGATTGTTGGCACAGTTTATTTTGATAACATTAACAGCATCTTCGTAGTCTAGTTTTCTCTGTTTTTAGATTGATATTATTTCAGAAGCTCTACTACATAAAGTATGTCCATTCAAGACAAGTCATCAAAGCCTTGAAGACTGAAGCAAAGACCGGCGATCCTTGAAAGACGGCTCTCAACACTTCAAGATTTCGAGTCTGTACAAGGTTTAGGTCTTTCTGTAAACACTTAAGGTTGGATGACAAAACTAAAAGCTTTCTATTCTTTCAGACAAAAATCAATATCTTAAAATAACGGCATACCGACGGTATACCGTTTTCATTAACCATAAAACGTTCTGTGACAAATATCGGCATACCGACAGTATACTCCGGCATATCGACGGTATACCGTTTTGCTTAACACAAAAAACGTTCTGTGAGAAATATCGAAATACCGACGGTATACTACGGCATACCGACGGTATACCATTTTGTTTAATCACAAAATGTTCTGTGACAAACATCGGTATACCGCGGCATACCGACGGTATACCGGTTTACGAAATTTGATTTTTGAATGGACGAATACTAGCATTAAATGCTAGCATTAAATGCTTGTAACGGATATAATTATGACCGTTACTGTTCAGAACGGCATATCGACGGCATGCCGGTCCATACCGACGGTATGCCATCTGGCTGTATCCAGGAGCATTAAATGCTACATACTCTTGGTTTCTTTATAAAAGGAAGTCTTCTCTCTCTTGAAGACTCATCCACTCTTGCCATAAATTTTCCCAACAACCAAGAGCTTCACCATTAATCTCTACACAAGCTTTTAATTGTCATCCATTTCCAAAGTGCTAGAATATTCAAGAGTTGTACCTTTGGATCTTCAAGTGCTAGAAGATCAACAAGTTCTCTTCCTTTCCTTTTGAAGTTGGCGAGCCTTCGTAAGAAAACTCGTGTGTAAGAAGTTGGCGAGTTCTTCGGATCCAAACTCGTGTTGAAGTTGGCGAGTTTTTCGGATCCAAACTCGTGTGTACCATTTCACTAAATAGTGGATTTAAGCCGGAGAGAGTTCCGGGACTGGATTGCCTCTAGGGAGGATACCAGGATACATCGCGTGTTTGATTTTCTCTCTCTCTCTCTCTCTTTAATTGAGGAATATTGCTTATTGTGTTTAAATTATTTTATTTTTCTATTCACCCCCCTAGGGTTCTACATTAATTACCTAAAATTTAGTTTACATCTCCCGTAAATACAAGTTTAAAAACGTGCGATTCTCGTTCATGTAAAATAAATGGAGATGTCAGACCATCGGGTATTTTTCCATCATTTTGAGTAGCCATCTGTAATAATCGTTACAATTTTTTTAGTTATATAATTATTTTCTACTTATATAACTATTGTAAGGGACACAATCAAACATTAATCAACCTAAAAATAGCAAGTAAATAATTTTTGAAAATCAAATCATATTACCAGTTAACAAGACAAGAGTTTTTTATTTCTACTCTTGCTTTCTTCGTTTGCTTCTCCTCCTCCTTCTTCTGAAGAACTCATTCCTCTTGTTCTTTTTTTTTCTCCTTTTATTCACTCTCCAAAGCCACAATACCTACTTTTTCGTTCACCAATGCCTGCTAAAGTTGTCCCAACCCAGTCTCCAAAGCCCCAATCCGGTCTCCAAAGTCCCAATCCAGTCTCCAAAGCCAAATAAAGAGGTCTGCATATGGCTTCGTTAAGCGTGCCACGTGCAAACAATGCAAACCACAGCTTTTTCCGCTCACCTATGCAGCTAAAGCTGCTGCATGCAGCATCGTAAAGCGCGACATCGCACGTGGCAGCGCGGCAGAGCGCGTGGCATCGTGAAACAGCGCGGCAGCTGAGGCGAAGCGGGGGTGCCAGGTAAGCATGGAAACGCCCTTCGGATGGACGTTTTCTATATATGTATATATTTTTTTCGTTATCTCGCTTTTTTTTTCGTTATCTCGCTAACGTCTTCGTTAGATTTAATTCATATTTTAATGAGAACGTCCTTCGGATGGACGTTCTTATGCTTCGTTTATAATTACTGAAAACATTATGCTGTACGTATAATTTTATAAATTTATTATGCTTTCAGTGAAAATTTTAGTATCTTTTCTTTCAAAATTTGAAACAGGAGCCCTGGTCCCAAATCATCATTCTGTCACTTCCTGCCTTCGCTTCCCTACTCTACTGCAGGAATCCTTCCACAGCACCATTGATGTAGTCATCATTGCTTTACAGTGGTTCTGTATAAAGCCAACTTATGACAGTGGTTCTGTATAAAGCTAGCTTATGTCCCCAGCGCTACCGTGTTCTTTTCTTCATCTAATTCATTCATATACATGCGTGGCTGTGGACATTTACACTTCTAATTAAGAATGACTTTTTAATTAAAAAAAAACTAGTTATATGTTTCACTGATGTTATAAATAACCAAATCCAAATATACAAGATACTGCTGACTCCAGTCTGGATGACAAACATCTTTGATATCCCAATCTGCTTTGCATCTTCCTTTGTTTCCAGCTTCTTGATTACCATGCATGTCGATCATAGCTGCCATGCATAACACTTGGAATCGTGTCGACATGAATGACACTGCCAAGACCGAAGATGTATCGGTTACTGCGATAATGATACACTACAAGAAATTTTACTTATAGTGACGGAAGTCAGTGACGGAATGAATATTCCGTCACTAGTAAAAAATTAGTTGTGTCAGATTAAGGATACGGAACAAATATTTAATGGTGACGGACTATGCAGTCACTAAACTTTATTTAATCATTAAATGAGAAGATAGACGTAAAAATTTTAAATATATTTCATGAAACATATTAGGGACTTCTAAATCAGTCACTAATAGAAAAATAGTTTAATATTAAATAATAAATTTGACAAGAAAAAATAATCTACTAATTTTAAAGATTTATGGGACCGAGTTAGCGGGATTTGAAAATTGGACACCATTTTTTTCTCACCCGTGCCATCATTTTTTCCTTTTGCAAAATATTTGATCATAAAGGGTTCATGATCCTCTCCTCCTATAAATACTTACTCCTCGAAAATTTTCTCTTCTTCTCCTCCTCCTCCTCATTCTCTCATCCTTCTCTAGGTGATCATGAGGATTTTCTTTTCCTTGTAATTCTCTCATCTTTTCCATTATTTACTCATCTCCTCCTCTAATAATTTTTTCTTTTGTTTTAAAGGTGCTCATCTAGAGAGGTCAGCGGAGTTCAATATTCTCTTCCACCACTCTAGGTTAGTGGAGTTCAATCATTTTTCACCGCTTCTCGTCCAGGAAGGAGATCCCATCGGTTCCAGGAAGAATTCCATCGGCTCAAGTAAATTTTAAAACCCTAACCATATTTTTTTTCCTATTTATGCTATTTTTATATTCTTTAATTTGTTTATTTCTACAATTTTTTAGATTTATTTGCGTAGGAACGTGACTATCATTTTATTGACATGAGACGTTGGAATTGCGACAAAGAGCATATGTCCAAGCAATGGGCCCAAAGATAAGAAATCGAGTACGTGGTCAAGGGCTTGGTGTGACGCGAAATCGAGTGCTTCTTCATGTTTCTTCATTACAATTTAGAACATCAATTTGTGTTCATGCAGAATGTATTTTTTTGTTAATATCAGACTTAACTTTGTTTTGGAGTATATTTTATTTTTTAGTTGTTGTCTAATCTGATGAATATATTATTTTTGGCTTCAATTTTTTAATAAGAATTCACTTATATTATTTTGGATGAAAAAATTATGATTTCAGCAGAATGTGGTGGAAAGAAATTAGCTTCTACTTATGGATCAAGTAGTAATGACCGATTATTATATTATTAATGACATATCAAACAATTAGGAATGTGATTCAAAAAATTTGTAATATTATTAATGACACAACATTAATGACTAGAATATTAATTAGTAATAATTTTACTAATGACCAAACAATAGTGACTGACTTATCAGTTATAAATAATTATTAATGGTCCAACATTAGTGACTGACATGTTAGTTAGTAATAATTTTATTAATGATCAAACAATAGTGACTGACTTATTAGTTAGTAATAATTATTAATGACCCAACAATAGTAACTGACAAATTAGTTAGTAATAATTATTAAACAGATAAATACTTATCTACGTGGCATGTCCAATTATAGTGATGGATTTAGGAATTCGTCCGTCACTAGTAGTATTAGTGTCGCTCGTAGTAGTGACTGACACTAATTCTGTTACTCATGTGATTAGTCCGTCACTAATATCATTTCTGACGAAATTCAGTCACTATTAATATATATTAGTGACTGATCTTTGTCGTAACTATAAGCAAAATTTCTTGTAGTGATATCTTCAAACGCCGACCACCCGTCACCAAAATAGGATCCGTGTAGTGTAGGAGATACAACTCAAACAGAAATATTCAATCCGATTGATATACTCACTAGTCAAGACTCAAGAGCTTAATTATTCAACGAAACTAGAATCCAACAATTAATGAGCTACAGGGATAGGAAGTTATCCCAACGTTTTATATTTCATCTAATATTCCATGTGTTATAGTTCCTCCAGTAGGTTACGTACCAGCGATATGTTGGTGATATTTCCTCCCACAAACGAGAGAACATTGAGCATCATCTTGGTCATGGCCTCCCTATGCAGAAGCTCTTGGCATCCTCTCCCCATCAGTGATGGCTAGCTGCTGGCCCGCCGACAGCACAAACATAGTTGTTGGCCAAGGAATGCTGGCACGTGCAAGCAGCCATGTGCATGCAAGTTGAGTTGGCGTGCACATGCCTATATTCGTTCCCTCAAGGCCACATGCATATGGCTACTTCAATTGGGAGCAGTGGAGATCACAGTCAGTCACAGCCACCCAAGCCATGCAAAGCCCCCCTACCTCCCCAAATCAAATCTAACTAGGATTTGCTGTGATAGATGGATACTATTATCTTTGTATTCCTTCATTCCAGTCCAGTTACTAGTGGCAATCATGAAGAATAGGAGCAGAATATATGGGGAACCTGCACCCCCTCCAAACATTTCAAAAGAACATCTTTAAAAAGCAACAATCCTTCCTCCCCACAAATAGGATGGCAATGGCATGGTGTTCTTTACTTTCCTTTTCCACTGCTTGTTAATAAGAAATCTCACTTCTCTACTTTTCATATAAGATTATCTTTTGTACAAGGCATTCTAATTGTTAAAGTTTACATGCATCAACATATATGAAAGCTGGAAAAAAATTTGAAGGTTATATATTTATATTATTCTAATACACTTCCAAAGTCCATAATTAGAATCGGATATACAACCCTTAATTCTCACTTCTTAGTTTGGAGATATATAGATATAGAAACTTCAACATGATTTCAAAACCATCCATGTTCAAATTTATAGTATAACAAGCCTTTACTTATTTTAAACAGACTAAATCATGCTTTGTGCGAATCCAGTTTTCTGCAACCATAAAATGGACGTCAATATCTGAGGATATCGGAACAATAGAAAGACTAACACATAGTCTTAACAACACAACAACTAGAGGTTTGGTGCAACTCTAGAATAATACATAAACTGGCACGAAATATATAGTAATTATTTTCCAAAAATAACAAAATTGTAAGAGCTTCGCAAAAAAAAAAAAAGATATATCTACTTGTATGTCTTCTATGATCTATATATTGAACAAAATGATGGAAGTGGGAATGCATACACATTTGGTCAGGGATCTCAATACTTCATTACTATATATATAATTAGTCATGTTATAATTAGAAAGGAATTAAGGGTGGAAGATTAGTAAGTAAAACAGAGAAAAAAGAAAAAGAAAAAGAAATAATAATAGACCAATTCATACAAACGATCATTTTAGGGTAATTTGATATGAACTAAACTTTCAAAGATAAAGGAACACAGAGACAGCAACCAAATTAGTAACTTCCAATCATAAGATTAGAAGAAAAATGGATTATTGATCATAGACCATTACCATTACCATTCCATTTTTCCTCCTTGAAGAAAATTAAACAGAAAAAGGTACAAATGCAACCTATAACCCGCCATGAACGAAACCCAAAAATATATTAAAAAAATGTTGCATTGAATCGTCAACAAGAAAACAAAAATGACGCCAATCTAAGGAAGAAAAAGAAATTAACATTTGTTGAAAAGATTGTGAAATTGGAGTATAATGTAGTGTATCTAAGAATAAAAGCAACATTTTGTGGAAAAAATAATAATCTGAAACTGGAGTTTAATTTAGTGTGAATATACGAAACTCAACATTCATGCCTTCGATTTCTCCATGTTTAAATAAACAAAAATGTTCAATGTTTCTTCAATTAGTCATCAAGTAGAGAGAATCAACAGAAATATGTAGGGGGAAAATAACACACATGAAAAAAAAAATGATGAGATTGGAGTAAATGTAGTGCTAAATATACAAATATAACACTACCCAAAATGAAGTAGAATTGTAAACCTGCATTAAACATCCAACAATCATTATTCCTTTCCAACCCCTTTGGTTACTATATCATGATCAAACCACCACACACATAGAATGATAGAAATTAACATGAAAAAGGAAAGGAAAAAAAAAGAGCAAGAAAAAGAAAACTTAGCTTGATACAAGGGTTAAATCGAACTAGGATCCCAATATCCTTCAGAAACACCACCGTAGCATAGCAGTAGAACATCATCACCTTCTCTATCCCTCCATCCATCTATCTATCCACACCACTATCTACCTCTTCTTCTACATCAAAGAGCTGTTGATGAGCCCGTGCCAATAAGAACCGACACCGCCATTCCAGTAGCCCCTTGTGGAGTCCACAGCCGCATTGTTGCCATGATTGACCCAAGACCCCTCCATTGCCGTTGCCGCGGCAGCGCTCGTCGTGCCGGCCAAATTGTTGGCTCCTTCAAAAGGCGGTAGCATGTTGGCACAAGCTTGATCATCGACATAGTACGATGATGCATTGGCGCTGTTATAACCATTCTGAAACCCGCCGCTGCCTCTGAGAATATCAAGAAACCCTGCAGCACTAGGGTTAGGGTTAGGGTTGAGAAAAGGGGTGCTGTTGTCGAGGTTGCTGGTGAAGGCGAGGGAGAGGTCGCTCGGGTCGTAGGAGAGAGGGGGGAAGAGCACGGGGTTGGAAGTGTTGTTGGCGGTGGTGAGAGGCTGAGGCTTATTCTTGGAGGAAGAGGAGGAGGAGGAGGAGGAGGATCTCTTGTTCTTTCGGCAGCCGCCGCCAACGGGGACGTTGCGGAGGGATCCCCCCTGGGTCCAGTACCTCCTGCAGCCCTTGCAGAAGTACCTCGGCTGGGTGAGGCTGTAGTTGTTGTAGTAGCAGAACTTGGTGTTGCTTGACTCGCAGCGCGGGCACTTGAGGGCCTGCTCCGGGTTCGGAGGCCTTACCCGCTTCTTCTCCAGCTGCCCCTGCTGCCCCAGCTGCTGGTGCTGGTGATGGGGATCTAGATTCTTGGGGCAGTTGAACCCAGCAAGAACTTGCTCCAACTGGTGGGCAGCCATGACCTGCGAAGTATGTGCAAAATAGATGGCTGAATGAAATGAATAATTGAGGAAAGCTAGGTACAAGTACTGGATCATGGAGTCATTTATTATGAAGAATTTGTGTTGGTTTTGTTCCTTAAGTTAAATATGAGGGTCCAAAGTGTAAGACAGTAGTAGTTGGTGATTCTTTGTCATGATTGAATTATATTTACAATTACTCTGATCATCTAAAATTGTATATTTTAACATCTCGTATTAGTTACTGAATCAATTATTAAACTTCTATATTTAAATATCTCCTGTTACTGTTAGTTAGTAAATCAATTATTTGAAGAGAACATCTAGTAGCAGTTTGATAGCTTATTAGAATTACATTCTTTGCTCTGAACCTTAGATATGATAAAAATAAAAAAATAAATAGATTTGAATGATGAATAATAGATCTTGTTTTCTCGTTTACTAGAAACAAAATAATACGAGGAAAAAAAAAAAATCGGAAGTTTGATGATTGAATGAAACTTGGATTGAGAATGAGTGCTGTAGCTATAGCTAGTTATAACTCCACTTAAACAATTCAATTTTACACTTGATTTAAAAATACAATAACCAAGAATTATATAGAAGGCTACGAAGGAGAGGCACAATTAAGTTGGCAGTGGGAATAGCTAGTTAGAAGTAATCACTAAGAAATTAAGTAGTACCTGGTGGCGAGCATTAGAAATCTCCATCCATGCAAATTAAGCTTCAAGCTCTTAGAAACTAGGAATACTTGTGAAAGCCAAAGTTGTTCTCTCTCATGCATGTGCCAAAGGAAGAAGTGAGCTAGCCATTCCTCTCCTGAATAAATAAGAAAGGAGGAGACTTAAAGAGTAAGAATTAAAGAGAGAGAGAGAGAGAGAGAGAGAGAGAGAGAGAGGATTGCTACTGATGCTGCCTACTTTACTTGCTTTTCCGTACGCAACGATCGATGAGATTGGCTTGCACGCAGAGAAAGCATGAAGAGTTCGAATTACCCCCATTCTCCTCTCCTAACGGACTCTCTCATGAACCGCGCCGGCCTGCGGGCCCCCCCACCTCGGTTGGCGTGGAGCGCAACAAAGCCCCTGCACTATAGGTCCCCACAGCTCGCTCAATTCCTAAGCCTCCATTACCCCCCGCACAAATAGACCCAGCTACTGTGGTGTTAAGGCCATCTCCAATATATGATAGAAAGCTATTTTAGGAAAAAAAAAAATTTTCTAAGATTTGTATCTCAATTTCTATTCTATGTGATACATGATATAAAATGGACAATTTCTATGAGAATTTTTACATGTAGAAACTTTCAGACCATCTTCAACAGGAGTTTCTATAATATTTGCTATTTAAATATATTTTAGAAAGAAAAAAATTTCTTCCAATCATGATTTTTATTCCAATTTTTATCCTATATGATGATAATATAGGATAAAAAATTTCTACAAAGAGGGTTTTATACATATAGAAACTCTCATATAAATTTACGTCTCTCATATCAATTAATATTGGACCATACCTCATTAGATTGATACTTTATTTGTTGTCACGTAGGATAGAAATCGAGGAGAGTGTTTTTTTTTTGCAATTCTATGTAGAAACTCTAAAAAAATAGGATAATTTTTTTCTTAAAGTATAATGACAAGTATGGTATAAACAAAATTTTAGAAATCTCCATTGGAGATGGCTCATTACCCTATACACCTCTACATTAGTGTTTAAAAAAATCATACTCTTTTGTAAGATATGACTCGAATCCAGTAGTGTTTATGTGCTTTATCTCTCACCGATTTCCACCGACTAGCCAAACTTTGATACACTACTATATTTTCTATCTCTAGACTAATGTTATTGTAAATGTTGCGGTCTAATGTCTCTAGATCTAGATACGAATGGTTGATTGCCATATATTTGGGATTATGTGTCCTATAGTTGAAGTTGCTTATTATTATGGGTATATGAGAATTATCTCGAGTCCCTCTTAAGATTTTGGACTCCAATATATATATATATATATATATATATATATATATATATATATATATATATATATATATATATATATATATATATATATAAAAGTCTCCCTTAGAAAATTTCCTAAAAACCTCCCTCACTCTAATCCGTAATTTAATGTTAATATTAATGTTAATATTAATATTAATGTTAATATTAACATTAAATACTAAAATTAACATTAAACTTAACATTAATATTAACATTAACATTAACATTAACATTAACATTAACATTAATATAAAAAAATAAAAAATAAAATTAATATTAACATTAACATTAATATTAACATTAATATTAACATTAACATTAATATTATCATTAATATTAACATTAATATTACGAATTAGAGTGAGGGGGGTTTTTAGGAGGTTTTCTAAGGGGGACTTTTGATCCGCTCCCTATATATATATATATATATATATATATATATATATATATATATATATATATATATATATATATATATATATATATATATATGAGTTTATTGCATATTACAATTACAAGTTTCAAGTATTGTCACTAGTTAGGGTGCATTCAGAGCACATGCGGATTGAATATAATTATTACCAAATAATGAATACAGATACATATATAGATGCATTTATTGTTTGGATTAAAAATAAGTAACTATATTCGGGAAATAAGCAGATCCAAATTGTATATAGTAAAAAAAGGGCATACTAATAAGTCGAATATGGATATGAATTGGATAAATGGGATTTTGAAGTTCGAATTCGTAAGAAAATTGATAATTTTATGTAGGTTTTATTGCGTATTAATTAACTTATGTTTTTTTTTTCATGCAGGTTAATTAACTTATGTTTTTTTTTCATGCAGGTTAATTAACTTATGTTTAAGTATTGATATGTACTTTAAATACAATAGTTTTGTCACGAATCTAGCACGATCTAATGTTATAGGTGTGATAAATTAATATCATTATCACAACCCACACTTGGATGTAGGGGTACGAGTACGAGTACGTGGACATGTCCAGCCTACGCCGCAGCATCGACGGTAGAACGTTGTTTAGGTCATCAATAACTATCTAGCATCTCACACAATATATATAAACTCTAGCAATTAGTAATATCTCAACTCCATAAGGAGGACGATAATTAAAGCAATACAATACTCAATAACATATCTAAAGCATGATAAGATATCAAAGAAGTCTGACATAACCACATAGTCTAAACAATAACAACATCCGCCGACAACAACGATATCCAACATCCAAATCTCAAATATAAGTCAAAAAAAAATCTGGTAACATAATGCTAATGAAAACTAATTAGGATAACTAGTGATTCCGGCTAGACCTCCTAGCAATCCCTTCTGAGCTACTGGGTCCAAGGCTGTACCCTTAACCTCATGTGTATGTCGGCACCAATCCTCTAAGTTCTCTAGAAAATGTTATCCAGTAAGTATTGGAGCGAAGTACATAAACTAACATCGGTTCAGTTAAATTAAAAAAAAACTATAAATAACATTAAGCATTGGAAATACATGATGGATAAGCAATACTGAACAGTAAGAATATAGGAAAGCAGGTAATCATATCATGGCAAGTATGAACTGTAAGTAATCATGAGTATGTATGTATCTATTTATCAGTAGGTAATATCTAGAATAGAGCATGTAATAATAAACTGTGCCTTGAGACATTAGTCTATTATGTGATCGACTTGGGACATGATCATGTTATTTCATATAATCGACTATGCACAAGTACATATAATGGATCAGACCGATCAAACATGGAAAGTTATGCATAACTACAATTAAGATTAGGCTACACCATGCGTAAGGTTAGGGTGAGATATGCACAAGTATTTGGGGTATGATCACATAATCTACTAATACCTTCCTATCTTTCGACTAGTTTGGTAGATCCAACCATGGTATATAAGACACAAGATTCTCTGAGAAGGTAGCTAATCCCATCATTAATCGGTGTCTATATAAGTACAAGAACAACAACAAGATTTGCACAAGTACACTAGAATATACAAGAAATAATATCTCATGATAGGATCTAAGATATATTAATTCGTGTATCCTCGTGTCAAAAATCAAGTATAACACTACAGACTATCATAGATGTCATCAAGATAACAAAACTGTCAGAGAATGTACTCGTCTATGTTTCTGAGCAACGGGTGTGAATCGATATCCAAAGTGGAGTACAAAGACCTAAATATAAAATATCAATATCAATTGATATTTTGGAGTGATAATCATTGATATCTAAATTGAAATATAATTTCTAGGTCAATTCTAGGTCATAAAAGTCAAAGTAGGTCAATAACTTGCTTCTATACTCAAACTAGGTCAATACCTTGCTTTTATGGTTAAACTAGGTCAAATCTAGGTTAACACAGTCAAACTAGGTCATTTCTTTTTTTTTAGGTTGATTTTACCTATTTACAAGGTTTATAAAGTTATAATAGGTCTTAACAAGTCATTATTTGGTTTTTTAGGTACTAGCTAGGTCAAACTAGTCAATAATAGGCCAATACTAGATTTATAGGCTATACTAATGAGTTTATAGCATATATTATCCTAATATATATTTTTACCTATAATTTCTAGCAATACCTTGGCCTATAGCTATTTATCTTACCCCATATCATGGTATCTTAACCCGTATCACACATTTATCTAAAACCTTAGTCTGTATCTCAAATATGTTAACTTTTAGTGAATACCTTAGTTCTAGGATCAATACCTTGGATAAACTAGATTTTGTAGTCCATACCTTATTTCTAGGTCCATACCTTGAAGGTATTAGCCATACTAGCTAATATTACCAAGTATCGATATATATATATCTTACATCTCTACCAGTTAGCTACTATCTATCCATGGATGTACCCAATACCTATTACATATACCATTATCTTTACCTATCCATAACATATACCAATATGCCCTTACCCATATCTAAACATTTATCCTTTACCTATATAATATACATATACATATACATATCCATATATCCTACTATAGATCCATATCCCTAACCATTTATCTATTACTACACATGTTTGTCAATACTTACCTATGGTGCTAGGTTACTCCCTTACTCATATAATATATATTCATATACCCGACATGCCATAGTACACCAAGATACCCCTATACCATATCTAAATAGTATAATATACTCCTTGTACTATACATATAAATATATATCTATATCCTTATTTATCCTATAATATTGGTATCTATATGATACCTATAAAATATATATATGATATTGTACCTTGCTATCCTATGCATACACATGGCTTACCTTGCTACTAAGGTATTTACCTTTACCCTTAGAATTACTTTAACTATCTTGTTTGCCATTGATTGTAAAAGTACAGAACAATTTTATAGGAGGACTGAACTTAGACTCACAATACAAACTCGTTCGTACAAAGAAAGCCTAGGGACAAAAACCTAGGTACAACAATCTAAGTACGATTGTTTATTTTTGATTCTGGAGGGTGACGGTAGAGGCTCGGGAAAGCGACGGCAGCTCTGCCTTACTCCTTAGACGATCAGACGTAGCCTTGGCTCTGATGAAGAAATGCTTTCGAAATGTGTAGGAAGACTCTTCTGTGCGTGCCTTTGTCTCTCTGTGTGTCCAGCGGGGTTCTTCTCTCTCTGTCCTCTTTTTTTTACAAGGGAATGACATCTTGCTATTTATAGGAGTAGAGTGTGATCATTAGGGTTTGCAATGATTTAAAAGTCGACGGTTTGGGGATTAATTACCATTTTCCTTGATCCTGCTTTGTTGGAAATTAATCTGGGCCGTTAATCTTGATTGCAACAAATCTGGACAGTTAATATTGATTGTGCCAAATCCGTATGGGCAATTAATGTTGATTGCCACGAATCTTTATGATTTGTTATGATAAGCTCGGATCTCTCGCCACATTTTCAATCTGCTTGATTGTAATAAATCTGATTTGATCCGGGTAATTATGATGATTGCACTAAATCTGGTTGTTGATAGTAACAAATCTGAGTGAATAAATCTTGATTGATTTGGTGCCACGTGTCCAACCATCATTATGCTGTGAGCCGGGGTACTGATCTTCTGCCACGTGTCCTAACCATGAGCCACAGGGACAGAGTGTCTTGACAGAGCCGTATGAAGGTGGCTTCTCAGTATTTAAACCACATGAAGATGACAACAGCATAGGTAAGGCCTCCAAAATCTGAGCCACATGAGGATGGCTTCTCAGGATTTGAACCGCATGAAGGTGACAGCCGCATAGGTATGGCCTCCGAAATCTGAGCCGCATGATGATGGCTTCTAACTGAGCCGCATAAGGCTGGCCACGTGTCAAGGCTGCATGGGCGTGGCCTCTCAACATTTGAGCCGCATAGAGATGGTCTCCGTGATCCGAGCCGCACGAGAGTAGCGGCCGTATGGGGGTGGCCCCATAATCCGAGCCGCATAGGAGTAGCAGCCGCATGGGGGGTGGCGGCCGCATGGAGATGGTAGCTGCATAATGAGCTTTGGAATTAGTAGATTTGTGCCAGCTATAGAGATTTTTTCATTTCCCTAGGAGCACGCCTTCATATCAGAGTCATCATTGCAGCTTTATGTCAGAGCTGTCTGTTCTTCTTTATGTCAGAGCCGCCTTGTTGTGTCAGAGCATTAAATGAGGCCGCTGCTTGATGGCCAGCTGTACGTGGCATTGAATGAGGCCGCTGCATAGAACCGCATGGAGCTAGGGGGTTTCTGAGCCGCATGAAACTCTAATGAACTTTTGAGCCGCATGGAACTCTAATGAACTTTTGAGCCGCATGGCACTCTAATAAACTTTTGAGCCGCATGAAACTCTCCTAGTCTTGAGCCGCATAGGATTTTCTGTTTATTTCCATGCTTCTACAAGACCCCCTTCAAAGTTTTCAATTTGAAAAATTGAAATACTTTGAATGAGAAGCATGACCATGTTCACTTAAGCTCTCCTGGCCGCATAAGATATTCTGGCCGCATGGACTTCTTATTCGCATGGCTTTCCTGGCCGCATGGGCTGCCTAGCCGCATGGACCGCTCTGGCCGCATGGATCGCTTCTGGCCGCATACTGTCCTTTCTGCCATGTAGGTGACATTAATTGCCCTTGATTCGTTTTAATTTAGAGCCGTCTTTTGGGGGAATCCCAAGAGTTGGTTCATTAAATATTTGGATTTTGGGCTTTGAAAATCTCCTTTATAAGAGGAGACGATATCCTAGGAGTCGATTTTGCCTGCAGCACACGACCCAAAGCGTTCATCGGTCCACGTGTCCTCCCCTTTGGCCTCCTATAAATAAGAGTAATTTAGAGAAGGAAACTCTTTACTCTCTTCCTCAATTTAAGCTCTTCTTGCCCTAACTGTCATCTTCTTCTTCTTCTTCTTCTTCGATCAATGATGGCCCCCAAAGTTTCCAAGGCTACGACGAAGGGTAAGGGGGTGGCCACTACATCGGCCGCAGCGCCTGAAGTCTACCCTGACGTCCACCCCACCATTGCTGGTAAGGACTTTGGGAGGATCGTATGCTTCGAAAACCCTAACAAAGATGGCTTTGTTGCATATTTTATGCACAAGCCTTTAAACTGTTCAAGTTGTGTGTGCCGCGTGTACGTCCTATGGCCGAGCCGTATGAGGGGTATACCCCTTGTCCGAGCCGCATGGGAGTTGTCTAGTGGCCGTATAAATGCTTCACAAACTGGACCGCATAATGACCTGGCTAACAGAGCCGCATAAGTCCCTCTGAATCGAACCGCATGAGCCCCCTTCAAACAGGGCCGCATAAGCTTATCTGGACTGGGCCGCATATGCCCTGCTAAGCAAAACCATATAAACTCGTCTAGACTGGGCCGTATGAGGCTGCACTAAACCGAGCCGCATGAGCTCCTCTGAACTGGGCCGCATAATGCTCCGCTAAGCAGAACCGCATAAGCTCACGCTAAACGAAGCCGCATAAGCTGATGCTAATTAGTGCCGCATAAGCTCATTTCAGACAGAGCCGCATGACCTCTCTTAAACAGAACCACATAAGCTCGTACCAAACGAACCGCATAAGCTCGTGTGGACTGGGCCGCATAAGCCTAAACATACCTAAGGTTTTGTTAGCCATCTCCTGACTTGTTTCTTTTGTCCTTTTTTTAGTGAACCTGCCAGTCAATCCAGCGGAAGAACCCCTGGTGGTTCGGCCCAATCTGCTTTGGGTGTGCGATTCGACCATTAGTCCAATATGTGGCGAACAGCTTCCTACAGATGAGCCTTTGGAGATGCTGAATGCTATCAAGAACCAGCCCTTCCACTTTCTCTGTGCCAAGATGAACTCGGGGCAATTGGAGGGGAAATACCTGTCACGACCCGCACCCTAGTAGGGCACGAGACGTGGTACGTCAAGCCTACGCCCAGTGTCAGAGGTAGTTAGACCTAGAAAGCTGTCTAGGTCAATCATCTAACAATATAAAGGTACAGTTGTACAGTTTACTCTTCGAATGGAGGTGACATAACAATATACATCTCAATCACATCTAAGGTAGAAGAATGAAAGACAGATAGATAGTAACTCAAAGAGAACAGTACAATAGAAATAAATAGATAAGTCTAGGGTCTAGGATAACATAACATCCAGAATATCAACCCAATATACAAATAAGTTAAGGGTCTATACATCTCAACATCTCAAAATATAACTCAGAATGTAAGACAAAAATAATAATATGAAAATGACTGTCTAGCTAAACTAGCCTAGACTACTGGGGCAACATCCTCAGCTGCAGGTGGATCCTGCTGAGGGTCCTAACACAAGTGTCATCTAGTCCTGCTCCATAATATGTAGTCACCCATGCCTCTCCTCATCCTCTGTAATATTTTCAACAGGTCTAGTCAGGACATGAACGAGATAATACATCTCACACAGTTCATATCAGGTTAGGAAATACGATACAGGCATAGAGTAAAAATACAGAAGTGTGAAATAAAATATAGCTGTAAAAGAGATAGCTGTAAAGGAAATATCTACTGTATATAGAGAACTGTAAGTGACTAGTGATGTAGAGTACAAAATAGGCATCAGAATGGCTAAAATTTATACGTGATTACACTACTGAGTTTATACTGATTACACTACTTTGGAATTATTCACATGTCTACTTCTACTCCCCCGTTTCTCCAATCAATATACAAGGATCTAGACAAGTTACGTTATTATACATTACTTCACATGAGGCTCATAAATGAGATGAGTATACGTGAAGTTATAAATGGGCTTAGTGAACATGAGAGTACATGATCACATGAGTGCACATGCATGATGGAAGCATAGGAGTACATGATGAAAGTGAAACACAACGTAACATGAAGTACACGATGCTCGCGAGGGATAACATCTCATATAAAGATCCATATGGTACCAATCCGTGTTACAAGTGACAGCATCAGTAAAGTAATCTAGAGCGAGAAAGTAAAGTCGGAACAAGTATGAAACGGTCAGAGAATGTACTCGCCTGATGTATGAATGTCTGTAGAGAATATGCTGTCTGAGGAGAGGTGTCGGCTCTGATCAGAGCAACACAATCACAAGACAACGTATTCTAAATAATAAAAATGAAGTTACTATGCATACTACATAATTCTAGGTAATCTGGTCAAAAGTCACTCTGGTCAACTCTGGTCAACGCTAAAGT
>JANAVB010031617.1:47111458-47205794 GCA_029216955.1 Iris pallida
TAGCTTAGTGTAAAAGCTAAGTTTATGTATGTATTTCTACAGTGACGAGTTACCGGACATCCATAGCACTTTTATCGCAGCTTGTTTTGCTAGAGGCAAGTACATCTACAAACTCATTTACTGTCTTTTAATGCTAGAACATGTATTAACCATGTTAAATGCTGATCCTTGGGGTAGCAAGTTAAAACGTCAATGTTGTACTTTCCATTACTACCATGCTTAGAACAGTCTTGATGTATCTCTCACATGATTAGAATATGGGTTATGGAAAACTGATAGTATTGTACGTGATCATGACCCCCCCTATAGTAGCGAGCTTGGTCGCATTTTATATGCATACCTTGTTCGTAGGCCAATACTGCTCTATTTGTACGTTGTACATCTATCGCTTGAGTCTTGTACGGAACGTACATTATATACATATGCCCACTGCATTTTGTACACCACAGACCGATCACGTACCTGCTACAGTTTTAAACATTACATACACTCTGTCTCTATGACATATGTATCCTTGCCATGATAGATTATGATGACATGATTGTGATACGACATGAGATAGATGCCATGTTCCTTATGTTACTATGATCCCAGTTGTACCATGACGACATGTTTCCAGTATTTCCTGTTTTATAGACTCATCACACCATGATCCTTGTTGTACATCTCTTTCATTATATGTTCAGTACTTTAGTTGTAGAGGTTGTACTTGCTCCCGTCCTGACAGGATAACGTTGTAGGTATATTACTGAGGAGGAGTTGCTTTGTGATTCGTATTATGGAGTTACTGCCGAGGACCCGACTGCTTTACGAGGATGTTCCTGTGGGAAGACTCGTCTAGTTTGCTTAGCTGCTTGGGATACTTAGTGTAGTCATGTATTAGACTACGTATTTTGTAACTGGACATGTATCCAGTTTTACATTTCAGTTTACTTGTACTTGGACGTTCACTATATGAGATGACTTTTGTGTTTGGAGCATTTATGATTCTTCTTCACTTATAGAACTGTTAGCACATTTAGTCTTATCTGTTATCGCTAGAACAGCTTACTGCGCTTTATCTTAAGCGTAGGCTGAACATGGCTCGGCCCGGCCCAACAATTTGGGTAACGGGTCGTGACAGTATACATGTTTTCTTTACTTGCACATTGCATGCCAATTCTAAAATATTGATAAACCCTAAGGAATTTAAATTTGGCTCTCTATGTTTGGCCATACACATTGCATGCCAATTCTAAAAAAATTTCTTAACTTGGTTAATGATTTGTTTGGTCAGAGAATGGATATGAATTCTTATTTCTGTGCAATGAAGTATTTTCTAAGATTCTACTTAATGTACGAGTATCTGATATCCATCGTAGCATGACTTTTCTACCTGGAAATGTCATAATTTTTGTTGATTATTAGTCATAGGTAAGGGACCTTATGACTTCAATTCAAGCACATAATATGAAAAGCATGACGCAGTTTCCATCTTCTTAAATGAAACCATTTACAATGTTTTTGTCCTTTTTGTGGAATGTGCTAGGACATTGTTGTTTAGATGCTAGTTCAGCTCATACCATTCAATAAAGTAATTTACAAGAAGCTTATCCAATATTGTTTGGAAACTGGAAACTGTTGCTTTTATATATTAGAGAAAAGTTGGAACTTTGCCAGAAAATCCATCATATAGATAATGTGCAAAGACTGTCGATACCCTATGACCATGCTTTTGCATGCTCAAGTCATGTTCGGAAACACTTTTGGTTTTTTGTTCTTGTACATGGAATCAAAGGATAGAAAGATAAACTGTGATTCCTGATGTTGATCTTGTTAACTTTGGAAGTCATTACTGTGTTTTGGATGAAGTGTTCCTATATGCTACAAATAGAGGATTTTTGCTTCCTTCTATGTCTCCTAAAATAAATATTACTTGTATGTCTACAGTTTTTTTTTCTTTAATATAGATATGGTTGATATCTTATAAATGAAAAACTAGTTTATTGAATTTCTTATTCTTCGACGCACTATTATCTTAAGTATGCATTTTTTGAATGTTCTTTGTCAGGTTATACCCTTGCTACGAGAAATATTCACATTTCCTCGGAGCCTGGACATATGAGATGGCAAACCTAGGAGCCTCAACTTACATGGTCGGAGTGCAAGATAACGTTCTCTCTTTTTTGTTCATCATGAGAATTAAGTTATTGTAAGGTAGCAACATTGGGGTTTCATTTTGATTTTGATGGAATATAGATATGTAAAGTCTATACATTATTAGTTAATACAATTTTGATTAAGTTTCTTTTATTGTTGATGGTTGTTGATTTTATATGAAATTCTATTTTTTAAATATTTTAGTATATATAGAGGATGAACATGCCTATAAACTTTGATATGAATAATTGAGTTTTTTTTTTAATTCTGTTTCCAGAAAAACGACATACCTTAACCGTTGAAAAGAAAAAGACAATGGCCGACCAATTCACAAATTATTGACAGTTTTAGTCTGTTGTTTTATTTGACAGACAATAACCTGTCATTTTTTTCAGCTAGCAAACGACAGTCCAAAACTGTCGTTTATATTTTGGGACGCGCTATTAACGACGGATGTTTTAAACGGATCAAAACTGTCGTTTATCTTAATTTACGACGGTTTTGGTCCGTCGAAAAAATGTCTGTTTTGGCGTAGTGATATGTATATATATACAATTAATAATATATATATTATATATATAAATATATATATACAACCATGGATCTATATACACTCAAAATCAGTCTAAACTACCCCAACATCAATTTCAGAACTGAGATATATATATATTTTATATCTATATATATATATATATATATAATATATATATATATATAATATCAGTTTGAAATTGATGTTGGGGTAGTTTAGACTTGATTTGAGTGTATATAGATCCATGGTTGTATATATAACCATTGATTTGAGATATATATATATATATATATATATATATATATATATATAAAAAAAAAAAAAAAAAAAAAAAAAAAAATATATATATATATATAATATATATATATATATATATATATAGGGATATTTTGTAAAACCTCCCCTAAATAATGGGCTAATTTGCGAAATACCCCCTAAAGATCTCGAATTGGTAAAACCCCTTTCCGTCAAGACGCTATTTGATTTTGGGTGACGTGGCAATGCGTGTGTGTTATTAAGTAAAAAAATAAAAGTTAGACGAAAATACCCTTCCCCAAAAGTCCGCCCAAAACCCAACAAGGGAGTTTGCAAAAATCCCAAATTATTTAGGGGAGGTTTTGCAAAATATCCCAAAATTTTTCCTCCTCCTTCTCCTTCTTTCTTTCTTTCTCTCTCCACTGTCGGGCACCGGCGCCGATCCCACCGCGGCAGGAGGAGCCATCTCCCACTCCCCGTCCGCTCCGAGCACCATCCCCCCTGTTCTTCTCCACCCACCACGACCCCGGCACCATGCACTCGTCCTTGAGGTAGTCGCACGACTTGTTGACGATGGCGAGGCTCCGCCTCACCCTCAGCTCAAACCCCCCGCGCTCCCCGTTCCACCCCGCGACGGAGTGCAGTATCCCCTGCAGGTTGTGCCAGTCGCCCGGGGTCTTCGAGTCCTTCAGGTGGGGCGACTTCCGCGCGTCCACCACCAGCTCGGTCCCCGTGTCGGCGTATCCCAGCAGGGGGCTCGGATACAGGGGGATCAGGTCGATCTTGTTCTTGACGTGCAGCACCCTGAGGCCCGGGAGCCCGCCGAGCCTCTCGGCGAAGGCCCGGTTGCCGACCTGGGGGCTCCCGAACACGACGGCGCACACGGGGAAGTGCTGATCGGCGCCGGTCTTCGAGAGGCCGCTGTCGACGATGTCGTAGGCGCTGAGTACGGCGAGGCTGGCGCCGAGGCTGTGGCCGACGCAGACCACGCTGAGGCTCTCGTGCTTGTACAGGTCGACCAGCTGCTTTATCCTCGCGAGGAGCTGGTCCCTGGCGCTGGTCTTGGTGAAGGGGGACTTGGAGTCGCTGGAGGTGTATATGTGTGCCATCCCTTCATCACCTTCGGCTTGTGGTCGTCGTCGTCGTCGTCGTTGTTGTCATTGCTGTCGTCGTTGTCGGAGTGGGAGTGGATGGGGACTAGTTCGGGACGCAGGACGTTGACCCACTCGAGGTCGCGGATGGTGCCGCGCCAGGCGACGTAGATCTCGCGCCTGCCGGCGGTGCGGGCGGCGGCGTCGGTGGAGACGGCGACGAAGCCGAGCCAGTTGGACTCCTTGCTCCAGGCCTCGCGGGAGAGGGAGAAGAGGAGGAAGGAGGCAGGGATATTTTGCAAAACCTCCCCTAAATAATGGACTAATTTGCAGGGGTATTTTCGTCTAACTTTTATTTTTTTACTTAATAACACACACGGATTGCCACGTCACCCAAAATCAAACAGCGTCTTGACGAAAAGGAGGTTTTACCAATTCGAGATCTTTAGGGGGTATTTCGCAAATTAGCCCATTATTTAGGGGAGGTTTTACAAAATATCCCATATATATATATATATACAACCATGGATCTATATACACTCAAAATCAAGTCTAAACTACCCCAACATCAATTTCAGAACTGAGATTATATATATATATATATATATATATATATATATATGTGTGTGTGTGTGTGTGTGTGTGTGTGTGTGTTAAATATACACACACACACACACACACACACACACACATATATATATATATATATATATATATATATATATATATATGTTAGCTAATCTCAGTTTTGGCCACAGCAGCCTCGACATCAGTACACACATACTCATTTCTCTTCTTTGCATGCCTATGTTAAGTGAATGAGTATATTCAATATATACATCTATATACACTCAAAATCAAGTCTAAACTACCCCAACATCAATTTCAGAACTGAGATTATATATATATATATATATATATATATATATATATATATATAATCTCAGTTCTGAAATTGATGTTGGGGTAGTTTAGACTTGATTTTGAGTGTATATAGATCCATGGTTGTATATATATAACCATTGATTTTGAGATTATATATATATATATACAACCATGGATCTATATACACTCAAAATCAAGTCTAAACTACCCCAACATCAATTTCAGAACTGAGATTATATATATATATATATATATATATATATATATATATATATATATGTGTGTGTGTGTGTGTGTGTGTGTGTGTGTGTGTGTGTGTGTGTGTGTGTTAAATATATATATACACACACACACACACACACATATATATATATATATATATATATTTTTTATATATATATATATATATATATATATATATATGTGTGTGTGTGTGTGTGTTAGCTAATCTCAGTTTAGCCACAGCAGCCTCAACATCAGTACACACATACTCATTTCCCTTCTTTGCATGCCTATGTTAAGTGAATGAGTATATTCAATATATACATGTATATATATATATCATGTAGGGAATGAATGGATGGAATGTATATGTTGTGATTGTAAATAGAGATAGTCTAAGGGTTAATGAGTTAGCTTAGGATTGACCCAGTGAGCCTAAATTGACCGAGGTGACTATCAAGTTGACCAAGTTGAAAAAAGTCAACTTTAAGTCAAATTGATCCAAATCGACTCAAACGGACTTGGAATGACTAGATAACTTGTGTTTGACCTAAAATTTGGTAGATGGACTAATTGACTTATGGTTGACCAGGTTAGACCAGAGTTGACAAAGGTTTGACTTTGACCTAGAAGGAAGAATCATTTAGAATGCATTGTAGGCTATTCTTATTTCATATTAGACATGTTGTGACTTGTGTTGCTCTAAATAGGACTCAGATACTCTAACTCAGACTCATATTCTCATCAGACAGCCAGGATATCAGGCGAGTACATTCTCTGACCGTTTCATACTTGTTAGGAATTATATTCTTGTCATAGTTTAATTTACTTGATGCTGACACGACATTATCACGGATTAGTACTATATGGATCTTTACATGAAATGTTATCCCCCTCGGGTGCATCGAATACATCATGTCATGTGCTTTTCACGAACATATATAAGCAGTAAATATGGCAAGGTATCTTGCCTGAGGTTGTGTGCAAAAGGGCGACGTCCAATAGCTCGAACCGTCAGAATAATGAAGCGATGAAAGCCAAATCCCGCTTACGTCCTTGGATGCTGAAATAAACACCAAGAACGTGTTTGGAATAAAAATATGTCTAGGAAATGCCAGTCCAAAAGTCCAATTTTGGAACATGGACAAAATCGTAATTTTGGGTCAAAATGATGTTCGTCGTTGGACCCTTTTTGTACCAAAATTTGTGCCAATATCTATGGTCTTTAAAGTCATCAAATACATGTCTACGGGTCCGATTTCAGAAGATGAACCCAACGATATGTCCAATTTTGGATTCCGGTGAGCCGTGCACAAATTAGCCCGTTGGAGTAGGTCACGGGCCCGCCAAATAGGCGTTCCAGTCGACCTTCTCAGAATCGGACCAAACTTGGCATCCAGTACCAAAAAAATGATTCGGTTCTGCTGGCGTAAGTTCCGTTTCGATTTGACGAACGTGCACAAATTAATTGAGAAATTTGCAAAAAGGCCAATACTATGAATTTCGACGGATAGGCATCAAATTCGTCGCGCATACGCGACCAATTTGAATTCCGTCAAAGCTCACACGTCCGCGAAGTCGATACACACCTTTCGATGCTTTCGGTTCGCGACCACGTCGTCCGGTTTGACGGGACGCACATCGTATCGAAGAGTTTTCAAAGTTTTTGGTTTCCTTAAAACTGTTTTTTTCCATCTTTGAATTTGAAAATAATTAAATACAGTAAATATAAATTTAAACTACCAAAAATATTTTGAAGTACTACACGTGATCCATAACTTTGTTCAGGTACAATTTCTAAACTGATACTAGATCGATTAAAATCGATCTTCCAATGTGGGTACATGGACTGTTCTATTCCCTGTTTCTAAACAGGTTTTCGTCCAACTTTAGGGTCGATTTCAACTCGTTTTTTATTCGATTTAATCCTAAACTATCCAATCGATTTGAAGATGAATAGGTTAGGTTCATACCAGAAGAAACGATTCGAAGATTGGTCGAGCACGCGTGGAGAAATCACGCGACGAAGTTAACCTCGCAGGGACTGCTGCTACCAGTGAGCTTTGCCGTTTAGCTCGAATTGCGGTGGCCCTGGCCGCCGCCGGCGACGACGCAGCCGCGCGCGCACGCGCGCGGGTTTGGGGTCGGGGTCGGGGTCTCCAAGTTGTTGGGCGGCTTTTGATTAGGGTTTTGAGAGTTTTTTCCCTACGATGGTTCGTTGTGTATATATACATACACGTGGAAGAACTTAGGGTGGGGGCTCGGGTTTGAGCTGCTGGTTCAAAAGCTACTGTGTAGCTTTTTTTGTTTTTGTTTTTGTTATATTTTCTTTTCTTTTATATTTTCATTTCTTTAACTAAAAATCTAAATAAACTCATAAAATCTATAAAATTCATAGATATCTTCTTTTAGAAATTTTAAATAATTAGTTCTTTGCCTACCATAGCTTTTTCTTGTTATATATACTAGTATAAAATTATAAGCTAACCAAAATTTATATTCAAGGAATATTTCAATTATCAAATATTGAAAAATGATTTTAAAATATTCTAGCAAATGTTTAATACATAAATTTCCTATGATTATATAGGGGATCACAACTACTTGCTATATATATATATATATATATATATATATATATATATATATATTAGCAAAATGCTTGTCGAACCTCTTATCCGACTACAGCTGGGTAACAGACACGCTTCGATGAGCTACGAGCGTTGGCTGGGTGACGAGCTATACAACACGCAACATCCCCACATCGGGGAGATCCGCGATCTGTGGAATACCGATCACGGTTGGAATTGGGACAGAGTGCGCAATAGGCTCGGACAGGAAGCGACAGACAGACTTGCGGCCGCTCAGTTGCAGATTACCTACGAGCCAGATTCCCTGCGGTGGACCTCGACTCCGAACGGCGCTCTCCCTAGCGTATGCCAGACTCATAGCGAAAGGGACTGGCACTCCGTGTCGTCTCATTGCCCCTTTCTGGCAATCCTGCATCCCCATTAAATGGTCGATCCTGGTCTGGAGAGCTCAGAGAAGGAAACTTCCTACAGACGACTCAATCGCGTCTTTCGGTTTCAGCCTGGCTTCGAGCTGTCACTGTTGCACTTCCCCTCAAGTTGAGTCGGTGGAACACGTCCACCTTGCTGGCGATCTATCGATGCAGTTGTGGGACAGCCTCAGCAACAAGTGCGGAGTTCATCATCCTCCAGGGGGCTTCAACGATCTCCTGGCCAGCTGGGAACCTCCCACGGCCACAGATCGTTGCAACCACCGGGATTTGGGTTCTGTGGAAGAACCGAAATAAATTCAGGTACGAAGGTCGTTCACTCCAACCTCTTCATCTGATCTCCGAGGTCCTGCGCCAGATCAGTAGAATCCGGAGGCGTTGCTCCCACTCCGTTGACAGCTTTTGGGTAGCCTGGGACTAGTCACCTCTGGCTCAGTGTTTTGTTTAGGTTCTTGTCCCTGTTGCCCTTTCTTTTCTGGTCTTTTGCCTTCTTGCGCGTGTCGCGCTTACTTATATAGGCTTCGGCATTTTGCGCCTTATACATCAATAAATTCCTCTTCTTCCAAAAAAAAATTAATATATATATATATATATATATATATATATATATATATATATAAGCAAAATGCAAATAAAAAAATCCAATAAAATTTAAAAGTACATTTTAAATAAAAGTGAAATAAAATCATCAAATTTTGGGGATTTTACATCCTACCCAATTTATAAAAATTTCGTCCTCGAAAATAAAAAATTTCTTAATATCACGAAATACGGTTTTTAATACAAGGGAGAGCAGGCCCGTCAAATCGTGACTTGGCTTCTGAAATTATGGAGGAGGGGGTATCACAAGAATCCAAATTAGTGTCATGTTCTACAAGATAGGGTTTTCTTGGTTTAAGGCCCTACCCAACTTGTAGAAGTTGGCTAATCGTTGTTACCATACTTCCGTGGAGGACACTTCTAAAGGCGGCACGAGAAAGTGGAGCATTTCTGACCACGGTCACGGATCTTAAAGGAAGCCTAGATATTGCCATGACGTTTTTGGTCAATAACTTCTATAAGAGGATTATTACAACCTAATATTGTTTCTATTGATCATGCTCCAACCAGGTAAGTAGACATCCCTTGTTTGACTATAATAGAAATAGGTCGTTTCGAGGAATTTTCTTCTTCGTTTATCATGGGTAACTGAGAGGCAGGTTGAATAACTTAAGAAAGGAATTTTCATGGCCATGAGATGAAAATCTATAACAAGTGCAGAACCTTGCTATAGTATATGACCAGGTAAATGTTTGGATTCTTTAAGTCACAGTGACTAGGGTATACGGGTTGGTATTTGCTATCGTGTAGGAGGCCTGCGCTTGTTCGAGTGGAATGCGTATGACATAGGTGTGATGTGTCTTGCATGGATCATAAATATTTAGTTTGTTCGGAAGGATTGGTCAACATTGTATGGTCAAGTCAATTTGAACAAATGGGTATCTATAGTTTATTCTAAAGGAAAAATGGCCTATACTTGTAGTGAAATTGAAATGGAGCATAGGAAGGTGTGTTTGCGTGGGATATGTATGGCATGCATGTAGCTTGACCGGTCTAGTTTATGAGGGTGAAATTGTTGCAAGGAAAAAGTTTATGTTGTGCTTCTAATATCGAAGTCACAGTAGAGGGTATTAATTTATACAAATAGTAGTGGACATTATGAAGCATTGTTTATTAGTTTGATTGGAACCATTTCCTAATTCTTAGGGAGGCTTGCAAATACACTTCAGGAAATTTTCGTTTCGAAATTGAGACTAAGACACGATCTTATGATAGAACATAATTTAAAGAATCAAGGTTGCAATCATTTGTCACGGTTATCTAAATGCACGAGCAAAAGGTTAAAAGAAATATGAAAATCGTCTCGCAACTTCCAAACAGAAGGGAGAAGGGTTACAAATGTCATCACCTTTCCAGAGGTAGTGCATACTAAGTTCAAGGTTCTACCCAACCTACCTAAATTGGTTAACCGTGGAGATAGCAGTAATAGAATTTCTAAGAGGATCAAGTTTCATGGAGATATATTAGGATATGAGATACTTCTGATCGTAGTCACGGACTCCATAGGAAGTCGAGGTAATACTTACTTAACATTGCTCACATGTTGACCATGTCCTATCAAGGCAGTAGGAGAGGCCTTGGTCAAGCGTTGCCGAAAACAAGTTGGTACAACGTGATTCCATTCATCTCCTAGCATAGGCTACAAAAGATATGTTACAATTTATGGAAGGAGAATTAGTGGACCAAGTGATGTGGACTACATAATAGGTATATGGATCTATTTCATCAAGTTTGGTTTTTATAGCCTAAATATGGTGATATGCAAGTATGGGTCTAACTGGGTCTTAATGGGTTTCCAAATGGGACATCAATCTTTGATGTGATTGAATCTTAGGTTTTAATCTATATTGGCTGGACGAGATGCTATGAAATCAATCTAAGCTATTCTTAGTAGGTTAGGGCAACCTTATATAGGTTCAAAGTCAAGTGGTCGGGCAAATTTTCAGCCGGGTTGGTTAACCAGGTTCCTAAAGCCCAAAATACACCTTCTGTGACTCTTGTGTTAAGTAGCACAAGGGGCCACTATTGAGTGGCACACTAGTGGCATGTGCGTAGTGGGATTCGAGTAGATCACAGCCATATATTGGATCAAAAGATTGGAGTAGAGGTTGGATCTCTAACTGAAGTCGGAAAGGACAAGAGCATTATGGTAGGGGTTATCGCTAGCCTTTTTGACTTGAAAGTCGCATCATAAAAATAGAGTACAAGGGGACGTATTTTAGTGGGACATGATATGTCTACATGAATGTGGAGTCGTCTATGTCTTGTATGTGAATTTTGTTGGAAGGTCACAGCTGGTCTCGTGTTCTAAATATTAAGGTCACGGTCGAGGACACCAAATGATCTAAATGGAACATGGGAGTTCACGGGGCGCTAATTATAGTCTAATGAAAATCAACTTATTCTAGTCAATCAGTAATCTTAGTAAATCCTAAAATTTAGAAAGGGCTTATAATCTATTCACTCTGGAAACTAAGACACGGTTTTAGGATTAATGAGGTTTAGAAAATATCAAAGTTGTGATATCGTACCTCGACTTTTGATCATAAAGAATAAGGCACGATGTAATGGATAATGTGATACGGTAGGTATGAATCAATTTCGAGGATCGTACCATGAATTCTAATAAATGGAAATGATTGCGTACCATGATACACGAGTCGATAAACAGAATGATCCACTCGTCCATAGTATACGAGAGTTATCGATGGGGTAACGGCACTAAAGCACGTCATGGGAAAGATCTCCAACGACTAAGTCGTAAATTTCTATTTGTGTCAAGCCTGCCAAACTATGGTCACAAGGGTTCTAGTGGTATCAAATGTAGTGCTCACGCATTGTTGTTGTTAACTGGTAAATCATAATATGATAGGGTATTATGCTATGGTATTGGCTAAGCTAGTGCTTGTGGTGTTCCAATGCTAAGTCAGGTCTTAGTAATAAAATTAGCATAATGCCTGCTGGATCCCTAATCTCAGGATGGGTGTCTACTATAGTCATGATAAATGTTTGTCCTTGCTTTTGTCTATTAGTCTTAAGTCTGAACTGTGGGCTTAGTCGGGTAAGGGTTGGCTAGTTACGAAAATAAAGAGAAATAATTAGAGACTCGTAACAATTGGTTCCTTGAGAAAATATAGTCGCCTTAGTGGGTGTTTCGACAAATTGTATGATTCTAATCATTATCAGATTCAAATGACTTAGAAGGTCACGATAGTAGTTTTAGGGTCGAAGAGAGAACGAGTAACTTAAGGCAGGGTTGTAGTCACATGGCTGGCTGATGGTAGCTACACTTGTGTTTGCAACTATCATAGCCATGGGGATACTTTGTATCTATCAAACACAAGCATTCGTATTTTTCAATCGGTGAAAGACTAAAACAATAAAGAGTTCAAGAAAGATGTCATTGAATACAATTACGTGATTCAAAGGTAGGTATAATTCAAGTGGAATTGTCAATGCAGTCGCGGATGAGATCCTTAATACCTCTATATCTCAATCCACTTGGGATAATCATATGAAGAGCGAACCAAGTGCACTTTGGTTGATCAGACCATAATACCTTGATTCGAATTAGACAATATGCTTGTGGGCGTCCCCAGTATACATATGTCCTGAACAAGCTCGATAAAGAATAAGCTTACAAAACTAGGCTATAAATAGCATCGTCGTTCATGGTAGTTCAAAGTATAAGTACGAGAGAAAATGATGAAAGCAGTTATAACTGGTTCTGGTTTCACAAGGAATCTACGTTGCGTCCAGTGTTCCCGTTTATACAGTCGTCCTACTGTCTCTTGTATCAGGCCTTGGTTGACCAATGGAGTATGGGCGACAAAATCTCCATATTCTAGGTAATCATGTCTTTCTGCACTATCATATATTCAGTATCACCTAGTTATACCTCATTAATGGATTATAAGAACACGGGGTGATAGGCCGTGAGGCATACTACCCAACTTATAAGAGTCAACTAATAGGGTGGTTGACAAATAATACATGTGTGACTAGTATGAGTTGTCTTCTTAACCTTTCTATCGGGTACGTAGGAAAAGTTAAGATTTATGGTAGAAAAAAAATCAAGCAGAAGGAAGTCAAGGTAGTCGGACGAGAGTTTGAGATTTGGAATCAAGTGAGGAAATCAAGCTTGTGGATGAGATTCCTATATCCTAATCCGACATGCAGGCTCACATCGGTACAGTAACGTAACCGAAGTGACAAACTCGACCTACATGGGCCACCACAAAAACATGTAATGTCCCAGTCTCAAAATACTTAGGACTGAGTACGTAGACATGCCAGCTGCATATATACGAAGGATACTCCAATATGTGGAATCCTCGTATGTATACATAAACTATAAAATGCAGTAACCATGGTAACTAAATCTCATCCACAAAATCAAAAGAATAATGATATAAATCAACTCAATAATTTGTCATTGTACATGTAGTTTGGCGGAGACAAATCCACTACAAACAATTTAAATGAGATGAAATATACAAGAGAATGATCGATAAAATGACAAGACGAACCAATGGCAATCATCTTCGAAGGAATGGAGAGGATCACGGCCTTGGCTAGAACACCTACAAAGTCACAAAGCACACCTGGAGAATTCACCAGGTCCTCAGAGGGACGTAACAAGATACATAAAGAAAATGCCACATAACTGAACATATATAATATGCCATAAATCACAAGTAAAGTAAAATAGTCCCAATCGTAACAAGATCCAATATCTCATCATCGAAACAATGGACTACAACTACAACCAAACAAGGACAAGGGGTAGTACACTATACCGCGATGCGACATTGTCCCAAGCTACTAATGGAACTGGGTTATATGACATTGACGAAGGTTACCTGACCATTCTAATGTGTTTATGCAGTTAAGAACAAACCTTCAACGCATGGGCATCTGGCTACAGGTGAAGGAAACTCAGGTATGGTCCCACAGAAAACCATGGACCTCAAAGCATAACATTCATCGAATGTCAGGGGCCAGCAGGAAATCAGGTATCAGGATCCAGGACCGTATCTCCAGCGAAGGTAACCGGCAATAATATAAAAGTGCATACGTTGCCCATATGTTAAGGAACTGTTATTCCCACCCAATGCCTAGTAGAGTCACATCCATGACTCCTATACCTCTACTAACTGCCAAGTCTCCTAACATGCCTCTATTAGCAGTTAGCCCTAACGCATGCGCACAAGTGATCAGCCATCACGCAAGTACCTCTACATGCTACTCATCTCACACATACCTCGTGGTACAACTGTGTCAAGGTTTATGTTATACACTACAAATGGTAGTCCCTTGACTCTAGGTCCATATGAAATCAAAGGATAATAAGTAAAGTAAAGCTAATATCACTGAGCAGGCAATAAATCAGGAACTGTAATAATGGTACAGTTACAAAAACTGAAAATAATTAAACAGTGATAAGCAATAACAAAAATGCAGACTAAATATAAGCAATAAATATGGCAATGTATCTTGCATGAGCTTGTGTGCAAAAGGGCGACGTCCAATAGCTCGAACCGTCAGAATAGTAAAGCGATGAAAGCCAAATCCCGCTTACGTCCCCGGATGCTGAAATAAACATCACGAACGTGTTTGGAATAAAAGATATGTCCAGGAAATGTCTGTCCAAAAGTCCAATTCCGGAACAAGGGCAAAATCATAATTTTGGATCAAAACGATGTCCGTCGTTGAATCCGTTTTGCACCGAAACGTGTCAATATCTATGGTCTCTAAAGTCATCAAACTACAGGTCTACGGGTCCAGTTTGAGGAGACGAACCCAATGGTATGTCCAATTTTGGATTCTGGTGAGCCGTGCACAAATTCACCCGTTAGAGCGGGTCGCGGGCCCGCCAAATAGGCGTTCCAGTCGACCTTCTCAGAATCGGACCAAACTTAGCATACAGGACCAGAAAAATGATTTGGTTCTGCTGGCGCAAGTTTCGTTTCGATTTGACGAATGTGCACAAAGTAATTGAAAATTTTCCAAAAGGGCCAATACCATTGTTGTAAAAATCCCTCTAGGCGGCCGACTAGTCGCTAGTCGGCCGCCGCCGACTCGGCTAGGGGCTAGTCCCTGACTAGTCACTTGTCGGCTACTGTCGACTCGATTAGGGGCTGGTCCATCCAAAAATTAGCTAAATTGGTACTAGTCTGGGCTGCCGTCGACTTCGTCAAGGCAGCCGTCGTCGACTCTTTACTTTTGTTGCTGCCTTTTTCTATTTTTGAAAAAAATTACTAGCCTACTCTTTTTTTATTTTTACTTTTGCTTTGTTATCCCTTTGCTACTGTTGTTGTGGCTCTTTTTTTTAATTTTTGCTTGTTACTTTTTTTTGCTTTTGCTTACTACTGCGGCTGTAACTCTCCGTGCAAAATAGTAAGTTGTTAACATATTATTTAAATATTTATCGAAATAGAAATTTATGCAAAATAATGAATAAAAAAATGCACTGTACTCTGCGATAATTAAAAGTTCAACAATTAACATATTATTTTTTAAAATATTTTTTATAACATATATATATTTTTATTTTTTTATTTTTATAACATATATATATATATATATATATATATATATATATATATATATATATAAATATATATATTCATTAAAAATTCTAAACCGACTAATCTGACTAGTCCCTGAGTAGTCCGATTAATCCGTAGTCCCCACGAACCGACTAGCGGCCGACTAGCGATTTTTACAACCTTGGCCAATACTATGAATTTCGACGGATATGTATCAAATTCGTCGCGCACACGCGACCAATTTGAATTTCCTCAAAGCCCACACATCCGCGAAGTCGATACACACCTTTCGATGCTTTCGTTTCGCGACCATGTCGCCCGGTTTGACGGAATGCACGTCGTATCGAAGAGTTTTCAAAGTTTTTGGTTTCCTTAAAACTGTTTTTTTCCCCATCTTTGAATTTGAAAATAATTAAATACAGTAAATATAAATTTAAACTACCATAAATATTTTGAAGTACTACATGTGGTCCATAGCTTTGTTCAGGTACAATTTCTAAACTGATACTAGATCGATTAAAATCGATCTTCCAATGTGGGTACATAAACTGTTCTATTCCCTGTTTCTGAACAGGTTTTCGTCCAACTTTAGGGTCGATTTCAACTCGTTTTTTATTTGATTTAATCCTAAACTATCTGATCGATTTGAAGATGAATAGGTTAGGTTCATACCAGAAGAAACGGCTCGAAGATTGGTCGAGCACGCGTAGAGAAATCACGCGACGAAGTTAACCTCGCAGGGACTGCTGCTACCGGCGAGCTTTGCCGTTTAACTCGAACTGCGGCAGCCCTGGCCGCCGCCGACGACTACGCAGCTGCGCGCGCAAGCGCGCGGGGTTGGGGTCGGGTCTCCAGGTTGTTGGGCGGTTTTGATTAGGGTTTTGAGGGTTTTTTCCCTACAATGGTTCGTTGTGTATATATACATACGCATGGAAGAACTTGCGGGGGCTCGGGTTTGAGCCGCTGGTTCAAAAGCTATTGTGCAGCTTTTTGTTTGTTTTTTTTTGTTATATTTTCTTTTCTTTTCTTTTATATTTTCATTTCTTTAACTAAAAATCTAAATAAACTCATAAAATCTATAAAATTCATAGATATCTTTTTTTAAAAATTTTAAATAATTAGTTCTTTGCTTACCATAGCTTTTTCTTGTTATATATACTAGTATAAAATTATAAGCTAACCAAAATTTCTATTCAAGGAATATTTCAATTATCAAATATTGAAAAATAATTTTAAAATATTCTAGTAAATGTTTAATACATAAATTTCCTATGATTATATAGGGGATCACAACTACTTGATATATTATATATATATTAGTAAAATGCAAATAAAAAAATCCAATAAAATTTAAAAATACATTTTAAATAAAAGTAAAATAAAATCATCAAATTTTGGAAATTTTACACTTACTTTGTATGTCTGATGATCTAACATCTTGTACATTATTTGCTTGCTTGAGATTGAGACACTATGCTTGTTCTTGACCATAGAGACTGACGGATTGTAGATAAACTCTCATGCATCTAGACAGCCGTGACTGTATTGCGAGGTGGGTTGCACTTCAATGTACGTAGCTGGCTGTGTCTGCCCTACGCTCTCCAGTATTCTGGTTCTGAAGCGAGACACGGTTTAAGTGGTGGCCCATTCAGGTCTTATAAATCAAGATGTGTGAGGGTTTATTGAGTAAATGTCTCAATCAGCATTCGCCCTTGATCTCTACTCGTGCTTTCTAATCTTCCTGAATCTTGACCTGATAAGGTGTTTCTATCCTTGATCAATCTTGGTCCTTCCTTATTGTTCCTCATGTCATTATCTTCAGTGGCATTATTCCTGGTCCTACCGATTAGGAAGGTGGAGCACCTCTAGTGAACCAGCAACAACCTGGGGACAAAGCCAGCACTCTGGAGTAGCATCCCGAGTCATGCATTCCGGAGATCCTGAACTACCAGTTCAGCAAGTCCAACATGTAGAGCCTGGCAGTGGAGTCCTGGTAGGACTCATCCGGGAGTTGCTTGCATCACAAGATCGTCGGGACAACGCCCTGCACCAGACAGTACAAAATGCCATGGACAAAGTTGGTTACCAAGGGAACTATCACGCCCCGCTCCCGTAGGAGCGATCGTCCTCGCTAAGGCGTGATACCGCACGAGCCTAGATTGCGCTCGTGCAAGACGGGTTCCATAACGGCCGATTTCAGCGGCTGCGACGGGGTCGTCGCACAGAAGTCCCAAGCAGAGACATTGAATGATAGCAGCGAAAATTAAGAACAAACACAAGTTATTCAAAGAAGCTCTTTATTGATATTGAAACAACGGTTACATTGGGGGCGCAAGGCCAATATTATAATCACTCAAGCTCACTCAAGCTCACATTACAAGTCACTCAGCTCTCTCTCATCTCTCAAATACAAGTCTTGATCCAGCGGAAGCTTTAGAAGGCGACGTCCATACATTATGTCCCGTATAAGTCTTTAATCCATGCGGCCGCATGCTTCGAATCGCCAAGGAACTCTGTGCCTCGACGCATCAAAGCGAGCTCCGCGCCACGAGCTTCTACCTGTGCCTGCACATGTAAACTGTGTGGATGTCAGTACTCAACTGTACTGGTGGAATGAGCTCCTCGCCCACCCATACAAAACCAACACGTTTGATTTACTTTGTGCAATACAAATCCCTTTTTTCGATTGTCTTTCTAGTCTTGCCTTAGGATCGATTTTAGGACCGACGCCTTGGCCTATTCTGTGTCGCTAGACCATTCCGTGCTTGCAACGACAACGTTAATTCATACCTTGACTCAAGACCTTTCTCGTGCCAACATCGTTAACCTATCGAGTCGTGTTTGCCTTACGGCTTAAAATCAGAGACGCAACTACGCGATGAGGCTCCTTTTCCATGTGATCGTGCTACAAAACCCTTGCTGAGGCCGTGCCTCGCAACTCAGTGATACCTAACCATATCGCCGCCTCGCGGCCCTTGCTACTTTGATCACCAACTGACCCAATCAAGACTTGTGAACTTAGTGTCACTTAACCAACTTGCCTTGCGGCGATTCCTGACTTAAACTCAAATAACTCAAACCCAACACTTGAGACTCGATGCCACGTCTCGTGCCGAAGCACGACACCTATGTTGAAGCCAAATCTTAGGCCCAAACTTGTGTTCCAACTTGTACACACATTCACTCGACTCGATCCAAAGGCATACACGCGGATAGCCGCTACTTGCCGACATCTATATGAACTTGGCCACTAGCATCACAAGCTATCCTGAGACGTATAGCTTTTTGTTAAATCGGGGACCTTCCAACGCAAATAGCTAGCATCCGTTGTAAGTCCCCCGCTTTAGCCCTGTGCTCAAACATTATGCACCACTATACCCTGTTTCCTCCTAGGTCGAGTCGGTCCCATGGCCCAGGGTTGCCGCTCGAGGAAACATCGCCCTTGTCGACAAGTTGTCCATGACCATGCAAGACTCGACTCAACTGACGTCTCACACAGTCATCATTCTTTCAGTGTTTCTCTCTCTTTCAAAACCATGTTCCAGACTTCTATCCTTGAGATCCCTCGACGACCCACGGTCGCGAGCCTTCTCCCTTGATACTCATTCAGATCCCTCGACGACCCACGGTCGTGAGCCTTCTCTCTTGATGCAATATCCTTTTTACTCAACTTGGAAATGACTACTTGATGGCCCCCTTTATTCTAAACTCGCTTGAATCAAGTGTGGTCCTTGCCTTAAACACTAAGTCCGTGCATCGTGCCTTAGGCCAACCGTGTTCCACGCAACACTACCGTCCAAGTCATACCTCATATGACGGGCCTTGGGATCGTGGGACTATTTAACTTGACAACCGCAGAATGAGCGGGACAGCACTTGGAATGACTTAGGTCGACCGGCATAACTTTGCCTAACTTACTCAAGCATACAACTTAACGAGCAAAGGCTGCGTCAAGCCTTGCCTCGATGGAACGTGCCGTGCACGCGTTCAACTTTGAACGACCAAGTCATTTGGGCGCCTAGACTTACGCCAGCAGTCGTGCGACACAACTTAACTCATAGGACGGTTCAAGGCTATACCAAGCCTTGGACGATGGGACTGTGCATGCTTTATGAAGCATTCATGCGGACGACGCCTATGACTTAGGCTACGTTCATAACTTTGCCAACTCAACCAACTTTCCTTCTTCCCAAGCCACGGGACGAAGGATCGAGTGTCATTTTCAAAGCACGTCGTGCACCAACTCTAAGACGATCGTTGGACCTTTCCATATTCTAACTCAATTCGACCCTTCGGGATTACTCCCTTTAGCTATGTGGATTCATCTCTTTTATTATTAAGCCTACTTGTGCAAGTTGAAAACATGCGTTTTATTATGTGAAGGCTAAGATGAGGCAAGTTCACCGAAACTACCCCACCTGAGCGAGATCTCGCCTTGACCGAGTGATGTCTCCGAGTAGCCGTTGCAAGGCTAAGTCCGAACGCCGTCGGCGTTCCTATTCCTCTGATTGACTGAGCGGGACGGGGCACTACAGGAACAATACGGCTAACAGCTTCAAGCGCCTGAACCCTCCTTTCATCAAACACTTGCTGTGCGTATCCGATACTCTCGTGATACGCACTCCAAATGGATCCAAACTTGACCCAAAGCATGCCTATATGGTCTACAACACTAGCATGACCATCTACCAATTTTACAAACCTAGATTGCTTATTTCGGATTTCCCCAATGTGAACCAAAAATGAAATGGAGAAATCTTTCAAATAGGAAGAGGAGAGCCTCAACTCCTCTCTAATGGCACCCTAATGGAATGGGGGTCCTAAATGAATGCATCTACATAAAAGAAATGATATGTGAAGGGTTTAGAGAGCTCTTACCAATTGAGAGATGGATTTCCAATGAACAAACCCCTAGATCTAGATTTCCCTCAAGCTCCAATGCTCCAAATCCTTCCAAATGCTTCCAAGCTAGCCAATAGAGCCTTCTCCTCTCCAAGGAAAATAGAATGAAACTAATTTAGAGGAATTTGGATGAGAAAAGGGTGTAGGAACAATTTAGGAAAAAAGCTTCCAAATTAGGGTTAGGTTTTGAATGAAAAAGGAGGGAGATGAAGAAGTGGGGCTATTTAATGAAGGTGGACTGCCATTTTAGGTTTAGTTTAGGTTTTGGTTCATTAGTGGAAAGTCTACAAGGCCCTCCTAAGTTGTGATGACAAGTTCTAAGAAAATGGTCCATTCTAACTTTTTGTTTTTAGCCTAAAAGTTCAATTGACTATCTAATTAGAATATAGACTATTTAACTAATGAAAATGAGTTTTAAGTTTTGTTAAAACTCATAATCTAGGCTACCATGATCATGTCTAATCATTTAGTCAAGGTGGTTCTAAGGTTTTACCAAAATAATATCACCAACACAATTCAATTAATTTAAAAGATAACTAAAATAATTAAATTCACAAAAAGTCAAAAATATCCCTGTTCTAGGAAAGTGGTGGTTACAAACATACTCCCCTTAAAAAATTTCGTTCTTGAAATTTAAAGTTGGCTGTACTCCTTCTAAGTCAAACCCCCAACAATCAAGGTCAAAAAATTTCTATCTAACAACACACAAGATCATGGTCCTATTGGTCGTCATTTCACAATCTCAAACAGGGTTACTACACTATCTAGCACAGCCCAAATATCCTGACAGGTACTAATAGAATCACACAACAAGATGGAAAAATAAGAACATGAGAAGACAGACTTGCTAACCCATCACCCGTAGCGTCAGCCTCCTCGACCGTCAACGCAAAAGCCCTGCCCCTTTAGGGTATATCCCTCTGATGATGCGGGGCATGATGCTGCGCTACAGGTGGCCTAGCTCCCTCTCTCTATTTCATGATACTCAAATAACATCCACACTGATACTTCTCTTCATCTTACTAGGATATCATCCATAGGGTATATATATATATATATATATATATATATATATATATATATATATATATAGTGGTTAGGGAGGGGGGCTCACTTGGGGGAGGTCCCAAGTTTGAGCCCCCCCCCCGTGGGCATGGAATGGTTGGGTGGTCACGGGGCAGCCACGGTCCCAAGCTGGCGGCCTCAAGGAATGGACACCAATATATATATATATATATATATATATATATATATATATATATATATATATATATATATATATATATATATATATTATTTCTTTCTTTTCCACCACGTGCGGGCTCCGTTAAATCGTGTCTCCCTGCACACGATTTTAAGCCGATCGTCGTGTCTCTTCGGACTCTTCGTGCGGATCTTGTCCGTACTGACTTTTTCATCATCGTCCCACACGTACGCCTCGCGCACTCCGTGATTAACAGGATAGCAATGACTGCCAAAAGTCCTCGTGGCCGTGCTTGCAGTGACTGCTGACTTTGTGAGTCTGACGAAGAACCTCCCGGATAAGTTAATCGGACGAATATTGGTGGCCCTCGTATATGAATTTGTTTCGGTTCTTCCAAATGACCCACGTGATGGCGGCTGCAACGATCTGGTGGCCGTGAGAGGCTTACTCCAAGTGGTCAGAAGATCGTTGGAGCCCCCATCGTCATGGTCCTGTCTGCAATGGTGAGAGAGAGTGGTCCATACCCTTGCAGGTAAGTCTCTAGAGTAGAAAATGTGGTCTACCGTTTCGGACTGTCTCACCGAGGAGCAATGACATGCGGATGCTAAGCTAAAGCCGATGGTATTGAGAGCGTTGTCAGTGGGGGACTTCTTGTGAAATTCTCTCCACATCAGAAAGGACCATTTTTTTAGGAATGAAAGGCTGCCAGAAAGAACCAATTACGGGGGAAGGCAGCCCACTGCCGCGAACAACACTTCTGGCCGACGCAACCGAGAAGGATCCGTTGGCCGAAATAGACCACCGTAGAACGTCAGGATCCGTTATGATCTTCAGTCTGGCGTCGAGAAGCAGAGCAGCGACTTCTTCCCCAACCCATTCTCGAACCCTTTCCCAGTTCCAGTCGCCCGAGGGATCCCATATATCCCTGATCGTACAATGGGTGGGGGCCGTCGGTAACTTAGGAAGGAGATCATCCCCGAACCAACGTTTGAAGAATAAAGATGATTTGTCTGAGCCTAGCTGAAGGCAGATCAAGGGCTCAGCTATACTCTGACCGTGTAGGATGTGCCTCCACGATGCGAAGGATCTGCAGTTGAAGTCAGCGGCGGACGGGTGAATGTGCTTGAAATATCTGGCCTTCATGAACCGTGCCCAGAGATTTTGGCTCACTCGGAGCTTCCACCACAGCTTTACCGAGCAAGCACCAACGACGTGCGACAGCCGTTGGAAACTAAGACCTCCCTCGTCAGTGGGTCTGGCCATGGTGTCCCAACTAGCCCAATGATGCTTGTCCATACCATCACAGTGGCCCCAAAAGAAGTTGGCGAAGAGATTTTCAATAGATGTTAGAACCTTCTTCGAGGGGAGAGCAGGCGGCTTAGGTGTATATGGGAATAAAGAAGAGCACATGTTGAATCAGAATCATCTTCCTGCCAGACGACAATGTAGCATTGTGCCACCCCTCAAGTTTTTTCCTAATTTTGCCTACCAGCCCTTCGAAGATGCTCGCGTTGGATCTGCCGTACACCAAGGGGCACCCAAGGTAGTTGAAAGGTAGGTACGCCACAGAAAAGGAAGTGATGTTGGTAAGAGTGGAGGACTGGTCTCTGTTAGTCTTGTGGTGGACGTAGATGACACTCTTTCTGGAGTTGACGCGCTGTCCAGAGCATTTGGCGTATCTCTAGTCTAAGGGATACCGCTGAGAGGTCTGCCACTTTTCGCCCGACTCAGCAGGACCCTGGGACCACAGTACCTCTTGTTCCAGCTCAGGTGGGACCGTTTGCAACTTTTGGGGGTGCTCCTCCACCGGTTCCGAGGACTACCCCAGGGGTTCAGGGGATGCTACCACTATCGCCTCAGGGGGCAGTTGATATGGGGCAGTTCTTTGCCTTCATGCAGCAGATGATGGAGACTCAGCGACGCCATGAAGAGGATATAAGGCAGGGCATTGACAATGCCCATCAGTTAGCCATGGTGGCAGTAAAGAAGGTAACTGCCCAACCACAGGAAGGGCAGATACAGCCGTACCAGCCGAGGACTCCGGGCATTCAGGACTTTCAGAAGATGCAGTCGCGAGACTTCAAGGGTACCGAGGGTATCATATATGCCTACGACTGGATCGAGCATATAGAGGAGATCTTTCGTCTAGCGGAGATACCAGCTAGGCTTCAGATAGAAGCAGCGGACAGCCAGATGCATGACCTTGCCCGCACTTGGTACCAGACCGACCCCAGGGTTGGTACACAGGGGCAGACTTGGGAGGCTTTCAAGAAGCTCTTCAAGGAGAAGTTCTTCCCTGACACAGCACTTGGCGCCTTGGAGACGCAGTTCGAGAACCTAGTTCAGGGGAATCAGACAGTAGAAGAGTACGCCGGAGAGTTCTGCCGTCTGGGCAGATTTGTGGAAGGCCTTAGCGAGACAGCAAAGGCTAGGAGGTTCAGGAAGGGCTTGGTTAAGGAAGTCAAGTCCTTGACCAAGAGCAACAGAAATGCTACTTTCGAGGAGATTCTGATGGGAGCTATAGCAGCGGAAGACGATCTCGAACTGAAACTGAAGACAGGTCATGATTCACATGGAGCCAGCGGCAGTGGGGGCCCGGCCAAAAGGCCCCATTATCAGTAGCAGCATCAGCAGAAGCCGTTCCAGCAGCAGTTCCAGAGTCAGGGTCGTGCACCTTTTCAGCAGAAGCAGATACAGCAGGCGCCTACACAGCAGCAAGTCATCAGTTGCACTTTCTGCAAGAAGCCAGGACATGTGTGAAATGAGTGTAGAAAGAGGCTAGGCAAGTGCCTCCTTTGTGGTTCAGCGGAGCACCAGCTGAGGGACTGTCACGTCCCAGAACCAGAATACTAGAGAGCGGGGGCGAACATAGCCAGCTACGTATATTGAAATGAAGTCCATCTCGCTATACGGTCACGGCTGTCTAGATATGAGGGTTTACTACAAGCCAACAGTCTCTTAAGGTCAAGCCTACTGTCTCAATCTCAAGCAAATAATATAATTACAAGATATTTGACCACCAAATATACAATAAAAGACGTCCCAAATATTACATATCAGCTGATCATGAAGCTAGTCATACAAAATGCTAGGACTAGCAAGAGTTAAGTCATACATGATCAACCCTAGGATTTGTTAATCATGTTTACAGCCCGTAGGCAGACAGTAAGTAAAAGTGCATCGAGCTAACAGGTGCTCGTCGGCTAAACGCCTCAAAAGAATAATTTTACAATAGAGTGAGCGAAATAAAATAGAAAACCCACTCGTAGCCCGGGTTCCTTCTAGTCGCCACCATCGGGCTGGAGGTTCGGTAGATCCTCGGGTGCTGCTCCGAAATCTGGCCACACAAAACCAGCTGGATCAAACCCCAGAAAGAGCAAGTGCCACAAAGGAGGCCACAAAATAAGAACAAAAGCCAGCATATCAGAACATAAGAAAATGAAAGAAAAGTACAAGTAATAAAGAGCACGTCAGGACAATAAACGACTAGGGACGTGGAACCAATCTGGGAGCCAGGTTACAACCCGTAAATCAAACAAGGACCGGGGTTGTAACCCTTCGCCTGAATAGCACTCTGTCTCTACCCATTTATTGTTAGATAAGTAAAACAAGCATGTACAAGAGTTCCAGGTACAGGGGCTAGACAAGACTTAGACAATGCTGGACTCCATCCATTCATAATCGGCCAAGCAATTACTACGGCTTACTACTTTAACTAACTAGGGTTATCACAGCCTAATTACTAACAAGATGCAAGTGAGAAATTCCCAGTCCCAAGCCCTGCAGACCATCCAGTTATCCTTCCGCGGGTTGAGAGTATGGTTGGGTACATCGGCCCGGAGACGATATACCCTTAGGTGACTTAGAGGGTGCAACACATGACAGTGCGCTGGAAATGTGCTCTACTCGTTGGCAAGCTACAAGTCCAATTAAGAGCGCCCAGATAACGAGATTGCCTGTGACTGGAAATTCTCCATGAACTATAGTTTGATCTAGTCATTAGCCTAATCTATATTCAGTATGAATCCCTGACCGTGGGAACCAGGGAGTCACGTCCTAGACATGATGCAAGACAAGACAAGTGGATTGCACAAGCAAGCAAGCAGGAACACCCACGGTGTCAAGTTGATTATACGAGTCAAGTTAGCTGTCGCAACAGCATCAAGTCAAGTCAAGTTTACAAGTTACAAGTCAAGTCAAGTCAGGAGTGCGCCGCCACGGGCCACTATCAAGTTATCAAGGTAAATCATGTCAGGGTACTTGTCAGGAGTGTGCCACGACGGGCCACTATCATGTCAGGTTGGTCATGTCAATAGTGCACCACTACGGGTCACTGTCGTGTTATGCTAGTTCTTTGTCATACCATGCCATGTACAATAGTCATTCCAAACATGTTAAGTAAAATCAAGTTCATGACAAAAGGCATAAGGATATAAAATGGGCATAAAATATCTAATAAAATATCAATATACAGGGCTATAGAAGAGCCAAGCTTAGAGAAATAAAACCAAAACTCCAAGAGCCAATGGATTGCGCAAGGGGTCAGGGGGTTGGATTGCGCAGGTGTCAGCTGCGCAGGGTGCCAAGTGCGCAGGGGCACAGGGCGCAGGGGCAGATGACGCATGGGTCAGATTGCGCATGAACAGACTGCACAGGAGTGAACTGCGCAGGGGTGGATTGCGCATGAGCAGACTGCCCAGGAGTGAACTGCGCAGGGGTGGATTGCGCATGAACAGACTGCGCAGGAGTGAATTGCGCAGGGTGAAGTGCGCAGGAATGGTTGGCGCATGGGGCTGAGCGCAGTTCACCATAGGGCAAGCTGCGCGGTCGGCACTGCGCTAAAGAGCGCAGGCCGAGAGGGGCTGCGCAGTCCAGCACTGCGCTAAAGAGCGCAGGCTGCAGGCTGCTACTCCAGGCCGAGAAGAAAACCAAGAACACCAAGAATTCAAATTTTCATATCTTTGTCAAATCAAAGCCAAATCTAGATTTTCAAAGTTCTAACTTGAGTAAAATTGAATTCTCTTCCACATGGAAGCATCAAAACCCACAAAAATCCAACCAAAATAGATCAAAACCATGTAAATCCGAAAATAGTTAAAACCTAGATCTAGAACAATGGAGACTCCAAATCACAAAATGTCAAGTTCTAATGTTGATCACCATGGCCTAATCTAGCTAATGAACAAATAAAATGTGGTTCTCATGTGGTGGCAAGGTGCACTTGCCTATGGGTGTTGGTGAGTTGTGTAGAGGAAGGAAGAAGAAGGAGATGGAGAAGTAAATGAAAAATAAAGAGGAGAGAGAAAAGTATGTGGAGTTTTAATGAGGGTGGGTTGTGTTGTGTTGAGGGTGGAGTGTAGGTTAAAGTGTTCCAATGCATGTTAAACCAAACCAAACCAAATCAAACCAATTCTCCTCCACAAAATAAACCAAGCCAGGTAAAACCCAATTACGAGAACCAAAATCTGCAAGTCAAGCCAATTACAAGTACATGCCAAAATTCGAGAAAATAAATACAGGTCTGAAATACATGCAAGCTTGACAAAATACGTATTCAGAATATGGGTGTTACAGGGACTGTCCCATATCTTCGGGACGTACAGCTCAGGGAGCAGGAGCCAAGGCTCCGACAGGACAGTAGAAGGGACCATTGCCGACCCAGCAACAGAAGTTTATCCAGCACCGGCAGCAGACCAGAGGAGGTCGGCAGGGGCGAGCCTTCGCCATGCCAGCCGAGGATGCAGAGCCAGTAGAAGATCTGATAGCAGGTTCTGTGCTTCTTGACTCCTTTCCTGCATTCGCTTTATTTGATTCGGGGGCTTCCCATAGTTTTGTGTCTGTATCTTTTGTTGTTAGACACCAGCTTTCTTCTGAACCATTGCCTAGGACTTGCAAGATCACGACTGGGGGTGGTATCATCCTCATCCGTGATGTTTGCAAGGATCGGAGAGTAGTTTTGGGAGGCCTAGAACTGGATGTGTCTTCTCGTAATGCCATTACCGAACTACGATATTGTACTCGGTATGGATTGGTTGAGCAGGCACCATGCTAGTATAGATTGTCGCGATGGTAGAGTTCCCTTCAGAGTACCAGGAGAGCCAGAGTTCGAGTTCACCAGACGGGAGACGGACCAGAGCAGCGGAGTCTTCTGCGGAGCTTCAGTAGAGGAGCAGAGCGAGCCACATCCATTGATAGCTGAGTTCATGGACGTATTCCCGGAGGAGTTGCCAGGGTTACCTCCGGACAGAGATGTGGAGTTCTCTATAGATTTGGTGCCCGGCGCAGAGCCGATATCTCAGCACGTCTATAGAGTGAACAACAACGAGCTAGTGGAGTTAAAGAAGCAGGTGGATGAGTTGCAGGACAAAGGCTTCATCCGATTGAGTTCTTCACTATGGGGTGCACCAGTACTCTTTGTGCCGAAGAAGGATGGGTCGGTACGGATGTGTATCGACTACAGGGCTCTCAACAGCCTCACAATCAAGAACAAGTATCCGCTGCCGAGAATCGATGATCTGTTCGATCAGTTAAGCGGAGCGAAGGTATTCTCCAAAATTGATCTGAGGTCAGGTTACCATCAAGTGAAGGTGAATAAGGAGGACATTTCGAAGACAGCATTCAGGACACGGTATGGCCAGTTTGAGCTCATGGTGATGCCGTTTGGGTTAACTAACGCCCCGGCAGTATTCATGAACTTGATGAAAAAGGTGTTCCACCAGTACTTGGACAAGTTCGTGGTGATGTTCATCGATGACATCTTGGTATATTCGAAGACTCAGAGGAGCACGAGGAGCATTTGAGAGTGGTTCTGGAGACTCTCATGAAGGAGCAGCTTTACGGCAAGCTTTCGAAGTGTGAGTTCTTTTTGGACCAAGTTGATTTCCTAGGTCATGTTGTGACCGGGGATGGGATCTTAGTAGACCCGAAGAATATCAGAGCAGTTGAGGCGTGGACAGCACCGAGTTCAGTTGCGAAGATCAGGAGCTTTCTAGGATTGGCAGGCTACTACAGGAGGTTCGTTCAAGATTTCTTCCGGATTGCAGAGCCAATGACTAGGCTGACCCGAAAGAACGCAGAATTTATCTGGTCAGAGGAATGTCAGGTTGCTTTTGATGAGTTGAAGAAGCGACTGACGACAGCCCCGATTTTGACATTGCCATCAGGAGCAGGCGGGTTCACTATCTACAGTGACGCCTCAAGGAAGGGTGTGGGTTGTGTCTTGCAGCAGCATGGAAAGGTGATTGCCTATGCATCCAGGCAATTACGTCCGCATGAGAAGAACTACCCTACCCATGATTTTAGGGGTGCAACTCAGGCGGATTGGGTCGGACTTGAGGTCAACCCGAGCCCAACCCGATGAATCATAAGCCTAGCCCGAGCCCAAGCCCGGCCCGACCTCGGGTTCAACATATGAAGCCCAAGACCAAACCCGAAGGATCAGGTTTGGCTCGGGTTGAACTCGGGTTGGGTCGGGTCCATCGGATTTATCGGACTCTAATATACTAATTAAAATAATTTTATACAAAAGTAATATTAAACACATAATCAAATAACAATCAAGTCTTGATTATTACAAAATACAAACTAAAATAAGATTTAGGATAAATAGTTGAAAATTTTTGGTGAAGAAATTTAGGATTTACACTTTTTTATTTAAGATGTATGGCAAAATATATATATATATATATATATATATATATATATATATATATATATATATATATATATAAGTCGAGTTTCGGGTTCTTCGGGTAGCCCAACACATGAACCCGAGCCCAACCCGATTTATGATCGGGTTCAAATATTTGACCCAAATCCGAGCCCGAGCCCGAGCCCGAGTATCTTCAACCCTAACCCAACCCATTATCGGGTTTACCCGATCGGGCTCGGGTTTAGCCCGCCCGAGTTGCACCCCTACATGATTTGGAGTTGGCGGCAGTTATCTTTGCTCTTAAGTTGTGGCAGCACTATCTATACGGAGAGCGTGTGGAGATCTTCACAGACCACAAAAGTTTGAAGTATGTGTTTACACAGAAGGAGTTCAACATGAGGCAGCGCAGATGGTTGGAGTTGATGAAGGACTTCAACATTTTCTTGCAGTATCACCCAGGGTAGGCCAACGTGGTTGTCGATACCTTGAGTAGGTATCCGGTAGCTATGTGTTTGACGATGGATCGTCACTTGTTAGCAGATTTAGAGAGCCTGGGGATCGAGGTGATTGTGCCAGGAGTTCAGATGCAGATGTGGGGCCTTCAGATTCAGTCAGACTTGATGGAGAGAATCAAGTCGACTCAGTTCGATGATGTTACTCTGCGGTGTATCCGAGAGCAGGTTCGAGCAGGATTGGTGGATAATGAGTTTATTCTTGCAGAGGATGGCGCTTTGAGGCACGGTTCCAAACTGTGTGTGCCTAGCGGAGAACTTCGGGAGCAGGTTATGCAGAAGGCCCATCGTTCTTAGTACTCTATGCATCCAGGTGCCAACAAGATGTATAGGGATCTGAAGGAGCATGTATGGTGGTATAGGATGAAGCGGGAGGTAGCTCGCTTCGTAGCCAGATGTTTAGTCTGTCAGCAGGTTAAGGCAGAGAGGCACAGGCCAGGAGGACTGTTACAGCCATTGCCCATTCCAGAGTGGAAGTGGGAGCACATCACGCTGGACTTTGTTTCTGGATTGCCGCGTACACCAGGAGGAAAAGACGCGATTTGCGTCATCGTAGACCGGTTGACCAAATCAGCCCACATTTTGCCATTTAAAGTGGGTACGTCTACTAAGAGACTAGCGAAGATGTATATGCGGCAGATTGTCAGGATACACGGAGTTCCGGTAAACATTGTCTCGGATCGGGATAGTCGCTTTACATCCCATTTTGGCGGAGTCTGCAGACTAGTTTGGGCACTCAGCTCAAGTTCAGTACTGCATACCACCCTCAGACGGACGGACAGTTAGAGAGGACTATTCAGACACTCGAGGACATGTGGCGGACTTGTGTCTTGGATTTTAGAGGTTCCTGGGAGGATTATCTGCATTTAGTGGAGTTTGCATACAACAACAGTTTTCAGGCCAGCATTGGAATGTCACCATTCGAGGCATTGTACGGGCGTAGATGTCGTACACCCTTATCTTGGGACGACGCTGGAGAGCGAGCTTTTTTGGGACCTAAGATGGTTGTTGATGCAGCCGAGAAGGTGAAGCTCATCAGAGATCGACTTCGCGTGGCGTAGGACAGACAGCGGCATTGGGCCGATAGCCACCGAAGACCTTTGAAGTTTGAGGTACAGCTTAGACTTAGGATTAGGTTTTGTTTGTTTTGTGATTTTTGTGTTTGATCATGTGATCGTTATTAGGGCTGAAAAGCGAACGAACGAGCTTGAACAAAGAGTGTTCAAGTTTGGTTTGACTTAACTATCGAACGAGTTTGATTCGAGCCGAGCTTGGACCGAGTCGAACATGAGCCGAATGCGAACGGTTTGAATCGTTTTACAGCCATAGTAGTGAGTATTTATAGGACATGTTGTATAGACTATCACACTGTTTCTCTCAAGTTTTAAAGTTTTTTTTATTGAATTACTTGTGCTCTTTACATCATAAATTTACTATCATATAAAGAACAAAAAAATGAGTAAAATTTCTAAGACAATGTATTTCTATCTATTAAAAAAGCAAATCATATAGAAAAAGTCCTAATATGAGAAACCGAGCCGAGCTCGAGCCTGTTTGCGAACAAGATCGAGTCGAACAACCAATGGTCGAACTCGGTATCGATTAGTCCACGAACGAGCTTAAATCGAGCTTGGACCGAGCCGAACACAAGCCGAATGCGAACGGTTTGAATCGTTTTACAGCCCTAATTGTTATAGTTAAGCTTGAGACCATGTTTGTGCTAGGTTGGAGATCTGGTGTTCCTGAGGATATCTCCGACGCGTGGTACTATTCGCTTTGGTGGAGGGGGAAAGCTTAGTTCGCGCTTCATCGGGCCCATCGTCATCAGCGGAAGAGTCGGTGACGTGTCATACAGACTGGACTTGCCCCCTGCATTAGAGGGAGTCCACAATGTATTTCACGTGTCGCAGTTGAGACAGTATGTGGCAGATCCCAGCCATGTACTGGATCATTCCGAGATCGAGATGGGCCCTACTCTTAGTTATCTAGAACAGCCTGTGGAGATTCTGGATCGACGGGAGAAGGTGCTTAGGAACCAGACGATACCCTTGGTTCGCGTAGCTTGGAGGCACCACTCTCCAGGTGAGTCTACCTGGGAGAGGGAGGATGAGATGCACGAGCAATACCCTTATCTTTTTCAGCCGTGAGGTATGACTTTTCTATCCTTCTCATCTATTCAGTTTTGTCATTAATTTCAAGAACGAAATTCTTTTAAGGAGGATAAATTTGTCACATCCATTTTTCTAGTTAAGGGTATTTTGGTAATTGTAAATTTCTTTTGATTATTTTAATATATTATATTATTAGTGTTGTAATTTTCGGTCTTTTGATAATATAGCCTTGGTGCAACCTAGCCTAGTGTCTCACCATGACTTAGTGACTTAGTTAGCATGATTAGTTAGTGTTAGTAAAGCCTATTCTAGTTGGTCCCAGGTTAGAAGCTAATTAGCAAGCTATTGGTTAGAGGCTAGTTAGACTTATTGAATTAATAATTCAAATTAACCATAGAGAGAAGCCCGAGCCCAACTATTATGAAACCCTAGCCCGCCCATGTTGTGGTCGGCCAAGTTAGGCCAAGGGAACCCTATTTAATACCTCTTAATGAGAATTGCTTCCTTTTTTTTCCATTCCTTCTCCTTCTGGCAAAACCCTAGGTACGTATTATTCCTACTTTCTTCATTTATCTTCCTTTCTAACCCTAGTCTCTTGCATTGGGTTCTGATCTATGTATATGGATGTTGATGGCGAGAAAACTCAAATTTAGAGAGCATCGGAGTTTTGGAGTCGCAAAAAGGATCTTCACTTTTGGAGCTTTTGATAAGGAATTCACCCTCAATAGGTAATCTCTCCAAAATCCTTCAAATTCAAGAATTCTTCCCGTAGATGCATCCATGTAGGTATTCCCTAGTTGTAGGATGAGTTTTGTAGGAATTGATATTAGTTTGGTGTCCGTATCGGACACGTATCAGTGTTTTTACGTACGTGTTTGATGAAATGCCTAAAAGGAATTTTTATTGCTGTTTTCAAAATCTTTTTGAGAATTGTAGATCTATATATTGCTTATGAATTTGTGTCGTACTGAGGAAAAATTCGTGTTGTGTCCGTGTCCAAATTGCGCACGAACTCGCTCGCACACGAGCCGTGCGCGTGTCCTGCTGTTCGGGCACTGTAGAGGACACGATAGGATACTTCGTGACCCCAAAATTGGTGGACACGTAGGGCACATGACTGACACGGGGCTGATCAAGTTTCGTGAGATTTCATCGAGTAGATCTCGAGAAATCTCATGCGCACGAATTTTGCTGACACTATGCGCATGGGTAAAATCGCGTCTGATACGCGTGTGATTCTTCGACACGTGATCGTGTGGCAGGGTGTTGGATACCTAGACCTATGCTAGGTCGACCCTCGTGCACGATCACGAGGCATGACGTGGCCTGTGTCGAGTTCTGGATCGATGTGCACGTCCCCACGACGATTGCACTACACGCGTGTGACACGGTGCTGATACACACTTCGTGGACACAATATGGACACGAACGTGACTCGAATGTGATACGAGCATGACACACACGAGTACCCCTTCCTATTCTCCAGTTTACACATGGTTTAGTTATGTATTTTGGGTTTTCGATTGTGAGTTGTGTAGTGTAATGGGGTTGGTTATTGAATATAGGTTTTTAGTTGATAGTTAGGCTCTGATTTGAATTCGAACTGAGATTCAAAGGTTTGACAAATGTTAATCTCATGCTCAGTTGGTTTTGATGATATCCATTAGTATTATGTTTGGATGAAATTGGATTTTAATTCTATTTTAAGCTTTCGAATTGAGTGGACATTTCAAATTTGATTTCTTTGGTTTCATTAACAGTGAACGGTGATTACTCCACATTTCAGTTTTCATTTTGACTGGTTTTATTTGAAGAATGGCTTACCTTTTTAATTTAGTTTGGCAGTTGGCCTATTGTCCCATTTTCCTTTTCCATTTCTTTCCTTTTTCATTTTATTTTCTTTTGATATCATATCATTATGCTATATATATATATATATATATATATATATATATATATATATATATATGGGGAGGGATATTGCACCAAACTTATTGCATCAATTATTGTACCAAACAATCTCAACCACACATTTATTTCAGTCATGTGGTTATAAAGCATGCTGACGTGGCAACAACTTTATGGAATGCTTTATAACCACATGATAGAAATAAATGTGTGGTTGAGATTGTTTGGTGCAACAATTGATACAATAAGTTTGGTGCAATATCCCTTCCCTATATATATATATATATATATATATATATATATATATATATATTATTAATTGTATAGATATATAGATATTTATATGTGGTATGCATATATATTAATTGTATATATATATAACATATATATATAACATATATATATAACATATATATATATATAGATATATATATACAAATTTATATATATATATATATGTGATATGTGTTAGCTAATCTCAGTTTTGGCCACAGCAGCCTCGACATCAGTACACACATACTCATTTCCCTTCTTTGCATGCCTATGTTAAGTGAATGAGTATATTCAATATATACATGTATATATATATCATGTAGGGAATGAATGGATGGAATGTATATGTTGTGATTGTAAATAGAGATAGTCTAAGGGTTAATGAGTTAGCTTAGGATTGACCCAGTGAGCCTAAATTGACCGAGTTGACTATCAAGTCGACCAAGTTGAAAAAAGTCAACTTTAAGTCAAACTTGATCCAAATCGACTCAAACGGACTTGGAATGACTAGATAACTTGTGTTTGACCTAAAATTTGGTAGATGAACTAGTTGACTTATGATTGACCAGATTAGACCAGAGTTGACAAAAGTTTGACTTTGACCTAGAATCATTTAGAATGCATTATAGGCTATTCTTATTTCATGTTAGACATGTTGTGACTTGTGTTGCTCTAAATAGGACTCAGATACTCCAGCTCAGACTCAAATTCTCATCAGACAGCCATGATATCAGGCGAGTACATTCTCTGACCGTTTCATACTTGTTAGGAATTATATTCTTGTCATAGTTTAATTTACTTGATGCTGACACGACATTATCACGAAATAGTACTATATGGATCTTTACATGAGATGTTATCCCCCTCGGGTGCATCGAATACATCGTGTCATGTGTTTTTCACGAACATCATGTATTTTGTGGACTTTTATTATTCATGTATACTCATGTGCTCTCATGTACTCTCATGATCTCATGAGCTTCATGTATAAACTATCATGTGCAATAACATAACATGTCTAGATACTTGTGTATTAATTGGGGCATGGGGGAGTAGAAATAGTCATGTGAACAATTTCCAAAGTAGTGTAATCATGTACAAACTCTTTAGTGTAATCATGTGCAAATCAAGCCGTTCATATGGCTATCTTGTACTCTAAATCACACAATCACTTACAGTTCTCTATTATCATATATAGATAGCTTTGTTTATCAGTTTCTCTCTTTCTTTTCATGCTTATTTCTTACAGCGTTTCATGTATCTTAACCTATCACATGCTTTATATTTTCTGTCAAGATATGAACTGCGTGAGATGTATTGTGCTCGTTCCCGTCCTGACTGGACTGTTGAAAATATTACAGGTGATGAGGAGGAGTTCTGCCCTACATATTATGGCACAGGCTTAGATGACACCCGTGACTTGGACCCTCAAGAGGATCCTACAGTCGCTGAGGACTTGCCTATTGTCTAGATTAGATCTCTAGACTAGTTTTCCTTTAGTTATCTTATTTTATGTACTTTCAGTTATTGGATATTGGTGAAGTTTGTATATTCAAATATTACTCTCATTTGTAGCTGGTTGAAGATTATTTCTTTAACTTATCCATACTTTTATTCTCTTTATTCCACCTTAGATGATGTGATTGAGTTGTATCTTTATATTGTCCTCCTTTTGGAGTGTATATAATTGTACAGGTATGGTTATTGATAGATGTTGTGACTTAGGACAGCGTTCTACCGCCGACATTGCGGCGTAGGCTGGACGTACCCACTTCTCGTACCCCTACACTGGGTGCGGGTCGTGACACCTGTGTACCAGATTAAGCAACCAATAAGTAGAAAATTTTATGCCATCCCATTTGTAAGTAAAATATGGTATAAATTGTTGATAAGAGGAGCATTTCCATCTCATGGGTTAGTAGATTATGGAACAAAAATCATTGATTAGAGGCAAGACAAATAATTCCTAAACTTTTTTTATGGAAACTTTTTTAATGGAAAATCTTCTTGATAAAAAAGAAAATTAAAGATACAAGGTGTAATTTCCGACTGCAAACTGCAGCTGCTACTTCCTGCACAGAGGATACCACCTAGCATAAGATAATGGTACACACACATATGCATATATGCAGTTGCACACACCCTGCACACATATGCAGAATTGATGCTCCCTTGATCAATCGATCACTCACTAGACATATGATGGCTGACACCACACACACTTAACACATGGTAACATAATTTGCAGTGTAAAACTAAAGAAACTCACCAAGATATTGTTTGCTCCTCGGAAAGGGTCCTTAAAGATAGCTTGAGGGCTGTAAACAAGGTAATCATTCAGTTTAATTAACTAAAGACAGAGATCTACATTGACTTTAATATTTATAGAAATATAAGTTCTTACTACATAATGACTTCATTGTCTCTCCGGGAGCTTGCCCAGTGCTCGATCCATCATAGTTCCACATTGGTAGTTCCGATGGGTGCTCCATAGGCTTAGATATAGTCTGAGAACATCAATGGCATTAGTTGGTATGCAAAATCTGATACGAATGTTTGCATTTTGTAAATTTACCCGTGACTTGCTGCGAATGTCAATGCCCATTCCTTTAATCTCTTCCAAAATTCATATTTATCATTCACATTTCACAAAAGATGTCACAATAAATTCCATTTACACTAATTTAAGTTGTGTTATCAATGTTCTTAGTGATTACGTTAAATCTAAAATGTGGATGTGGATATGGATATCAGGACTCGTACCAGATGTACTCTGCAATGATCTTGTCAGTGAATGGAGCGATGTCCATATTAAGCATGCCCTCCAATATGGACACTGTGCCTCTGTTGTCCGAGGATTGGCATTCGATCTTGGTGTAATACCATATGGGCCTAAATTGGAGCCTCTTGGTTCAACTGCATTAACATCAAAGTAAATCACAAATGTTACAGCTTTGGAGCTTTACTTGGCCACAAGAATAAAAATCACATGTACCTGGCTATCAAGAGCAAAGAAATTGGCATTGTGTTCAGAGTACACCATATTGGCCTGAATTGGAAGTGTAAGACATACGAAATTCAGGGGGAAATATCATAAATAAGAACTTCAGTCATGACTCGTTAAAGTATTCAAGTAAATGAATGACTAGTTCCACTGTCAGGGTTATGTTACGTACAAGTTCATGCAAAAAAAAATTTCTTGATTCTTTCATATTTTCTGAATCCTTTAAGATCATCTGTTCGAAGACGAAGGGATATCTCCTCCCCTTTGTTCTGTGAAAATTAAAGAAAACATATAACGACTGGAAATATATGCTAAATGAAGAGTACTAATTTCCTCTTTGTCTGTACTTATGTTTCATCCATCCTGGCCCACCCATTTTAAGTAAACTTTAACATATTATTTACCTTGTTAAAACCCAGAATGCATTTAGGACTAATGCCAACATATCCCACAGGTGCCATCTGTTTTGAGAAAATTTGTACAAGTCAAAAGCCAGATTTAATTGGTTCGAATTATGTTTTATAACTCTGACACTACAACTACAGAACTCGGTCTGAATATCATATAACCATTTAGACCCCCCCCCCCCCCCCCCCCCCTTTTTTTTCACAAACAACCTTTCCTTCCGAGTGAACTCTTTAGACGAGTTTCCTCCGGTGCCCTTCGTCAACTTCCAATATCTCCAACTACAACATCAGACATCTAAAACCTTTAGGGATGTCATCTAGCATCAATGGAGACTTCAACAACTCAGACAACTAATTTTCTCAAAACGGGAACTCTCATCTTTCAATATTTCTTGTCATTAAGTTTCTTGAACAGTTTCTACACTTTGTCAAGGTTTATTTTTCTTATAGAGCTATCCTGCCTCTGTTATTAGGGCTTTTATAAGCTATACATTGTTCAAAAGCTAGATTGTACAACATTATTTTAGTATCAACAGACTTGCACAATGTTCAAAAACTAGATCGTTCAAAAGCTACATTTTGTTAAGGTTTATTTTTCTTATAGAGCTTTCATGCCTATGTTTCAACGGTTTTTATACACTATACATTGTTCAAGAGCTAGATTGTACAACATTATTTGAGTATCAACGGACTTATACATTGTTCAAAAGTAGATGGTACAATATTATTTGAACAGTGCTCCAGATATCGAAGAAACCAGCCAATATATGGGCTCATTTATCATTTTGAGCCAAAGACGCCATATATTTGCCAAATATCTGGACCATATCAGTTTGGAAGATAGCAGCCGATATATCAGCCGATGTAATCCGATATATTAATAACTCAGTTTGGGTTGGTTTTCAGATCGGGTCGGTTCGGTTCAATTCGAGTTGGAGTCACATGAATCTATTTAGCTAATAACCATGCTATTTTTTATTGATTTTGTTTTGTTTGCTCGCATCATAGATTAGAAGAAGACCAGGGAAGCATCAGTTTTTCTAATTTGCCGCTGTTTTGTTTTATTTCTTCTGATTCTTTTTTCATTTTTCTTCCGATTTCTTCTTCTTCTTCTTTTTCCTTCTAATCTCTTTTCTTTCTAATTTTTTCTAATTTGCTGTTGCTGCTGTTCGATTTCTGATTTCTTCTGATTTCTTCTTCTCACTTGCAGGGCTCTTGGTTGATGCCACCAGAAAAGGTCCAGAACTTTCAGGTTCTGATTTCTTCTGTTTCTGATTGTTAGTTTCTTACCATTTTATTACTTAGGCATAGCCTTTTAGGATATTTAGAACATTTAGTACATCTAGATAATTGAATTTGATAGGACATCTAGACTATATAATATATAATATATTATATATTTATTGGTATCTGATATTTCAAAAGTCTGCTATGTCTCCGATATCCCATATCTGATATCTCAAACCCAAACCGATATGTACATATCTTGAACACTACTTTTGAATATTTTAAGAATCAAGTTCTTACTGATGCAATGTTACTATACTCATGCTTAGTAAGATGTCATGCAATGCTCTCTTTTTTTGCTTATAATTATCAACTTTATGATGAACTTGTCCCCTAATGCTTGAGAATGTTTCCTTGTTAGTGCTCAATGTACTAAATCATTCGTATATGTTATTAATTTCCAATGAAATTCACTATGAAAGAATGTGAAACATTAGACGATAAAATACACAGTAAGACAATAAACAAAATGATAAATGATATATAACTCGATTTGAAAACCAAGCTCATAATTTATAAAGTTAACATATGCCAACATAACAAAAAAAATTTAAAATCTCTCAAATTAAACCCAGAATGCATTTATAACTAGCAGATGCACGCACATCATAGCAAACAAAACTTACCATTACCCTTGATTATTATACATAGTATTAATTATTATAAATACTTGTAATGAGGATGAGTGAACAACACTGCAACAACATGATGCAAAGTCGGCCTCGTATCAGGAAGAATTTAGATTCATGATAATATATGGCTGAAAGCATTGTGACTTACATAACATAATCAAAACAAACTGTGGATGTTCTTATATCAATATGATCTATAAGCCTATTAAGGACTATTGGTCTATGAAATTTCTTTTGACCTTTGGTTTCCTTTAGTTTAGAGGTTAACAACTATTACATGTAAAATCTGCAGCAGGCTACACAGGAGCCAATAAGAACAATAATGCTTTAAAATCAGATACGATCATCAGAACTACCTCCTTAGGCTCTCCACTATGTAGGTTGCATAAAGATCCCTTCAAAACAGAGAAGGAACAAAACAAGATGGATAAATGAAAGTCATCCACAGGTGATACAACATACGAACATAAGATAAAAACATAAAGCCAAATATTTTTCTCCAAATTATGCTATTCTATGCAATGGATAAGTAGTTCTCTCTAAAGAAAGAACAATCATGCTAGTAACAACCAAGTTTCTTCACGAGAATTATTATATTGATATTCTGGATAAACGAAAATGCTGTACAATATTTACTTCGCGGATTTGGTCAAGCTGCCTTTCTCGAAGGCTGACTGCAAAGCCTCCACAGCGGTGACTCTTGCTACTTCATAATGTAACAAAAAAGGAGAAGTAGAGTTGGGACCGAGACCGTGGGGATGACGAGGCGAATGGAGATGGATGGTCCTCTTTGGCTCAGCCCAAAATTTCCTATTTGGCTCAGCCCTAAAAATTAAGAAAACCAAGAGAAGCCCTACCCGAAAGAGAAGAAACCCTAGCAAAAAGAGGAATAATACCAGCTCAAAGACGTTCTCCTTGTACTCGAATGAAGAGCGGTGCTTCTTCCCCCCACCTCCCTTTCCTGGAAACCCTAATTTTGGATGGAGAAGAAGAAGGGAATTTGGGAATGGATTTATTGAGAACTAATAAGGGACTTTAGTCCCACATCGGAAGTTGTATTGTGAAGAGGAGGTGTACTCTCTATAAGTAGTGGCAGGAGCCCATCACTAAAATCATCTGAGAAATTCCACTCATTTCAACTACGTATCAGAGCCAGGATCCCAAAAAAAAAAAAAATTCCTCCCTCCCTGACGCCAGCCCCCCCCAAACCCCCCATCTACTATTCTAGCTCCTTCCCCCCCGGACCTGCGATGCAGCGCCCCGGACCTAACCTCCCCCCCTGACGCCAGCCCCCCCACCCCCCGATCCACTATTCCAGCTCCTTCCCCCCCGGACCTGCGGTGCAGCGCCCCGGACCACCCCTCCCTCCCTGACGCCAGCCCCACCACCCCCCGATCTACTATTCCAGTGCCCCCCCAACCCGGACCTGCCCCCCCGGACCTGCTGTGCAGCGCCCCGGACCTGCCCCCCCGGACTTGCTGTGCAGCTCCCCCGGACCTGCCCCCCCCCCCGGAACTGCTGTGCAGTGCCCCGGTTTTTTGTTTTTTGTACCTTCTTTGGAAGTGCTTGCAAAAGTTCATTATTTTCGCACAGCTCCTACTCGGAGTTCTGGAAATATCGATCATGCACGAAGTCACGGTCCAATTGGTTATGCTTGTACTATCTACCCTCGTCATCATGACACGGTTCTAATTGCTTGTATGCCTGAAGAATTTCTGTGAGGAGGCCCCTTGTTGTTCCCCCTGGTCTCTATAGTTGATGACATAGACACCCGAGATCAGGACACCCAGCAGTTAGCAGACGACGACGAAGACGACGACTAGGGATACAACAAGACCTCCCTACTCACAGTTGAAGACGCCATGGATTCTATCAGTGGTAAACTGACGGCAGAAGAGATGAAGGCCCTGGTTGATGAGATCTTATTAAAGAGATTAATCGAAGCAACCCCATAGGTGACCCATACTGATGTGGATCTGTCACCCTATAAAATGGAAAAGTTAGAAAAGCTGGAGACAAAGTTGGAAGGAACGTCCAACTACTTGAAATGGTCGAGGCAGGCGATACGGACGCTGAAGGGACGTGGCTTGGTTGGCTATGTCAATGGCCAAATGAAGGCGCCATCCGATCCCTCCTCAAAGGAGTTTGCTATCTGGGAGATTGTCAACAACGTCGTAGCTGGGTGGTTGACAGCCTCCTTGACCGACCAGGTGTCGGGCAATGTCGAGGCGATGGAGGCTGCCGCTGATATATGGCGAACTTTGAAGGATATGTACTCGGGCTCGGGCAACCCAATGCGGGTCTTCCAACTTCAGGATGACTCGATAGGGTGGCCCAAGACAACCATACCATCTCTGAGTACGCGGCCCTATTGAAGAAGTACTGGTCTGATCTGGATCACTATGATCCTCTTGGGATGGAAGATGCACAAGTCGAACCGGCATTTTGCGAAGTATTTTCAGACGTTCCTGGCTTATATTTCGCGACAGCGAATGATGAAGTTTCTGAAGGGGCTCAACCCTGTGTTTGAGCAGAAAAGGAATATTCTCCTGTCCCAACCCACGCTTCCAGCCTTGGAGGAAGCTATAGCTATCATGACACAGGAAGAAGCCCAATTGAAGTTGATGCCTAATAAGGGCTCCTTTCAGGGGGACCAAGTCGCGGTTGAAAAGTCTGCCCTTACTGCCTTCACTCAGCCTCCATCTGTGAGTGGTGTGTGCCACAACTATAGTGACTCCGGACATTACATCAAATTTTGTCCAAAACTCCTGCGAAGTCAGTCTAGTGATCGCGGACGGGGACGTAGAGGACGCCGTGGTGGTAGAGGAGGATATGCTGGTAGAAAGGAAGATTATTTTGGAGGACACAAAGTACATCTGGTGGAGGAAGGGGGAGAAAATCAACTGGCAGAAATAATCCTGCTTGAGCGGGAGTTCCTTGCGAAGTTGCGAGACACAAAGCTGGGTTCGACCGACAGGCATGTCACTCATGGGACGTCATCTACCTCGGGGGATCACATCACTTTGCTTTGTCCAATCCAGCACAGGTATACCTGCACGTGCTCTTGCATCTGTCCATCAGTCAGGTTGGATTATGGACTCTGGGGCATCTCGCCATGTCACGGGGTCCCGTGGTGAGTTTCAGGACTATACTCACCTACCGTTGCCGGAGAGTATTCAGACTGCTGATGGTACCTCCAGACCTGTAATGGGTAAAGGCACTGTCGCATGCACCCTTTCTCTTACTCTCAACAATGTCTTACATGCTCCTTCTTTTTTTTGTCAATCTTATATCTATTAGTGCCATTATCCTTGATCTAAACTGTATTGTTTCCTTTGACATTCCTAAGGTAACTTTTCAGGAGAAGGGGACAGGACGGCGACTAGGGATTGGCACATGGCATAAGGGGCTATGGTACTTAGACAGGAACGGACTGGACAAAGCATTGGCATCTCTAGTAGCAGACGCACAACCGGACGCTTCACGTAGCAGTGTAGAAGACGAATTGCTCCTCTATCACCAGCGTGTCGGGCATTCTTCCTTTAAAGTTATTAGTCTAATGTATTCGTCCTTATATCAAAAGGCTAATAAAGAGAAGTTATTTTGTAATGCTTGTGAGTTGGGAAAACATACCAGAAGCTCGTATGTGAGCTCCGGGAATAGAAGTTCAGCTGTATTTGACATGATACATTCGGACGTATGGGGCCCTTGTCCTACAATCGGTATTAACGGTTTTCGATGGTTCGTCACTTTTATTGATTGTTATACTCGCGTGACTTGGGTCTACCTTATGAAGAATAAAAGTGACGTCTTTGAGGCATTTCGAGATTTTCATCGCTGGGTAGAAACACAATATGGCACTAAAATTAAGTACTTACGGTCTGACAATGGGACAGAGTATACTAATATGATGGTTGCTGAGTATTTATCCACTCATGGAATACTACACCAAACTTTATGTGCCTATACACCGGCACAAAATGGTGTAGCCGAACGGAAGAACAGACACCTGCTGGAGGTCGCACGGACGATGATGCTGGCTATGAATGTCCCAAAATACTTATAGGGACAAGCTGTCTTGACGGCCTCTTATCTCATCAACAGAATGCCATCTCAGGTATTAGACTGGAAGACACCGTTGGAAATGCTTACTGGTGTAACCACTTACACAGTTCCACCGAAAGTATTTGGGGGTGTGTGTTTTATCCAAGATAATAGGCCGAGAGTTGGTAAACTGGATCCTAGAGCGGTTAAATGTGTCTTTGTCGGGTACACGGCGACTCAGAAGGGATATGCATGTTGGAGCCCGGTTGAGTGGAAACTGTTTGTAAGCATGGACATTACATTCCGAGAACTGGAACCATACTACGGTTCAGATGAAGGTTCAGCATTTGATGACACACCTAACACGGAGGGTGTTAGACGTGAGGGAGAGAGAATAAGTCCAAACGTGGTAGTCGGATCGGTCCCGTGCCCGGTCGTGGAGAACTGGACGAAAGGGGGAGATAGCAGTGACTCCGATGAAGAAGATGATACATATGTTACGCAGGGGGAGAAGCCGTGCCCAGTATCAGTGCGTACTGTACCAAGTCCAGTGTCTACCATACCAAGTCCCTCGTCTACTCCTGCCTCGGCTCTTGAAGATGTTGCCCCCGTACTGAATCAGTCTGATTTCGATGCGGATCTCTATGACTCTGATGGTATGTCCTCTCCACCACTTATTGCTCCTTTAAGGAGATCTTCTCGCATCAATGTGGGTAAGGCTCCTCGTCGTTATGATGATTATGAACATGACATTGCCGACTTCTTGTCTTATTCTAACATTTCTCCAAATTATCGAGCCTTCATTGCATCGTTAGACTCTACTTCTTTGCCCAAGTTTTGGCAGGAAGCAAAGAAAAATCCAAGGTGGAAAGCTGCAATGATGGAAGAACTTGGGGCACTAGAGAAAAATAAGACATGGGAGCTGGTTCCATTACCCAAAGGAAAGAAAGCTGTGGGATGTAAATGGGTCTACACAGTAAAGGAGACGCCAGAAGAAAAAGTAGAGCGGTACAAGGCGAGGTTGGTTGCAAAAGGATACACACAATCATATGGCATTGACTATGATGAGACGTTTGCCCCAATAGCGAAAATGAGCACGGTAAGAACTCTGGTCTCCATTGCAGCAAACTATGGGTGGAAGCTATACCAGTTAGATGTGAAAAATACCTTTTTCCATGGGGACCAGCAAGAAAAAGTATACATGGAACCCCCGCCAGGGTGCAATGCGACAGAATCAGACGGAGGGACGTCGCATGGTAAAGTGTATAAACTAAAGAAGTCACTATACGGACTCAAGCAATCTCCTCGAGCCTGGTTTGACAGATTCAGAAAGGCTGTTACAGGCATGGGGTACCATCAAACAAATACAGATCATACGGTCTTTCTCCAGCATACAAGCGGCCACATTACTACTATACTTATTGTATATGTGGATGATATAATAATCGCTGTGATGATAAAGTCGAGATTACTAAGCTAAAGTCAAAACTCGTGAAGGAGTTTGAGGTGAAGGATTTAGGAGCGATGAGGTACTTTCTGGGTATCGAGGTGTGTAACGGCAAACAGGGAATTGTTCTCTCACAGAGAAAATACGTACTAGATCTGCTAAAGGAGACAGGGATACTGGGATGTAAAGCAGCAGTAACTCCAATTGACCAGAAGTACAAGTTGGGAGCAGAAGCAGGAGAGGTTGTTGATCGTGAAAGGTATCAAAGACTTGTAGGGAGATTGATTTATCTGGGGCACACTCGCCCGGATATCTCATTTGCGGTGAGTGTAGTGAGCCGCTACATGCATGATCCAAGAATGGGTCATATGGAAGCAGTATTTCAGATCTTGAGATATCTGAAAGGGACACCGGGAAAAGGACTATGGTTCAAGAAAAATGGACACATAGAAGTTGAGGGATACTGCGATGCAGACTGGGCAAGCTGCATAGACGACAAAAGGTCTACCACGGGGTACTGTGTTTTTGTAGGAGAAAACCTAGTCTCATGGAGAAGCAAGAAACAGCCTGTGGTAGTATGGTCGACAGCTAAAGCAGAATACAGGGTAATAGCTCTGGGAGTGTCAGAGTTGCTATGGGTAAGAGCACTGCTGACAGAGTTGAAGCTAGACAAGGGAGCACCATTACGTCTTCTGAGCGATAGTCAAGCTGCAATAAGTATAGCTAACAATCCAGTTTAGTACGACAGAACGAAGCACATCGAGATCGATCGATTCTTCATAAAGAAGAAGCTGGAACAAGGGATACTGAAGATAGACCATGTTCGCTCAGAAGAATAAGTTGCAGACTGTCTGACTAAGGGTCTTAGTTCATTGAGTCTGTCAAAGCTATGTAGCAAGATGGGGATGATTAATATCTATCGCCCATCTCGAGGGGGAGTGTTGAGAACTAATAAGGGACTTTAGTCCCACATCGGAAGTTATATTGTGAAGAGGAGGTGTACTCTCTATAAGTAGTGGCAGGAGCCCATCAATAAAATCATCTGAGAAATTCCACTCATTTCTACTGGATTTATAGAGAAAGATAGAGAAGGAGGAGGAGGGAGGGGGAGGAGCAAAGGCTTCTCCGGGAAGATCTCCCACGGGCACAGGCATGCAGGATCAATTGAGAGGGTTTGATGAAATGGAGAGAGAGGGAAGAAGCAAAGGGATCGGGATAAATGTAAAAATAATAATTACCAAAATAGCACATGAATGCTCGCTTGGAACCGTCATCAAATATAAAATGTTTGAAAAAATTACTATAATGGCAGCTAAAAAAATTGCATTAATTTTTTCGTGTATACATTAGTTGACGGTTATCACCAAACCGTCAATAAATAAAATGATATTTCTTGACGTATCCTCTAAAACCGTCAACTATCATGGTACAAATTTGCTAAATTAACATAAAATATGTGTTTTCTTGACATATAGCTAAAACCGTCAAAATAACCCATTTCCTTGACCTTTTTTCATGACCGTTAAGAAATAAACCGTCATGAAACGTCATTTTTCTTGTAGTAAAAAGTCGCAAATTTAAAAGTAGAATTAGTCAGTCGCTAATTTGTTGTATTTTGTACTAGTTAATGAACTGCATTTTCAAGTTCTTAGTATAGATGATACTACAAAGTGCTAGAGTTTTCTCTTTCTTGAAGACTCATCCACTCTTGCCATAAATTTTCCCAACAACCAAGAGCTCCACCATTAATCTCTATACAAGCTTTTAATTGTCATCCATTCCCAAAGTGCTAGAGTATTCAAGAGTTGTACCTTTCGATCTTCAAGTGTTAGAAGATCAACAAGTTCTCTTCCTTTCCTTTTGAAGTTGGCGAGCCTTCGTAAGAAAACTCGTGTGTAAGAAGTTGGCGAGTTCTTCGGATCCAAATTTGTGTGTACTATTTTACTAAATAGTGGATTTAAGCCGGAGAGAGTTCTGGGACTGGATTACCTCTAAGGAGGATACTAGGATACATCGCATGTTTGATTTTCTCTCTCTCTCTCTTTAACTGAGGAATATTGCTTATTGTGTTTAAATTATTTTATTTCCCTATTCACCCCCCATCTAGGGTTCTACAATTGGTATCAGAGCTTTGTTCTCTTGCTTTGGATTTACACCCTTAGAGTGATCCATGGCCACTAACCCTAGTATCAACACTTTCCACAATGAGGGACACTCCACAAATAGGCCTCCCCTATTTGATGGAACCAACTATAACTACTGGAAAATTAGGATGAGCATTTATCTGAAGTCCATAGATTTCGATTTATGGGATTGTGTGATAAATGGTCTCCCTACTCCTTCCGAAGTTATTGAGGAAGTAATTTCTGACACCCTTAGGGACAAACTCACTGAGAATGTCAAGAAGCTTGCTAGTCGAGATGCCAAAGCTATGAACGCTCTTTATTGTGCTCTCGATAGCAGTAAATTCAATAGAATCTCTACTTGCAAGACTTCAAATGAGATTTGGAAGTTGCTTGAAGTCACACACGAGGGTACATCACAAGTAAAAGAATCAAAGATTAGTAGACTCACACAAGAATATGAATCTTTTAAGATAAAACAAAATGAGTCTATTACTTGTATGTTTACTCATTTTGGTGATATCATTAATTCTCTTTCTTCCCTTGGTAAGGAATATCCTGCTCATGAAAAGATCAGAAAGATTCTCAGAGGATTGACCAAAGGATGGAGTCCTAAAGCTACAGCCATCATTGAAGGAAACGACTTGACATTCATGAACCTTGAGACCCTCATGGGGAAGCTTATGACTCATGAACTTGACATGAAAGATCAAGAAGAATCTTCCATACAAGAGAAGGAAAAGGAGAAGGCCAAAGAGAAGAAGAAGTCTCTAGCTCTCAAAGCTACAAAGTCTTACTCAAAGGATAGCTCCGACGACAACGAGTCGGATGATGATGAAGAAATAGCTCTCACAGCTAAGCACTTCCGAAAATTCCTCAAATTCAACAAAGCCAATCGCTTTAGACGGGACAACAATGAAGATCCGGCATGCTACCAATGCAGAAGAACCGGTCACATCAAGAGAGATTGTCACATGACAAGAAAAGACTCAAGCAAGTACGAGAAGCCTAGCAAAGGAAGCTCGTCCTCCAGGAAATTCGCCAACACAAGCATTTGGTGTGAGAGTGACGCAAGCGACTCCGACAACGACAAAGATTGCAAACACAATGCAAACGTTTGTCTCATGGCAACCGATGAGGTACTCGATGATCTTTCTTTAATACTTTTACTTATGATGAGTTGGAAAATATTATTCTTGAATTACACGAAGAACACAAAGGTGTTAGAAATAAGTACAAGAAATCTCTAAAAGAAGTTGATGCACTTCAACTTGAAGTAGAAAGACTCTATAACATCATTATTGATGTAAAAGGGAAATCTCCTGCTTCTGACACGGATGAGATAGAGTCTTTGCGACTCAAGTTTCAAGAATCCCTTGTCACCATCAAGAAAAAGGATGATGAGATTCAATCCCTCGGAAGGGCTTATGATTTTGCTATGCATAAAGTTCAAGATGCTAATAAAAGAGAATATGATACTTCTATTAAGTTTAATGATCTTCTTGTGCAGAGTAAGAGACTAGGTAATAAGAACACTACTCACACACATGCTCCAAGACACCCTCACACTCATCACAATATTAGTCATATTTCTTACATGAACAAGAACACTACACACAAGTCCTTTTCTAACACAAGAAAAGGACCGTTTGTTAAGAAAAACACCTCACATCATGCATTCTATTATCATCATCATAACACTCGTGATAGAACTCCTCGCACTAGAGCTTCACATGTGCATAACACTCACATGTTTTCTTCTAAATCTTCTATGGTGTGCAACTATTGTGGCTTGCTTGGACATACTTCTATTTATTGTCATACAAGGAAACAAGTTGATATGAAAGTTTATAAATGGGTTTCTAAGACTAACAATCAAGGACCCAAACGATCATGGGTACCAAAATGTTCATCTTCAACCTACATTGTAGGTGAAGAATCCTTCTCATGCTAGAAGCAAGTGGATTCTCGATAGCGGTTGTTCACGGCACATGACCGGTGATGCTTCACTATTTATAACCCTATCGATGAAAAAGTAAGGACACGTCTCCTTTGGTAACAATCTTAAAGGTCACATTATAGGAAATGGTAATATCGGTTCCCCTCCTTATCCTTGTATTAAGAATGTGTGTCTTGTTACAAATCTTAAAAACAATCTTCTTAGTATTAGTCATCTTACCGATAATGGTTATGATATTAAGTTTGTTAAACTCAAATGCTTCATTACCGATAGCTCTAGTGGATCTATTGTTTATGAAGGCATTAGGGAGAACAATATATATGTTCTATATCTTGTCGAAGGTACTAACAATGACAGGTGCCTAGTTGCAAAGAACGATAAAAGTTGGCTTTGGTACATGAGGCTCGGACACGCCAACATAGATACCATCTCTCGTCTTGCAACCAAGAAGCTTGTAAGAGGACTTCCAAGTATCCCTTTCAAAAAGGATATGGTGTGTGAAGAATGCGAGAAAAGTAAGTTGACCAAGTCATCTTTCAAATCCATCAACTCTGTGAGTACCAATAGACCACTTCAACTTATTCATATGGATCTATTTGGTCCTAGTATAGTAGCTAGTCTTGGAGGCAAGCTTTATGCTTTTGTTTTGGTTGATGATTTTTCGAGATTTACTTGGGTTATTTTTCTTGCTTGTAAAAGTGATACTTTTCGTGAATTTATTGCTTTTTGTAAACGTGTTCAAAATGAGAAAGGTATTTCTATTGACAAGATTAGAAGTGATCATGGAGGAGACTTTGACAATGCCGATTTTAAAAGATTTTGTGAAAAGAATGGTTTTGGTCATGATTTTGCTTGCCCTCGAACTCCTCAACAAAATGGTGTTGTGGAGAGAAAGAATAGAAACCTTGGCGATATGGTCCGGGTTATGTTAAACCAATATAAGCTTCCCCAATATTTTTGGGCGGAAGCCGTTAACACGGCATGTCATGTTATAAATAGGGTATTGATTAGACCTATTTCTAAAAAGACTCCTTATGAGCTTTGGTTTGATAAAATTTTCTCTATTGAATATTTTAAAGTTTTTGGATGCAAATATTTTATTTTGAATACCAAGGACAACCTAGGCAAGTTTGAAGAAAAAGCCTATGAAGGAATTTTCCTTAGCTACTCAATACATAGCAAAGTTTTTCATGTTTTTAATAAAAGAAGTCTTGTTGTCGAAGAGTCAATTAATGTCTCTTTTGATGAACTTAACTCTTCTACATCCTCCTCATCCGATGATGTTGATGACATCTCGTTTGGTTTGAAGAACTCTTCTATTGGAGATCATCGTCCTTCTTCATCTAACAATGAAATTGTGACTCCTCCAACAAAAGATTCTCCGCCACTCGAGCCTCCTCAAGATGATCTCCCAAAGGAATGGAGATTTGTCCCTAATCATCCTAAGGAGCTTATCATTGGGGATCCTTCTTCCCGTGTTAGTACTAGATCCTCTACTCGTGATCTTTGTGCAAACGTGGCTTTTATTTCTCAAATAGAGCCCAAAAATATTAATGATGCTTTTTATGATGAATTTTGGATGATAGCGATGCAAGAAGAGCTAAATCAATTTGAGCGAAACAAGATTTGGGAACTTGTCCCTAAACCTAGCAACCACCCCATTATTGGCACTAAATGAGTGTTTCAAAATAAACTTAATAAAGTTGGGTTTGTGACTCGTAACAAAGTCCGATTGGTTGCTCAAGGCTATAACCAAGAGGAAGGCATTGACTACGATAAAACTTATGCTCCGGTTGCTCGTCTTGAATCCATTCGTATGCTATGTGCTTTTGCTTGCTTTAATGATTTCAAATTTTTTCAAATGGATGTGAAAAGTGTGCTTCTAAATGGTATTATTAAAGAGGAAGTTTATGTTAAACAACCTCCTGGTTTTGAAGATTTTTAATTTCCTAATCACGTGTTCAAACTCCACAAAGCCCTTTTGTCACGACCTGCACCCATTTTTCGTATACGAAACGTGTCCAAGCCTAGCCTATGCCGCAGTTTCGGCGGTAGTACGCTGTCTAAATACATGTCACGACAATCTAGATTCATATGGTAAACTAAATCTTATCCACAGGAATAATCATGTCACAGTCAAGATCAATGAACTGAACAATAATGAATAAACTGAATATCAAGAATCACTGTCACGTCCGGTGGACACAAATCTACTACCAATAGACGAAAGAAAATAGAAGAATACATGGAGTAACTAACTGAATAAAAACTGCTAATCTAGACCACCTCAAGTGCAAGCGATGCGATCTGATGCTGGCTCAACCCTCTGGTTTGCTCCTAACTCAAACTCGGCTAACCTGAAGAGATCATCAGGTCCTCAGAGGACTAGCAAGATACATAAAATGAGCCTTTCTAACAGTTTATTTATGCATGGAGAAAGATACAGAATAACAAGTGAAACTGAGCAATGAATAAAGCACGAATCTATACACTGTCTACACATAAATGAACTGCTGAATAAGGTGTAGAGAACTCATGTCAAGATGTCAACGGATAACCGAAACGAATACTCAAACCCTCGTCCCTAGCGTGGACTCGCAGGTTTGAACTACTAACCTTCGTCCCTAGTGTGGACTCGCAGGCTAGCCTCTACTACTAACCCTCGTCCCTAGTGTGGACTCGCAGGCTAGCATCACCCTCGTCCCTAGTGTGGACTCGCAGGCGTAAACCCTATACCACTAACCCTTGTCCCTAGTGTGGACTCGTAGGCTAGCATCTACTACTAACCCTCATCCCTAGTGTGGACTCGCAGACTAGCATCACCCTCGTCCCTAGTGTGGACTCACAGGTGTGGACCAATACTACTAACCCTCGTCCCTATCGTGGACTCGCAGGTTAGCTTCAAGGTTCAAGACACAGAGGCACGACTCAATCAAGGCACGACCAATAAGACACAAGGCTAACTGTGAACACTATCTAAAGCAATGATAAAAATATACCAGCTTGATAGAAAAGATACATGGCAACAATATGAGAAAACTGGATACAATAATAGACAGTGCATGTAAATAAAGCTGTATAGAAAGGCAAGGTATACTTGCCTGTGGTCCTGAGCGGCTGTACGGTTCCAGTGCTGAGTCAAGTCCAAATAACCTATTTATTCATTTACCATGTCAATAAGCAAATCAAGGTAAAAGTAATCCTATCTACTTACTTTCTAAGTCATTAGCTATCTATTTCTTTTTATTACCTTATTTACCAACAAAACTATTTATTCACTATTAGTCATTACCTCTATTACTAACAGGTCTTAACCTATTAAGCCTAAACTTATGTGTTGAGCGTAGCTCATATTCCTAGTCCATAACCAATCAGCACCTGCAATGCAAGTGCAAGGTACTCTGTCATAGCAACATTAACTACCAAGTCCAAGACTTCATGAAATGCATTTGGCTCCTAGCAATACTACAATAGTTTACAGTTTCCATAGTGGGCAGTTGAATCTCAGATCAATATGCAGGCCACAAAGTTCTATGCCACAAGCAATAACAATCCTGAGTACCATCTGGAGATCTAGAAGAAGGCTTACTTTGCACATTATAGTTCAGTCACCTCCAACTGGACCTAGCACACTGGGTTTTGGACTATGGATTTTAACACTTCTGTTTCACACACCCAGGTATCCCCATTTGTTAGCTCCTCTTATTGTAATGAGAAGCAACTGCTACTGTTGCCTTTGCATCTGTCCTGTAGTAGCATATAGCAAGTTTGCAGGTTGTTACCACCATGATCAAGGTGTACTCGGACACTTAACTCCACCCTTTCCAATCACAGGTTTTTCCACATGACTCAGGAATGCATATGAGTGTTGTCCTATTGCTACAGGTTTTATATGGTACAAGTATCAGTCTGATAATTATTGATACACACTTGGATATTGACATCATGTTAACATTACTAGTGCATACTCTCTAATTAAACTCGATGTGTTGTCTTATACAATATGTGTCAAAATACAACATGAACCCAGACCCATAATATTTGCTCTGCTCTTCCCAATTTGTACTGTTAAGTCCAACACACAGGAAGGGGGTCCTGCGCCCTAGCCTATTCTACAGGGGATAACTTGTATACTAGTATAACTTGATAAATGGGTGTATATTCATGGGGAGGCTCATGATAAAGATACTTCAGATACACATCAACACCAGTTTTCAGCTATACATATATCGAGATTAGCAAATAATTGTCATCATATATGTATAGAAGATTTTATTTGAATATTTGTACATGCCTAGCTGAAAACCTCATGCCTACCAGTTATCAGGCTTGATTCTCCATTAAATTGATGTTCCAAGAAGGTTCTCGTGTCAATGCCAATTTGATGCTAGGAAGGTCTGTGTGTCAGTGTCAAGTCAATACAGGAAAAATCAAATCCTAAGAAGATCTTTTAGGTACAAAGAGACATTTAACAGGACAGTGTCAAAAAGAGTTAAAGGACAGTTCTCCTATCAATATCTAATGGCTACCAGGTAAAGTTCATACGTCTGTATCCTAAGGAATATTTGTGATGTAAATGAGGCTGTGATGTGGCCTTTACTCCCTGTTATTAGAACGGGTACACATACCAATCTGTACTGAATATCCTAACATCTATGTACCCATGCCCAGGTTCCTGTACCATCCTATAACTTAGTGGATATGACAAATACCTACTCTGTTTAGCCCTTTCCTGCCACCCTCTGGTTAATATCTGATACTCCTGTAATCAACTGGACAACTGATACATCCCAAGTGTGTATCCACCTGCTTGTGACTTTCTAGGATATCCTCCTAGCATGTCAGGGCCTAGGCTAGACCCAGGAAATGTTGGGGTATTCTGATACACTTACCTATCATCAACTGAACATTCATGACATTCCCTTTGATATGGAGAACAGAACTCTGGCACCCTCATATTAAGTATTTTAATGTCAATACAAGCTCAATTAAGACTATAATAATATCTAAAACCAAAAGTGCCAATTTACAACCATGAAACCAGATCCAGAATAGTTGATTTTCCTTTATTTCCATCACAGTTGGCATTCAAAAAGGGAAATAAAACTGAGCATGCCTAATATCCTAAGTACTGTGGAGTATCACAAGGTATCTGATACTCTTTATTCCAGTTTACATGTATATGGATACTCTGCCATTCAAGAGTCTAACAGACTAAAAGGGGGGCCGGTTAGGAGTACTGTGGGTGCCTGCTTGCAGTACCTACCTTGTACCTGGGCCATGGTCTAATATGACACCATGTCTCTATGCTTTGGTACATGTTTACATTGGTAGACTGGTCTTTATTCCCATTCCATATGACTGCATACATGGACTGGACACTTGATCAGAATTTGTAGTTATTTATAGGTTCAAGGGAACATACACTCAATTATCTGTCCTCTATTGGTGAACCTTATCAAAAGAGAGATGCAAAACTGGGCAACCACTAATGGCTTGAACACATACTAGAGGACAGGGGCTGACACCTGCATTTAAAGTTTGACCCCTTCAATGCCCCAGGTGCTCTAGTGATGCCCCTATACTCCAAGCCAGGTACTTATAAGTACCAGTCAAAATCTATAGCCGAACCATGTACCCTATGGATACAGGGGACACGACAATCCCTCTCAACCTTAGGCCACCTAGGTTGCATCCTATAAGACTGCTGTTTGACAGGAAGGTAGGTTCTGTAACACCCATATTCGGAATACGTATTTTATCAGGCGTATACGTATTTCGGACCTGTATTTTATTTTCTCGGATTTTGGCCTGTACTTGTAATTGACTTGACTTGCGGATTTTGGATTTCTCATAATTGGGTTTTACCTGGCTTGGTTTTATGTTGTGGAGAAGGTTGGTTTGGTTTGGTTTGGTCTATTTTGCATTGGAGCACCTTAGCTAACCTCCACCTTACACTCAACTTATCCTCCACCATTAAAACCCCCACCTAACACTCTCTCTCTCTTCATTACTTTTCTCCATTAATTCTTCTTCCTCTTCCTCTACACAACACCATCACCCATAGGCAAGTGCACCTTGCCACCACATGAGAACCACTTTTTATTTGTCCATTAGCTAGATTAGGCCATGGAGTTTAACTTTAGAACTTGGCATTTTGTGATTTGGAGTCTCCATTGTTCTAGATCTAGGTTTTAACTATTTTCGGATTTACATAGTTTTGATCTATTTTGGTTGGATTTTTGTGGGTTTTGATGCTTCCATGTGGAAGAGAATTCAATTTTACTCAAGTTAGAACTTTGAAAATCTAGATTTGGCTTTGATTTGACAAAGATATGAAAGTTTGAATTCTTGGTGTTCTTGGTGTTCTTCTCGGCCTGGAGTAGCAGCCTGCCGCCTGCGCTCTTTAGCGCAGTACTGGAATGCGCAGCCCCTCTCGGCCTGCGCTCTTTAGCGCAGTGCCGACCGTGCAGCTTGCCCTATGGTGAACTGCGCTCAGCCCCATGCGCCAACCATTCCTGCGCACTCCACCCCTGCGCAGTTCACTCCTGCGCAGTCTGCTCATGCACAATCCACCCCTGCGCAGTTCACTCCTGCGCAGTCTGCTCATGCGCAATCTGACCCATACGCCATCTGCCCCTGCGCCCTGTGCCCCTGCGCACTTGGCACCCTGCGCAGCTGACACCTGCGCAATCCAACCCCCTGACCCCTTGCGCAATCTATTGGCTCTTGGAGTTTTGGTTTTATTTCTCTAAGCTTGGCTCTTCTATAGCCCTGTATATTGATATTTTATTAGATATTTTACGCCCATTTTATATCCTTACGCCTTTTGTCATGAACTTGATTTTACGTAATATGTTTGGAATGACTATTGTACATGGCATGGTATGACAAGAACTAACATAACACGACAGTGACCCGTAGTGGTGCACTCTTGACATGACCAACCTGACATGATAGTGGCCCATCGTGGCACACTCCTGACAAGTACCCTGACATGATTTATCTTGATAACTTGATAGTGGCCCGTGGTGGCGCACTCCTGACTTGACTTGACTTGACTTGTAAACTTGTAACTTGACTTGACTTGTAACTTGTAACTTGACTTGACTTGATGCTGTTGCGACAACTAACTTGACTCGTATAATCAACTTGACACCGTAGGTGTTCCTGCTTGCTTGCTTGTGCAATCCACTTGACTTGTCTTGCATCATGTCTAGGACGTGACTCCCTGGTTTCCCACGGTCAGGGATTCGTACTGAACATGGATTAGGCTAATGACTAGATCTAACTATAGTTCATGGAGAATTTCCCAGTTACCTGTTGCCCCTTTGGTCCCGGCCTTATATATACATATACATAGGATTTGTTGCTATCCGTCGAGATGAGCGCACTTCCAGCCCGCCGTCGAGTGTGGTACCTTAGGACACATGTATCTTACTACAGTGTGTCTGCTATATCTTGCTATCTTTTCCTTTTCTTGCTGGGATCACTCAGGTAGTAACAAACAGGTAATCGGACTTGGAATTCTCATTGTATCTTGCTAGTAACTAGGCCTGTGATAACCCTAGTTAGTTAAAGTAGCAAGCCGTACTTATTGCTTGGCCGTGAATGTTGGATGGGGTTCTATCTGTCTAGTCTTGTCTTGATCCTGTACAAGATTGTTACATGTCTCGATTTCTTATATTTACCTTACCGATAAATGGTGGGAGAAGCTAAGTTCCGTTCAGACGAAGGGTTATAACCCCGGTCCTTGTTTGGTTTACGGGTTGTAACCTGGTTATCTGAATAGTCCCATGGTTATCTCATCGTATATCATCCTGTCATACTTTTCCATATGTTCTGTCTTTTATTGATTCAGTACAAGATTGTCTTTTATATTCACCTATCATGATTTTCTTAAATTACTGTCTCTTATTACGTAATTATATTATTGTGCTAATTGCTGGCTTTGGTTCTTATTTTGTGGCCTCCTTTGTGGCACTTGCTCTTTCTGGGGTCTGACCCAGCTGGTTTTGTATGACCAGATACCGGAGCAGCAGCAAAGGATCTACCTGTTTTCCAGCCCGATGGTGACAACTAGACGGAACCCGGGCCAAGAGTGGGTTTTCTTTTTGTCTTGCCCACCTTATTGTAAAAATATTCTTTTGAGGCGTTTAGCCGCCGAGCAAGTGTTAGCTCGTTTGCAACTTTATTTACTGTCTGCCTACGGGCTGTAATCATGATTGGCAACTCGAGGTTGATCATGTATGACTTAACTCTTGCTAGTCCTTACATTTTGTACGACTAGCTTCATGATCATCTGAATATGTAATGTTTGGGACGCCTTACAATTGTATATTTGGTGATCTGATATCTTGTGATTATTATTAGTTGGTTGAGATTGAGACAATAGGATAATTTATGACCTTAAGAGACTGTTGGCTTGTAGATAAACCCTCACATATCTAGACAGCCGTGACCGTATGGTGAGATGGATTCCATTTCATTATACGTAGCTGGCTATGTCTTCCCCCGCTCTCCAGTATTCTGGTTCTGGGGCGTGACAGGTTCACCATTATTCACTCCTGTAATTCATGATACACCACCATACCAGTGTAACTCAATTCATGTAAAACCATTCAATATGGACCTGTTATCATCTCCTAGACATAAACACGAACACCTATACTACAGTTGAAGCCAAAATACACTAATACCCAGGTTCAATAATTACTAATCGAGGCAGTAGGGAAAAGTTTACCTGGTCGAAATCAATACTGGACTGCTGCTCCTCCTCCTCTTCTATTCTCGTAACATGGGATTTGGTTTCTAGGGTTTTTCCCGAATGGTCGGCCACAACCTCTCATATTTATACTTGTTTCGATCTCCTGATGAAGGTCGGAAAGATTTGATTCCCTCTCATCCAAAATCGTTGGTGAGAGTTATCAGAATTCGATTTGAATTCGAGCACAGTATTTAAAAAGGAATTTGAATAGGGATTTTCGTATTCCAGTCCCTATCAACTTCATTTATTACCCCTTGGTCCCTTTATTGCAAATATTTAAATGTAATAAGTCTATGAATCATAACAACTTATATATATGAGATCATAACAAATATTTGAGGCAAATAAAAACAAGAAAAATGGTTTTCAATTTTTATAAATTCGAGGAATTTGGTCAAGGGGTTGACAACTCTACCCCCTTAAACAAATTTCGTCCTCGAAATTTTATGAACCGCGATCTATTAGAATGAAAAAAAAAATCTAAAATAAATTGCTATGACAGAAATTTCGTTTAAACAATTCGATTTAAAAATATAGATCTATCTATGCTATAACTGCAAATCTCTACTGAAAATTTCCACCATTAGCTCCTTGTGGTGTCGCCGCACCCTCTGTGATCGTGGCAAAAGCTTGCCCTCCTCCTGTGGTTGGTAGTGGTAGGGCACCTGCGTTCTTCTTCGGACAATTGCGAGACAAGTGTTGGTTGGATCCACAAGTCCAACACAAACCTAATCTGCTGCGACAATTTTCTTGAGTGTGGCCTTTCTTTGAGCAATGCTGGCAGATGGGAATGTCTTGGACTTGGCGTGGGGCTGCTTGTGGTTGCTGCTGATGCTGCTGCGCTGGGGTCTTCTCAGAAATGTTGGGGCGTTTTGCTGGTGCTGTTTGGTTGTTGCCTCCTCCGAATGCGTCTCGATTCCTTTTCGGCTTGTGACTCAATTCTTCTTCAACAGCTTGGGCGACTTCTAAGATCTCCTCGTACGTGGTGGCTCGACTGGTGGCGATGGCCAGACGAATCTCATGAGATAGTCCCTTTCTGAATCGTCGCGCCTTGTCTTCAGGGGTGCTGACCAAGTTCTCCGCGAAACGGCTGAGACGAGAAAACTCCGATGTATACTCGTCGACAGTGTGGTTGCCTTGCTCTAAATGCTCGAACTGACTCACCAACGCCTCTCGTGCTACGTATGGATAGAATTTCCTCTTGAACAGTCGCTTGAACTCCTCCCAAGTCACGTCTGGAGCAGAAAATTGGGGTTCGCCTTGATACCACGTCCGCACGATATCGAAAAGCTGTCCACTGACTGACTCAATCTTCAAATCTTCTGGAACTCGGGCCATCTTCAGATACTTCTCCACGTTCTCCAGCCATTCATCAGCGTAGACGATCCCCTCTGTCCTATGGAATGGCATGGGCCTAAAGTCCATGAAGTGCTTGGGATTCCCCGGACGCTGTCGCGGAGCATCTCGAATCTGAAGAACCTCTCTCAAAGTGTCGCGAAAGATATTGGCCTGCTGCTGGAAAATTCCCAGGAGGGTGAGGCTGTCCAGTGCCGGTGGCGGGGGCAGAGCAGGTGCTGGATACATCATCGAGGCTGGATACATCGCCGGTGGTGGGTGCATGGCAAATGCTGGATGCATTGCTGGTGCTGGGTGCATGGCAAATGCTGGATGCATTGCTGGTGCTGGGTGCATGGCTGGTACTGGATGTGGAACCCCTGGCGGTGGGACAGATACTGGTGGCAGACCGGGTGCTGGTGGTGGTGTCTGCGGAGGAAACTGTGGAGGTGGTGGAATATCGCCTCTGCGGAATCTCGAGAATTGCGGTTGATTACTCACATGAGTGAGCTGGCCTTCTTGTGTCGGTGGAGTCATGTACGTGAAAAAGCCTCCTGTAGCCGGGGGAGTGTTCAGTGCAGCATTGTTCCTGTCTTGAGAGTCCATCTCAACTGCAACAAGAAAACACTTTAGCCGTTGTAGAGATTTTCAAGCAAGATGCAAATCAAGGATTCAATAAAATCAAGGATTAAGGATTAACAAGGAGTCAAGACATGTGGATGAGATTCTAAGTGTCTATTCCTATTCGCAGGCTCACGACGGCACAGTGACGTAACCGAAGTAATTAACGTAGACCTGCATGGGCTACCAAAAAACTTGTCACGACCCGCACCCGCTTTTCGGATACGAAACGTGTCCAAGCCCAGCCTACGCCGCAGTTTCGGCGGTAGTACGCTGTCTAAATACAAGTCACGACAATCTAGATTCACATGGTAAACTAAATCTCATCCACAGGAATAATCATGTCACAGTCAAGATCAATGAACTGAACAATAATGAATAAACTGAATATCAAGAATCACTGTCACGTCCGGTAGACAAAAATCTACTACCAATAGACGGAAGAAAATAGAAGAATACATGGAGTAACTAACTGAATAAAAACTGCTAATCTAGACCACCTCAAGTGCAAGCGATGTGATCTGATGCTGGCTCAACCCTCTGGTCTGCTCCTAACTCAAACTCGGCTAACCTGAAGAGATCATCAGGTCCTCAGAGGACTAGCAAGATACATAAAACGAGCCTTTCTAACAGTTTATTTATACATGGAGAAAGATACAGAATAACAAGTGAAACTGAGCAATAAATAAAGCACGAATCTATACACTGTCTACACATAAATGAACTGCTGAACAAGGTCTAGAGAACTCATGTCAAGATGTCAACGGATAACCGAAACGAATACTCAAACCCTCGTCCCTAGCGTGGACTCGCAGGTTTGAACTACTAACCCTCGTCCCTAGTATGGACTCGCAGGCTAGCCTCTACTACTAACCCTCGTCCCTAGTGTGGACTCGCAGGCTAGCATCACCCTCGTCCCTAGTGTGGACTCGCAGGCGTAAACCCTATACCACTAACCCTTGTCCCTAGTGTGGACTCGTAGGCTAACATCTACTACTAATCCTCGTCCCTAGTGTGGACTCGCAGGCTAGCATCACCCTTGTCCCTAGTGTGGACTCACAGGTGTGGACCAATACTACTAACCCTTGTCCCTATCGTGGACTCGCAGGTTAGCTTCAAGGTTCAAGACACAGAGGCACGACTCAATCAAGGCACGACCAATAAGACACAAGGCTAACTGTGAACACTGTCTAAAGCAATAATAAAAATATACCAGCTTGATAGAAAAGATACATGGCAACAATATGAGAAAACTGGATACAATAATAGACAGTGCATGTAAATAAAACTGTGTAGAAAGACAAGGTATACTTGCCTGTGGTCCTGAGCTGCTGTACGGTTCCGGTGCTGAGTCAAGTCCAAATAACCTATTTATTCATTTACCATGTCAATAAGCGAATCAAGGTAAAAATAATCCTATCTACTTACTTTCTAAGTCATTAGCTATCTATTTCTTTTTATTACCTTATTTACCAACAAAACTATTTATTCATTATTAGTCATTACCTCTATTACTAACAGGTCTTAACCTATTAAGCCTAAACTTATGTGTTGAGCCTAGCTCATATTCCTAGTCCATAACCAATCAGCACCTGCAATGCAAGTGCAAGGTACTCTGTCATAGCAGCATTAACTACCAAGTCCAAGACTTCATGAAATGCATTTGGCTCCTAGCAATACTACAATAGTTTACAGTTTCCATAGTGGGCAGTTGAATCTCAGATCAATATGCAGGCCACAAAGTTCTATGCCACAAGCAATAACAATCCTGAGTACCATCTGGAGATCTAGAAGAAGGCTTACTTTGCACATTATAGTTCAGTCACCTCCAACTGGACCTAGCACACTGGGTTTTGGACTATGGATTTTAGCACTTCTGTTTCACACACCCAGGTATCCCCATTTGTTAGCTCCTCTTATTGTAATGAGCAGCAACTGCTACTGTTGCCTTTGCATATGTCCTGCAGTAGCATATAGCAAGTTTGTAGGTTGTTACCACCATGATCAAGGTGTACTCGGACACTTAACTCTACCCTTTCCAATCACAGGTTTTTCCACATGACTCAGGAATGTATATGAGTGTTGTCCTATTGCTACAGGTTTTATATGGTACAAGTATCAGTCTGATAATTATTGATACACACTTGGATATTGACATCCTGTTAACATTACTAGTGCATACTCTCTAATTAAACTCGATGTGTTGTCTTATACAATATGTGTCAAAATACAACATGAACCCAGACCCATAATATTTGCTCTGCTCTTCCCAATTTGTACTGTTAAGTCCAACACACAGGGAGGGGGTCCTACGCCCTAGCCTATTCTACAGGGGATAACTTGTATACTAGTGTAACCTGATAAATGGGTGTATATTCATGGGGAGGCTCATGATAAAGATACTTCAGATACACATCAACACCAGTTTTCAGTTATACATATATCGAGATTAGCAAATAATTGTCATCATATATGTGTAGGAGATTTTACTTGAATATTTGTACATGCCTAGCTGAAAACCTCATGCCTACCAGTTATCAGGCTTGATTCTCCATTAAATTGATGTTCCAAGAAGGTTCTCGTGTCAATGCCAATTTGATGCTAGGAAGGTCTGTGTGTCAGTGTCAAGTCAATACAGGAAAAATCAAATCCTAAGAAGATCTTTTAGGTACAAAGAGACATTTAACATGACAGTGTCAAAAAGAGTTAAAGGACAGTTCTCCTATCAATATCTAATGGCTACCAGGTAAAGTTCATACGTCTGTATCCTAAGGAATATTTGTGATGTAAATGAGGCTGTGATGTGGCCTTTACTCCCTGTTATTAGAACGGGTACACATACCAATCTGTACTGAATATCCTAACATCTATGTACCCATGCCCAGGTTCCTGTACCATCCTATAACTTAATGGATGTGACAAATACCTACTCTGTTTAGCCCTTTCCTGCCACCCTCTGGTTAATATCTGATACTCCTGTAATCAACTGGACAACTGATACATCCCAAGTGTGTATCCACCTGCTTGTGACTTCCTAGGATATCCTCCTAGCATGTCAGGGCCTAGGCTGGACCCAGGAAATGTTGGGGTATTCTGATACACTTACCTATCATCAACTGAACATTCATGACATTCCCTTTGATATGGAGAACAGAACTCTGGCACCCTCTATTAAGTATTTTAATGTCAATACAAGCTCAATTAAGACTATAATAATATCTAAAACCAAAAGTGCCAATTTACAACCATGAAACCAGATCCAGAATAGTTGATTTTCCTTTATTTCCATCACAGTTGGCATTCAAAAAGGGAAATAAAACTGAGCATGCCTAATATCCTAAGTACTGTGAAGTATCACAAGGTATCTGATACTCTTTATTCCAGTTTACATGTATATGGATACTCTGCCATTCAAGAGTCTAACAGACTAAAAGGGGGGCTGGTTAGGAGTACTGTGGGTGCCTGCTTGCAGTACCTGCCTTGTACCTGGGCCATGGTCTAATATGACACCATGTCTCTATGCTTTGGTATATGTTTACATTGGTAGACTGGTCCATATTCCCATTCCATATGACTGCATACATGGACTGGACACTTGATCAGAATTTGTAGTTGTTCATAGGTTCAAGGGAACAGACACTCAATTATCTGTCCTCTATTGGTGAACCTTATCAAAAGAGAGATGCAAAATTGGGCAACCACTAATGGCTTGAACACATACTAGAGGACAGGGGCTGACACCTGCATTTAAAGTTTGACCCCTTCAATGCCCCAGGTGCTCTGGTGATGCCCCTATACTCCAAGCCAGGTACTTATAAGTACCAGTCAAAATCTATAGCCGAGCTATGTACCCTATAGATACAGGGGACACGACAATCCCTCTCAACCTTAGGCCACCTAGGTTGCATCCTATAAGACTGCTGTTTGACAGGAAGGTAGGTTCACCATTATTCACTCATGTAATTCATGATACACCACCATACCAGTGTAACTCAATTCATGTAAAACCATTCAATATGGACCTGCTATCATCTCCTAGACATAAACACGAACACCTATACTACAGTTGAAGCCAAAATACACTAATACCCAGGTTCAATAATTACTAATCGAGGCAGTAGGGGAAAGTTTACCTGGTCGAAATCAACACTGGACTGCTGCTCCTCCTCCTCTTCTATTCTCGTAACAGGGGATTTGGTTTCTAGGGTTTTTCCCGAATGGTCGGCCACAACCTCTCATATTTATACTTGTTTCGATCTCCTGATGAAGGTCGGAAAGATTTGATTCCCTCTCATCCAAATTCGTTGGTGAGAGTTATCAGAATTCGATTTGAATTCGAGCACAGTGTTTAAAAAGGAATTTGAATAGGGATTTTCGTATTCCAGTTGTTACGACTCGCACCCACTGTGAGGGTACGAGAGCGTAACAACGCCCAGCCTACGCCGCAATGTCGGCGGTAGAACGCTGTTCTAGGTCATGAACTATAACTAACATAATATGAATGCTCTCCATAAGGAGGCCAACACAGAGGTACAACTCAATCATAATCTAGAGATAGAATATCGCACGATAAAATAGATAAGAGAATCCTCAACCGAGGTACAACAGAAATGAAATACAAGTCTCAACATCTCTACAATATACAAACTCTGAATCAAGAACAACAACTAAACATAAAAAGAAAACAGTCTAAACTATCTATACTAAGCAAGGTATCGTCCTCAGCAGCTGCCTGAACCTCCCCTGGGGTCCAGGTCGCGAGTGTCAACTAGGCAAACTCCAAGTAAGGGTGCAGGGTGCCTCATCATCCTCTGTAAAATTTTCAACAGGTCCAGTCAGGACGGGAGCGAGCACAAAATATCTCACGCAGTTCATATCATGTTAGGAAATATAAAGCATGCAATAGAGTAAGGTACATGAAACGCTGAAAGTAAGAAGTATATGAAAAATAGTAGAAATTTGATAACATGAAATATCTAAATATGATAAATAAGAACTGTAAGCCTACTGTGATTTAGAGTACAATATGGTTATGTAAACGGTCTAGAAAAATGCAATGGTAACTCCATTGTACGTGGGTGTACAATAGACATATACAATAGTTATACAATATTGTACAATAGGATTTGATTACATAACCAATTCTACTCCCCCTCCCCAAATTAATACACAAGGATCTACTCCGGTTACGTTATCTTGCACAATAGAGTACAATATTATACAATAGATATACAATATTATACAATAGATGTACAATGTTATACAATGGATGTACAATGTTATACAATGGATGTACAATATTATACAATAGATGTACAATGTTATACAATAGTTGTACAATGGTCTATCCCTGGGACTCATGTGATACTGAGAGTACAATATGCACAAGGAGTATACAAGGATATGGGTATTCAATAAATATAATATGTAAGTGAAACGCACATCACAATATGTATTTAGTGAATACAAGGAGATAACATCTCAGAAGAAGATCTGTATAGTACCAATCCGTGATAATGATCGTGTCAGCATCAAGTACAGTAATCTAGAGCAAGAATATAAATCCAGACAAGTATGAAACGGTCAGAGAATGTACTCACCTCGTATCTGAATGTCCGAAGTAAATGTACTGTCCGAGATGAGGTACCTGACTCCTAGTTAGAGCAACACAAGTCAAGATGTACACAGGGAATGATAAATATAATCTACAATTCATCTGCATGCTGTCTAGGTCAAACTAGACTAAAGTCAACACTTGGTCAACTCCAGTCAACTAGACTAGTCAAACTAGGTCAACTAGGTCAAATCCTAGCCCAACAAGTCTAATAAGTCTCACTTGGCCTAACCAAGCCTAGTCTAGCAATCACACACCAATCACAAGGCTATACAAGCCAAACACAAGCCAACACATTCAATATTATACATAAGAGAAAGGAAGCTAACATGTAAAGCTATGTGTGTGTGTGAACATGGAGGTGTACATGAAAAGAGAATTCAACACTAGGCCCTATATCACATATATGTATATATAACTATAGGAGAACTCTATTTATCACATTAACACATTTAGCCATGTATATTATATATATATATATATATATATATATATATATATATAGAGAGAGAGAGAGAGAGAGAGAAGAGCATGTGTATGTGTTCATGGGTGTGTGTGTGTGTGTCATGAAAGTGCACAAGAACATGTGTGTGTTATCATGGAATGAGTGTTAGGCAATGTGTGAGTGAGAGTGTCAATGAGTGAGGGTGTGAGGGTTATATAGTGTAGTGTGCATTGTGTGTGGAGTGATAGTGAGACATGACAGTTGTGTAGCAAAGTATCAATAGGAAGTTAATATTCACATATATGAGTTCTCATGTATCACTTATTTAGTGAAACAAAACTAAATTCCAGTTTTATTCCTAACAAGGCTACATATATTACATCTATTATTACATTACATTCATGCTTGCATTCATTCATCATTCATTTATTCTCTTGCACCACTATATGCACCATACATTACATACTATGGAACCTACATATTCATTACAAGCCATACTTATACATGCTTACATTAGATAGGATACTTACACCTCATACATTATTTATTTAAACATATACTCATGCTTGCATTCTCTATTTAATTACATAATGTATATACATTAACATGGGTTAAAATCAAATAGAACATTATATTACACACAAGGGTGCACAAAATGCATATGCCGAATAGTAGCTCATACTAATAATTAATACTGTACCATCTCAGCATGAATTAAAATCTAGGATTAAAGTATGTTATAGATCTATGTGTTAGCTTTCCGAAACTTCAAACGGATCGTGTTTTCGTTTCCGGAAACTCCCGGAATCGCGAAAACACCGAGAACGCATTTGTCTTTCGTACAGCTGACACTCAAATAATTATCTAGAAAGTTACAGAAAGAATTAGGCCTATTAATACATGTTTTTGGAAAGCTAACTTCAATACACTTCTTTTAAAAAAAACGGAAGATTAAACCGAGCTTTGAGCTAGAAGTTATGACATTTCTAAGTTAGGACTGAAATTAAAAACGTGGATAAAAATCATGACGAATTTGGGTAGTTTGAGACAAAAGAACATAAGTATATAACATAATATATCAAGAACTCACTCTCTACACTAATATATATATATGAGACACTATAGAACACATCTCTAATACAAAAATATGAGATTAAACATGTAGTAATTCATTCATACATAACAACAACACATAGTGTGTCCAAATTTGGGATTTTCCCACATGGACACAAGCACAACACAAAGGACACTCCTATGACCTCCAAATAGATACGAAATGGACACAAATGAAGATGCAACCATGGGGGTCATTCCTATGGGTTCAAAATAGACCTATATACATGAGGAAATGAAAAGGAGAAGGGATTTATACCTCCCGGTAGATCGAATCGAAGAGAAGCCTTCCCGGAGCGACACCGACACGTAGAGATTCCAAAAGGACACGAACGAGCTCCGAATCCTCCCAAACTTGGATAGCTTCCTCCTTAGCTAGAATGAAGAAGGAAAGAAGAAGATTTGGTGGCGAAATGGAAGAATTTGGTGGAAAAATTGCTAGGGATTGCTCTCTAGGAATTTGGAGAAGAACAAGAGAGAGAGTGTGGATGAGAATAATGAAATGAACTTGAGCCTATCCTCTCCCAAAGTGGCTGGCCATATGGGGCTATTTGTCCTATTATGGTAAGGTCCAAAATGTCCCCACTAACCTATTCTATGAGTATTAGGAAAGGGCTAATTGGTTGGGGCTAAATTAGTCATTCTAAAGTCTCTAATCACACAACCTTATCCATAATAATTAGTCTAACCTCTAACTAAAATATTTCTATCATGTGGACTAAATTTAATATCATGTGGGCCATGCCTAACTAGTGTGTGGGTCCCACTAGAGTCAAACTACCCCCGGGTCCCCGTTTCAAGTCGGATTGAGTTGAAATTCGAATCCGACTCAAATAACCCCAAAACAATATCATAAATAATAAAATGATATCAAAATAATTCAAAGAGGTCAAATACAAAAATATTCTTAGGCCAAAAATGACATTAAAATATCATAATCACATGGTTAGGCTCTAGGTCAAACAGTCTCTAGGGTTTCACTAGCAAAACGTCAAAACCACAAGTCATGAATTTAAATAGTTTAAAATAATTTAAAAATTACTAAAAATCATAATATGAAATAAATATCATTAAATAATAATTATAATTATAAAATTTCAAAATTACCCTCATCTGAAAAACTGGGTGTTACAATCCTACCCACCTTATAAAAATTTCGTCCTCGAAATTAAGATGATCGCACCCTTTTCTAGGCCAAACATAGAGAAGGGTCAATCACTAGTCAATTTCCTCAACATCCTAGTACTTGGTCATCAGCTGGTCAACTTCTTAGGACTTTTACCTATGCTAGCTACCTAGTGTTGGCAACTAGGGATTAGCAAAGAAAACTCTATAATAGACTAGCTCTTAACTTCTAAATCCTATCAAGTCACCCATAACTAATTACCCACAAGCTAAGCACACCAATCCCAAATACCACATATATATATATGCTCAAGAACAACAACCCATCACATATATCCTAAGTATATCATCTATATATATACATGACTGATCAACCAAGGGTTAAGGCAGACTAAACTTATAAGGGTCTGAAACAATGCTTAGAACTAGGCTAAGGATGAATGGTCTGAATCAAGGGGACATGGTATCTAGTGAAGGGTCTGCACACTGCCTATAAAGGTGATCAACACAAAGGAACTCAACACGAAGGGAACTTAACTAAAATGGAAAACTGAACCAAGTATAGGCTAAACAACATATTTATAACCCTATACAACAATGGCCTATAGATACCAACTAACCTATATCCCATATGCCAATATCATCTGCAATCTATCTATACAAATAGACCTCTCGGTCCTAGGTGAAACTACAACTATACTCAAAGGCAGGCTCTAGTCATGGGTGCCTCACTGGAAAAGGTAAGGAAAAGTAGTAATAATCATCAAGGATGTAAGGCATACTAACATCCTATGTATAACTGGTTGGTATTATAGATAACATGAGAATTATCTGCAATGGGTTACTATTCTAACACCAATGCTAACTATCACCTCTAGGGTACAGACACTCTACAAGTCATCATACCATTATACTATGAAGGAACTACCTATGAATAAGCTCTACAAAACTAAATATCCCTACTCCTAAGTCATTTATAACAATCAAAAGGGTATAATGTTTAAACCTTCTCAAGAAACAATCTGTTAATCATATGCGTCTGTCCAAAATTATGTTGTCCAGAGTCTTCATCATGCTAGTGAGCAAGGCTACGATAATCACAGAGTCCTTGACTAAGGTACGTACCTCTAGGTTCATGGTATTTAAAATTTTTACACTGCCGCATGGGACGGCGAAAACCTTAAATTCCCATACCCGAGAATACATCCAAAATCTGACTACATGTCCTCACTATGCCAACTAACACGACTATCGAGGATTCTAGATCCTATGATTTAGGCGACCTAGCCCATATGATTTTCTCAGAAGAAAAACAAACACAACAAAAGAGTAACATGACAAAATTAATCAATCAACAAGGAACAGATGGAATCGGATTTCAAGGTAATTATAAAAGACAATTGCGGGAATGGAATTGAGAAGAACGAAACTTGCAGCAAGATCTCCAACGATCTGTGCATCCTCGACTGTCCTGACGATAGCTCGCCCTGCTGGTTTCCTCCAGCCTGATGCTGATACTGCACAAATCTCTGCTGCTGATGCTGCATGAATCACTGCTGCTGAAAGAAACCAAAAATGAAGGGAAAAGTCTCTGTACAAACGGAGGTGCACCTCCAATGTAGCAGAAACGCCAACCTGAGTCGGCACAATAGAAGCTGCGGTCTCGAGGCCCTGATGAACAGGACGAGAGGTGGCCAGCCTCTAGATAGTATCCCTCGAACCAAAGTGATGATATCGTGCCTTCATAACCATCATGAAAACAGATCAAAACAAGAAGCAATTTCTGAGAATGAAGCAAAAATTCAAAGGAGGACAGTTTATATTCAAGGGAAGTCAATAAGCAACAATTTTCGACAAAGGAATCTGATTAAGAGTTTTTCCTAATGTGATTGAGTACCTCTAAAAATAATCCTAATCCTGCTGCAGGCTGTAGTGATACTCTAGTTCGAATACCACTACATAAACTCGACCTGCATGGGCCACCACTAAAAACGTGTCACGACCCGCACCCACTGTGAGGGTACGAGAGCATAACAACGCCCAGCCTACGCCGCAATGTCGGCGGTAGAACGCTGTTCTAGGTCATGAACTATAAGTAATATAATATGAATGCTCTCCATAAGGAGGCCAACACAGAGGTACAACTCAATCATAATCTAGAGATAGAATATGGCACGATAAAATAGATAAGAGAATCCTCAACCGAGGTACAACAGAAATAAAATACAAGTCTCAACATCTCTACAATGTACAAACTCTGAATCAAGAACAACAACTAAACATAAAAAGAAAACAGTCTAAACTATCTATACTAAGCAAGGTATCATCCTCAGCAGCTGCCTGAACCTCCCCTGGGGTCCAGGTCGCGAGTGTCAACTAGGCAAACTCCAAGTAAGGGTGCAGGATGCCTCATCATCCTCTGTAAAATTTTCAACAGGTCCAGTCAGGACGGGAGCGAGTACAAAATATCTCACACAGTTCATATCATGTTAGGAAATATAAAGCATGCAATAGAGTAAGGTACATGAAACGTTGAAAGTAAGAAGTATATGAAAAACAGTAGAGATTTGATAACAGGAAATATCTAAATATGATAAATAAGAACTGTAAGCCTACTGTGATTTAGAGTACAATATGGTTATGTAAACGGTCTAGGAAAATGCAATGGTAACTCCATTGTACGTGGGTGTACAATAGACATATACAATAGTTATACAATGTTGTACAATAGGATTTGATTACATAACCAATTCTACTCCCCCTCCCCAAATCAATACACAAGGATCTACTCCGGTTACGTTATCTTGCACAATAGTATACAATGTTATACAATAGATGTACAATATTATACAATAGATGTACAATGTTATACAATGGATGTACAATGTTATACAATGGATGTACAATATTATACAATAGATGTACAATGTTATACAATAGTTGTACAATGGTCTATCCCTGGGACTCATGTGATACTGAGAGTACAATATGCACAAGGAGTATACAAGGATATGGGTATTCAATAAATACAATATGTAAGTGAAATGCACATCACAATATGTATTTAGTGAATACAAGGAGATAACATCTCAGAAGAAGATCCGTATAGTACCAATCCGTGATAATGATCGTGTCAGCATCAAGTACAGTAATCTAGAGCAAGAATATAAATCCAGACAAGTATGAAACGGTCAGAGAATGTACTCGCCTCGTATCTGAATGTCTGAAGTAAATGTACTGTCCGAGATGAGGTACCTGACTCCTACTTAGAGCAACACAAGTCAAGATGTACACAGGGAATGATAAATATAATCTACAATGCATCTGCATGCTGTCTAGGTCAAACTAGACTAAAGTCAACACTTGGTCAACTCCAGTCAACTAGACTAGTCAAACTAGGTCAAATCCTAGCCCAACAAGTCTAATAAGTCTCACTTGGCCTAACCAAGCCTAGTCTAGCAATCACACACCAATCACAAGGCTATACAAGCCAAACACAAGCCATCACATTCAATATTATACATAAGAGAAAGGAAGCTAACATGTAAAGCTATGTGTGTGTGTGAACATGGAGGTGTACATGAAAAGAGAATTCAACACTCGGCCCTATATCATATATATGTATATATAACTATAGGAAAACTCTATTTATCACATTAACACATTTAGCCATGTATATTATATATATATATATATATATATATATATATATATATATATATATATATATATATATAGAGAGAGAGAGAGAGAGAGAGAGAGAAGAGCATGTATATGTGTTCATGGGTGTGTGTGTGTGTCATGAAAGTGCACAAGAACATGTGTGTGTTATCATGGAATGAGTGTTAGGCAATGTGTGAGTGAGAGTGTCAATGAGTGAGGGTGTGAGGGTTATATAGTGTAGTGTGCATTGTGTGTGGAGTGATAGTGAGGCATGACAGTTGTGTAGCAAAGTGTCAATAGGAAGTTAACATTCACATATATGAGTTCTCATGTATCTCTTATTTAGTGAAACAAAACTAAATTCCAGTTTTATTCCTAACAAGGCTACATATATTACATCTATTATTACATTACATTCATGCTTGCATTCATTCATCATTCATTTATTCTCTTGCACCACTATATGCACCATACATTACATACTATGGAACCTACATATTCATTACAAGCGATACTTATACATGCTTACATTAGATAGGATACTTACACCTCATACATCATTTATTTAAACATTTACTCATGCTTGCATTCTCTATTTAATTACATAATGTATATACATTAACATGAGTTAAAATCAAATAGAACATTATATTACACACAAGGGTGCACAAAATGCATATGCCGAATAGTAGCTCCTACTAATAATCAATACTGTACCATCTCAGCATGAATTAAAATTTAGGATTAAAGTATGTTATAGATCTATGTGTTAGCTTTCCGAAACTTCAAACGGATCGCGTTTTCGTTTCCGGAAACTCCCGGAATCACGAAAACACCGAGAACGCGTTTGTCTTTCGTACAGCTGACACTCAAATAACTCTCCAGAAAGTTACAGAAAGAATTAGGCCTATTAATACATGTTTTTGGAAAGCTAACTTCAATACACTTCTTTTAAAAAAAACGGGAGATTAAACCGAGCTTTGAGCTAGAAGTTATGACATTTCTAAGTTAGGGCTGAAATTAAAAACGTGGATAAAAATCATGACGGATTTGGGTAGTTTGAGACAAAAGAACACAAGTATATAACATAATATATCAAGAACTCACTCTCTACACTAATATATATATATGAGACACTATAGAACACATCTCCAATACAAAAATATGAGATTAAACATGTAGTAATTCATTCATACATAACAACAACACATAGTGTGTCCAAATTTGGGGTTTTCCCACATGGACACAAGCACCACACAAAGGACACTCCTATGACCTCCAAATAGACACGAAATGGACACAAATGGAGATGCAACCATGGGGGTCATTCCTATGGGTTCAAAATAGACCTATATGTATGAGAAAATGAAAAGGAGAAGGGATTTATACCTCCCGGTAGATCGAATCGAAGAGAAGCCTTCCCGGAGCGACACCGACACGTAGAGATTCCAAAAGGACACGAACGAGCTCCGAATCCTCCCAAACTTGGGTAGCTTCCTCCTTGGCTAGAATGGAGAAGTAAAGAAGAAGATTTGGTGGCGAAATGGAAGGATTTGGTGGAGAAATTGCTAGGGATTGCTCTCTAGGAATTTGGGGAAGAACAAGAGAGAGAGTGTGGATGAGAATAATAAAATGAACTTGAGCCTATCCTCTCCCAAAGTGGCTGGCCATATGGGGCTATTTGTCCTATTATGGTAAGGTCGAAAATGTCCCCACTAACCTATTCTATGAGTATTAGGAAAGGGCTAATTGGTTGGGGCTAAATTAGTCATTCTAAAGTCTCTAATCACACTAACCTTATCCATAATAATTAGTCTAACCTCTAACTAAAATATTTCTATCATGTGGACTAAATTTAATATCATGTGGGCCATGCCTAACTAGTGTGTGGGTCCCACTATAGTCAAACTACCCCCGGGTCCCCGTTTCAAGTCGAATTTAGTTGAAATTCGAACCCGACCCAAATAACCCCAAAACAATATCATAAATAATAAAATAATATCAAAATAATTCAAAGAGGTCAAATGCAAAAATATCCTTAGGCCAAAAATGATATTAAAATATCATAATCACATGGTTAGGCTCTAGGTCAAACAGTCTCTAGGGTTTCACTAGCAAAACGTCAAAATCACAAGTCATAAATTTAAATAGTTTAAAATAATTTAAAAATCACTAAAAATTATAATATGAAATAAATATCATTAAATAATAATTATAATTATAAAATTTCAAAATTATCCTCATCTGGAAAACTGGGTGTTACACCAGTCCCTATCAACTTCATTTATTACCCCTTGGTCCCTTTATTGCAAATATTTAAATGTAATAAGTCTATGAATCATAACAACTTGTATATATGAGATCATAACAAATATTTGAGGCAAATAAAAAAAAGAAAAATGGTTTTCAATTTTTATAAATTCGAGGAATTTGGTCAAGGGGTTGACACCTTTATGGCCTCAAACAAGCTCCTCGTGCTTGGTATGAGCGTCTTAGCTCCTTTCTTATTTCACATAATTTTTCTAAGGGCAAAGTCGACACGACACTTTTTATCAAATCCCATAATGGCACTCTTTTATTAGTTCAAATTTACGTCGATGATATTATTTTTTGTTCTACTAACAATGTACTTTGTGTAGAATTTGCTAAAGTAATGCAGGATGAATTTGAAATGAGCATGATGGGTGAACTATCATTCTTTTTGGGCTTACAAATCAAACAAGGATCCAAAGGAACCTTCATCAATCAAGCAAAATATACAAAGGATCTCCTCAAGCGTTTCGAACTCGACTCATCCAAACCAATGAGGACTCCTATGGCAACAACGACAAAGCTTGACAATGATGAAGATGGCACTTCGGTCGACATTCGTAAGTATCGAGGTATGATCGGTAGTTTATTATATTTAACTGCTAGTCGACCTGATATCATGTTTAGTGAATGTCTGTGTGCACAATACCAAGCAAATCCAAAGGAATCGCACTTATGTGCTGTAAAGCGTATTTTTCGATATCTCAAAGGCACCATTAATATGGGTCTTTGGTATCCGAAATCTTCATCATTTGAACTTCACGGCTACTCGGATGCAGATTTTGTCGGATGCAAACTTGACCGAAAAAGCACTAGCGGCACATGCCAATTCCTTGGGAAGTCCTTGGTATCATGGTTTAGTAAGAAACAGAACTCTGTTGCTCTTTCAACCACTGAGGCCGAGTACATAGCGGCCGGTTGCTGTTGTGCACAAATTCTTTGGATGTCACAAACACTTATAGACTATGGCATTTCTAATACTTGCACCCCTATTAAATGTGATAACACTAGCTCGATAAATCTCACGAAAAATCTGATTTATCACTCACGCACGAAGTACATTGAAATTAGACACCATTTTCTTCGTGACCATCAACAAAAGGGGGATATCCGCCTTGACTTTATTGACACTACTTATCAGTTAGCCGATATTTTTACCAAACCCCTCCCGGAGGATCGTTTCGTTTTTCTTTGCCAAGAATTGGGTATCATTAATTTCGACACTTAGCTCATCTCCAATGGCACACCGACGGTATACGACGGTATACCGATGGCATGTCGATTTTGATTCAAAATTTTGTTCTGTGTCAAAAATTGGTATACCGTCGGCATACGTCGGCATGCCGATTTTGATTCAGAATTTTGTTCTGTGTCAAAAATCGGTATACCGTCGACATACGTCGGTATACCGATGGTATGCCATTTGGAGACGGACTGCAGTTGTCACATCTGCTACGGGCCCCACCAACTATTCTACTTCTCTTTAATTTCCTCTTCCCTCATTAACTCCTATCCCATCACTCATATCCTTATTAGTTACCCATCATTTCCTCTCCTCTTCCCAATAACATAACATTCCATCCCATCCTTTTCTCTCCCCCATTAACTACTTTCATAAATCCTTTTCAAAAACCTCACCTATTTATTTCTCCTCACCGTTCAAAACCTCTCCTCTCCCCACACTTCTTTATAAACCCCATCTTCTTCTTCCTCCTCTTCACTATTCATCCTCTCTCCTTCAAACTCCTTATTCTTTCCCATGGCTACCCACAAGCGTCCTCGATCTTCCACCGCTGCCAATCCATTCACGCCCGTGCCTCTCCCCCATGGCTATGACCAGAAGATCTTCACCTCCGCTTTTGCTGCAGATGTGTGGTTCCAGCATTTCGTAAACCACAACGTCTACAAAGGCCGCGCCATCAACTGGAACATTTTCTCCAGCCATCTCTCTCTCTTCGAGGAGGCCGGTCTCTCTACTCTCCTTCGGCGTCAGGTGCCTGTCTACTCCGCTGCCGTGCGTTTGTTCTACTGCAACTTGGTTCCTGACATCCAGAACGGCGCCATTGAGACGATGTTGAACGATCGCCACTTCAGCCTGACGGCTCGAGACATCTCTAGCATTCTTGGAGTCCCGGACAGAGGAGAGGCTCTGCCGGCCTTGGCTGCTCTTTATCCTTCGACCGAGGTCTGCTTCGACAAATTCTACGAAATCATCTGCAAGGGACCCAATCCTCCGGCCATCTCGGCCCTTTCCTCGTAGTTGGAGCCGTTCTATTACGAGCTCCATCGGATCGTCTGCCACACCATCTACCCCAAGGGCGACAACTACGATGCCGTCACTGCTGACGCCCTGGTTTGCATGTACTATCTCTATTCGAAGAAGTCTTGGTCCTTCCCCAAGACTCTTCTCAATGCCTTTTTCGGCGTCCTGTCGACGGAAAGCAGTCTCTCTACTACGGCTCCTTCATCACCCTCATCTTGGAAGTGAAGGGCGTGAATCTCTCCCTCTGTCAGTCGGCGTCGCATCCTTCCTTGCTCTTTCTCGTTCCACCCTTGGTGGCTCCATATCTCGTGCCTCCTCCTTCCAAGAGCCACCGGCCACTGCTCCTGCTGTGCCCACATCTACTCCTCCTGCATCCGGGCGCTTCATGCTGCTGACCCAACAGCATTTTGACATACGCATGGCTCAGACGGAGGAGCAGATACGGGCCAACACTCGTGGCCTTGGGACCCTGATCCAAAGCCGCTTCCATGACCAGGCCTACTTTATTCAGCGCACCCTCCAAGACCGGGATGCATATCTAGATCTCAATCTTCAGGATCCTATGTACCAGGCCTCCCGCTTCTCTGATCCCAATGCCTACAGATTTATGTACCCGGACGGCGTGGACCCTTTTGGTGCTTTTCACCGGGCTCAGGATGGGGACGATGATCCGGCCGATGAGTAGTTTGCGGCTTCCTGGTGTTGGTGGTGTCGAATAATTGGTTGTCTCTTTTTTTAGTGTCTTTTGAGGTCCTTCGGGGACCAGTGTTTTGTTAGTTTGTTGTGTGCAGTCCTACGGGGACTACTTATGTGTTTTCATCTTGTCTTGCCAAACTCTCATGGAGGAGAGTTTTTATCTTATGTAGTGTTTTATGAAGTGTCAAGCATGTACCCAATTAACTACTTTTAATCTATATGCATGCTTTTGTCTATCATACTGTTTGCCCTATTACATGCTATATTTATTTTATTTTCCATCTTTGACTAAGTGACAAAGGGGAAGAAAATGTATTGAGGGGGAGTTGTCTACCTACGGGGGAGTCACTCCCTGAAGATGCTATCTCTCTATTTTGTCAATTATCAAAATGGGGGAGATTGTTGGCACAGTTTATTTTGATAACATTAACAGCATCTTCGTAGTCTAGTTTTCTCTGTTTTTAGATTGATATTATTTCAGAAGCTCTACTACATAAAGTATGTCCATTCAAGACAAGTCATCAAAGCCTTGAAGACTGAAGCAAAGACCGGCGATCCTTGAAAGACGGCTCTCAACACTTCAAGATTTCGAGTCTGTACAAGGTTTAGGTCTTTCTGTAAACACTTAAGGTTGGATGACAAAACTAAAAGCTTTCTATTCTTTCAGACAAAAATCAATATCTTAAAATAACGGCATACCGACGGTATACCGTTTTCATTAACCATAAAACGTTCTGTGACAAATATCGGCATACCGACAGTATACTCCGGCATATCGACGGTATACCGTTTTGCTTAACACAAAAAACGTTCTGTGAGAAATATCGAAATACCGACGGTATACTACGGCATACCGACGGTATACCATTTTGTTTAGTCACAAAATGTTCTGTGACAAACATCGGTATACCGCGGCATACCGACGGTATACCGGTTTACGAAATTTGATTTTTGAATGGACGAATACTAGCATTAAATGCTAGCATTAAATGCTTGTAACGGATATAATTATGACCGTTACTGTTCAGAACGGCATATCGACGGCATGCCGGTCCATACCGACGGTATGCCATCTGGCTGTATCCAGGAGCATTAAATGCTACATACTCTTGGTTTCTTTATAAAAGGAAGTCTTCTCTCTCTTGAAGACTCATCCACTCTTGCCATAAATTTTCCCAACAACCAAGAGCTTCACCATTAATCTCTACACAAGCTTTTAATTGTCATCCATTTCCAAAGTGCTAGAATATTCAAGAGTTGTACCTTTGGATCTTCAAGTGCTAGAAGATCAACAAGTTCTCTTCCTTTCCTTTTGAAGTTGGCGAGCCTTCGTAAGAAAACTCGTGTGTAAGAAGTTGGCGAGTTCTTCGGATCCAAACTCGTGTTGAAGTTGGCGAGTTTTTCGGATCCAAACTCGTGTGTACCATTTCACTAAATAGTGGATTTAAGCCGGAGAGAGTTCCGGGACTGGATTGCCTCTAGGGAGGATACCAGGATACATCGCGTGTTTGATTTTCTCTCTCTCTCTCTCTCTTTAATTGAGGAATATTGCTTATTGTGTTTAAATTATTTTATTTTTCTATTCACCCCCCTAGGGTTCTACATTAATTACCTAAAATTTAGTTTACATCTCCCGTAAATACAAGTTTAAAAACGTGCGATTCTCGTTCATGTAAAATAAATGGAGATGTCAGACCATCGGGTATTTTTCCATCATTTTGAGTAGCCATCTGTAATAATCGTTACAATTTTTTTAGTTATATAATTATTTTCTACTTATATAACTATTGTAAGGGACACAATCAAACATTAATCAACCTAAAAATAGCAAGTAAATAATTTTTGAAAATCAAATCATATTACCAGTTAACAAGACAAGAGTTTTTTATTTCTACTCTTGCTTTCTTCGTTTGCTTCTCCTCCTCCTTCTTCTGAAGAACTCATTCCTCTTGTTCTTTTTTTTTCTCCTTTTATTCACTCTCCAAAGCCACAATACCTACTTTTTCGTTCACCAATGCCTGCTAAAGTTGTCCCAACCCAGTCTCCAAAGCCCCAATCCGGTCTCCAAAGTCCCAACCCAGTCTCCAAAGCCAAATAAAGAGGTCTGCATATGGCTTCGTTAAGCGTGCCACGTGCAAACAATGCAAACCACAGCTTTTCCCGCTCACCTATGCAGCTAAAGCTGCTGCATGCAGCATCGTAAAGCGCGACATCGCACGTGGCAGCGCGGCAGAGCGCGTGGCATCGTGAAACAGCGCGGCAGCTGAGGCGAAGCGGGGGTGCCAGGTAAGCATGGAAACGCCCTTCGGATGGACGTTTTCTATATATGTATATATTTTTTTCGTTATCTCGCTTTTTTTTTTCGTTATCTCGCTAACGTCTTCGTTAGATTTAATTCATATTTTAATGAGAACGTCCTTCGGATGGACGTTCTTATGCTTCGTTTATAATTACTGAAAACATTATGCTGTACGTATAATTTTATAAATTTATTATGCTTTCAGTGAAAATTTTAGTATCTTTTCTTTCAAAATTTGAAACAGGAGCCCTGGTCCCAAATCATCATTCTGTCACTTCCTGCCTTCGCTTCCCTACTCTACTGCAGGAATCCTTCCACAGCACCATTGATGTAGTCATCATTGCTCTACAGTGGTTCTGTATAAAGCCAACTTATGACAGTGGTTCTGTATAAAGCTAGCTTATGTCCCCAGCGCTACCGTGTTCTTTTCTTCATCTAATTCATTCATATACATGCGTGGCTGTGGACATTTACACTTCTAATTAAGAATGACTTTTTAATTAAAAAAAAACTAGTTATATGTTTCACTGATGTTATAAATAACCAAATCCAAATATACAAGATACTGCTGACTCCAGTCTGGATGACAAACATCTTTGATATCCCAATCTGCTTTGCATCTTCCTTTGTTTCCAGCTTCTTGATTACCATGCATGTCGATCATAGCTGCCATGCATAACACTTGGAATCGTGTCGACATGAATGACACTGCCAAGACCGAAGATGTATCGGTTACTGCGATAATGATACACTACAAGAAATTTTACTTATAGTGACGGAAGTCAGTGACGGAATGAATATTCCGTCACTAGTAAAAAATTAGTTGTGTCAGATTAAGGACACGGAACAAATATTTAATGGTGACGGACTATGCAGTCACTAAACTTTATTTAATCATTAAATGAGAAGATAGACGTAAACATTTTAAATATATTTCATGAAACATATTAGGGACTTCTAAATCAGTCACTAATAGAAAAATAGTTTAATATTAAATAATAAATTTGACAAGAAAAAATAATCTACTAATTTTAAAGATTTATGGGACCGAGTTAGCGGGATTTGAAAATTGGACACCATTTTTTTCTCACCCGTGCCATCATTTTTTCCTTTTGCAAAATATTTGATCATAAAGGGTTCATGATCCTCTCCTCCTATAAATACTTACTCCTCGAAAATTTTCTCTTCTTCTCCTCCTCCTCCTCATTCTCTCATCCTTCTCTAGGTGATCATGAGGATTTTCTTTTCCTTGTAATTCTCTCATCTTTTCCATTATTTACTCATCTCCTCCTCTAATAATTTTTTCTTTTGTTTTAAAGGTGCTCATCTAGAGAGGTCAGCGGAGTTCAATATTCTCTTCCACCACTCTAGGTTAGTGGAGTTCAATCATTTTTCACCGCTTCTCGTCCAGGAAGGAGATCCCATCGGTTCCAGGAAGAATTCCATCGGCTCAAGTAAATTTTAAAACCCTAACCATATTTTTTTTCCTATTTATGCTATTTTTATATTCTTTAATTTGTTTATTTCTACAATTTTTTAGATTTATTTGCGTAGGAACGTGACTATCATTTTATTGACATGAGACGTTGGAATTGCGACAAAGAGCATATGTCCAAGCAATGGGCCCAAAGATAAGAAATCGAGTACGTGGTCAAGGGCTTGGTGTGACGCGAAATCGAGTGCTTCTTCATGTTTCTTCATTACAATTTAGAACATCAATTTGTGTTCATGCAGAATGTATTTTTTTGTTAATATCAGACTTAACTTTGTTTTGGAGTATATTTTATTTTTTAGTTGTTGTCTAATCTGATGAATATATTATTTTTGGCTTCAATTTTTTAATAAGAATTCACTTATATTATTTTGGATGAAAAAATTATGATTTCAGCAGAATGTGGTGGAAAGAAATTAGCTTCTACTTATGGATCAAGTAGTAATGACCGATTTATTATATTATTAATGACATATCAAACAATTAGGAATGTGATTCAAAAAATTTGTAATATTATTAATGACACAACATTAATGACTAGAATATTAATTAGTAATAATTTTACTAATGACCAAACAATAGTGACTGACTTATCAGTTATAAATAATTATTAATGGTCCAACATTAGTGACTGACATGTTAGTTAGTAATAATTTTATTAATGATCAAACAATAGTGACTGACTTATTAGTTAGTAATAATTATTAATGACCCAACAATAGTAACTGACAAATTAGTTAGTAATAATTATTAAACAGATAAATACTTATCTACGTGGCATGTCCAATTATAGTGATGGATTTAGGAATTCGTCCGTCACTAGTAGTATTAGTGTCGCTCGTAGTAGTGACTGACACTAATTCTGTTACTCATGTGATTAGTCCGTCACTAATATCATTTCTGACGAAATTCAGTCACTATTAATATATATTAGTGACTGATCTTTGTCGTAACTATAAGCAAAATTTCTTGTAGTGATATCTTCAAACGCCGACCACCCGTCACCAAAATAGGATCCGTGTAGTGTAGGAGATACAACTCAAACAGAAATATTCAATCCGATTGATATACTCACTAGTCAAGACTCAAGAGCTTAATTATTCAACGAAACTAGAATCCAACAATTAATGAGCTACAGGGATAGGAAGTTATCCCAACGTTTTATATTTCATCTAATATTCCATGTGTTATAGTTCCTCCAGTAGGTTACGTACCAGCGATATGTTGGTGATATTTCCTCCCACAAACGAGAGAACATTGAGCATCATCTTGGTCATGGCCTCCCTATGCAGAAGCTCTTGGCATCCTCTCCCCATCAGTGATGGCTAGCTGCTGGCCCGCCGACAGCACAAACATAGTTGTTGGCCAAGGAATGCTGGCACGTGCAAGCAGCCATGTGCATGCAAGTTGAGTTGGCGTGCACATGCCTATATTCGTTCCCTCAAGCCCACATGCATATGGCTACTTCAATTGGGAGCAGTGGAGATCACAGTCAGTCACAGCCACCCAAGCCATGCAAAGCCCCCCTACCTCCCCAAATCAAATCTAACTAGGATTTGCTGTGATAGATGGATACTATTATCTTTGTATTCCTTCATTCCAGTCCAGTTACTAGTGGCAATCATGAAGAATAGGAGCAGAATATATGGGGAACCTGCACCCCCTCCAAACATTTCAAAAGAACATCTTTAAAAAGCAACAATCCTTCCTCCCCACAAATAGGATGGCAATGGCATGGTGTTCTTTACTTTCCTTTTCCACTGCTTGTTAATAAGAAATCTCACTTCTCTACTTTTCATATAAGATTATCTTTTGTACAAGGCATTCTAATTGTTAAAGTTTACATGCATCAACATATATGAAAGCTGAAAAAAAATTTGAAGGTTATATATTTATATTATTCTAATACACTTCCAAAGTCCATAATTAGAATCGGATATACAACCCTTAATTCTCACTTCTTAGTTTGGAGATATATAGATATAGAAACTTCAACATGATTTCAAAACCATCCATGTTCAAATTTATAGTATAACAAGCCTTTACTTATTTTAAACAGACTAAATCATGCTTTGTGCGAATCCAGTTTTCTGCAACCATAAAATGGACGTCAATATCTGAGGATATCGGAACAATAGAAAGACTAACACATAGTCTTAACAACACAACAACTAGAGGTTTGGTGCAACTCTAGAATAATACATAAACTGGCACGAAATATATAGTAATTATTTTCCAAAAATAACAAAATTGTAAGAGCTTCGCAAAAAAAAAAAAGATATATCTACTTGTATGTCTTCTATGATCTATATATTGAACAAAATGATGGAAGTGGGAATGCATACACATTTGGTCAGGGATCTCAATACTTCATTACTATATATATAATTAGTCATGTTATAATTAGAAAGGAATTAAGGGTGGAAGATTAGTAAGTAAAACAGAGAAAAAAGAAAAAGAAAAAGAAATAATAATAGACCAATTCATACAAACGATCATTTTAGGGTAATTTGATATGAACTAAACTTTCAAAGATAAAGGAACACAGAGACAGCAACCAAATTAGTAACTTCCAATCATAAGATTAGAAGAAAAATGGATTATTGATCATAGACCATTACCATTACCATTCCATTTTTCCTCCTTGAAGAAAATTAAACAGAAAAAGGTACAAATGCAACCTATAACCCGCCATGAACGAAACCCAAAAATATATTAAAAAAATGTTGCATTGAATCGTCAACAAGAAAACAAAAATGACGCCAATCTAAGGAAGAAAAAGAAATTAACATTTGTTGAAAAGATTGTGAAATTGGAGTATAATGTAGTGTATCTAAGAATAAAAGCAACATTTTGTGGAAAAAATAATAATCTGAAACTGGAGTTTAATTTAGTGTGAATATACGAAACTCAACATTCATGCCTTCGATTTCTCCATGTTTAAATAAACAAAAATGTTCAATGTTTCTTCAATTAGTCATCAAGTAGAGAGAATCAACAGAAATATGTAGGGGGAAAATAACACACATGAAAAAAAAAATGATGAGATTGGAGTAAATGTAGTGCTAAATATACAAATATAACACTACCCAAAATGAAGTAGAATTGTAAACCTGCATTAAACATCCAACAATCATTATTCCTTTCCAACCCCTTTGGTTACTATATCATGATCAAACCACCACACACATAGAATGATAGAAATTAACATGAAAAAGGAAAGGAAAAAAAAAGAGCAAGAAAAAGAAAACTTAGCTTGATACAAGGGTTAAATCGAACTAGGATCCCAATATCCTTCAGAAACACCACCGTAGCATAGCAGTAGAACATCATCACCTTCTCTATCCCTCCATCCATCTATCTATCCACACCACTATCTACCTCTTCTTCTACATCAAAGAGCTGTTGATGAGCCCGTGCCAATAAGAACCGACACCGCCATTCCAGTAGCCCCTTGTGGAGTCCACAGCCGCATTGTTGCCATGATTGACCCAAGACCCCTCCATTGCCGTTGCCGCGGCAGCGCTCGTCGTGCCGGCCAAATTGTTGGCTCCTTCAAAAGGCGGTAGCATGTTGGCACAAGCTTGATCATCGACATAGTACGATGATGCATTGGCGCTGTTATAACCATTCTGAAACCCGCCGCTGCCTCTGAGAATATCAAGAAACCCTGCAGCACTAGGGTTAGGGTTAGGGTTGAGAAAAGGGGTGCTGTTGTCGAGGTTGCTGGTGAAGGCGAGGGAGAGGTCGCTCGGGTCGTAGGAGAGAGGGGGGAAGAGCACGGGGTTGGAAGTGTTGTTGGCGGTGGTGAGAGGCTGAGGCTTATTCTTGGAGGAAGAGGAGGAGGAGGAGGAGGAGGATCTCTTGTTCTTTCGGCAGCCGCCGCCAACGGGGACGTTGCGGAGGGATCCCCCCTGGGTCCAGTACCTCCTGCAGCCCTTGCAGAAGTACCCTCGGCTGGGTGAGGCTGTAGTTGTTGTAGTAGCAGAACTTGGTGTTGCTTGACTCGCAGCGCGGGCACTTGAGGGCCTGCTCCGGGTTCGGAGGCCTTACCAGCTTCTTCTCCAGCTGCCCCTGCTGCCCCAGCTGCTGGTGCTGGTGATGGGGATCTAGATTCTTGGGGCAGTTGAACCCAGCAAGAACTTGCTCCAACTGGTGGGCAGCCATGACCTGCGAAGTATGTGCAAAATAGATGGCTGAATGAAATGAATAATTGAGGAAAGCTAGGTACAAGTACTGGATCATGGAGTCATTTATTATGAAGAATTTGTGTTGGTTTTGTTCCTTAAGTTAAATATGAGGGTCCAAAGTGTAAGACAGTAGTAGTTGGTGATTCTTTGTCATGATTGAATTATATTTACAATTACTCTGATCATCTAAAATTGTATATTTTAACATCTCGTATTAGTTACTGAATCAATTATTAAACTTCTATATTTAAATATCTCCTGTTACTGTTAGTTAGTAAATCAATTATTTGAAGAGAACATCTAGTAGCAGTTTGATAGCTTATTAGAATTACATTCTTTGCTCTGAACCTTAGATATGATAAAAATAAAAAAATAAATAGATTTGAATGATGAATAATAGATCTTGTTTTCTCGTTTACTAGAAACAAAATAATACGAGGAAAAAAAAAAAATCGGAAGTTTGATGATTGAATGAAACTTGGATTGAGAATGAGTGCTGTAGCTATAGCTAGTTATAACTCCACTTAAACAATTCAATTTTACACTTGATTTAAAAATACAATAACCAAGAATTATATAGAAGGCTACGAAGGAGAGGCACAATTAAGTTGGCAGTGGGAATAGCTAGTTAGAAGTAATCACTAAGAAATTAAGTAGTACCTGGTGGCGAGCATTAGAAATCTCCATCCATGCAAATTAAGCTTCAAGCTCTTAGAAACTAGGAATACTTGTGAAAGCCAAAGTTGTTCTCTCTCATGCATGTGCCAAAGGAAGAAGTGAGCTAGCCATTCCTCTCCTGAATAAATAAGAAAGGAGGAGACTTAAAGAGTAAGAATTAAAGAGAGAGAGAGAGAGAGAGAGAGAGAGAGAGAGAGAGGATTGCTACTGATGCTGCCTACTTTACTTGCTTTTCCGTACGCAACGATCGATGAGATTGGCTTGCACGCAGAGAAAGCATGAAGAGTTCGAATTACCCCCATTCTCCTCTCCTAACGGACTCTCTCATGAACCGCGCCGGCCTGCGGGCCCCCCCACCTCGGTTGGCGTGGAGCGCAACAAAGCCCCTGCACTATAGGTCCCCACAGCTCGCTCAATTCCTAAGCCTCCATTACCCCCCGCACAAATAGACCCAGCTACTGTGGTGTTAAGGCCATCTCCAATATATGATAGAAAGCTATTTTAGGAAAAAAAAAATTTTTCTAAGATTTGTATCTCAATTTCTATTCTATGTGATACATGATATAAAATGGACAATTTCTATGAGAATTTTTACATGTAGAAACTTTCAGACCATCTTCAACAGGAGTTTCTATAATATTTGCTATTTAAATATATTTTAGAAAGAAAAAAATTTCTTCCAATCATGATTTTTATTCCAATTTTTATCCTATATGATGATAATATAGGATAAAAAATTTCTACAAAGAGGGTTTTATACATATAGAAACTCTCATATAAATTTACGTCTCTCATATCAATTAATATTGGACCATACCTCATTAGATTGATACTTTATTTGTTGTCACGTAGGATAGAAATCGAGGAGAGTGTTTATTTTTTGCAATTTCTATGTAGAAACTCTAAAAAAATAGGATAATTTTTTTCTTAAAGTATAATGACAAGTATGGTAGAAACAAAATTTTAGAAATCTCCATTGGAGATGGCTCATTACCCTATACACCTCTACATTAGTGTTTAAAAAAATCATACTCTTTTGTAAGATATGACTCGAATCCAGTAGTGTTTATGTGCTTTATCTCTCACCGATTTCCACCGACTAGCCAAACTTTGATACACTACTATATTTTCTATCTCTAGACTAATGTTATTGTAAATGTTGCGGTCTAATGTCTCTAGATCTAGATACGAATGGTTGATTGCCATATATTTGGGATTATGTGTCCTATAGTTGAAGTTGCTTATTATTATGGGTATATGAGAATTATCTCGAGTCCCTCTTAAGATTTTGGACTCCAAATATATATATATATATATATATATATATATATATATATATATATATATATATATATATATAAAAGTCTCCCTTAGAAAATTTCCTAAAAACCTCCCTCACTCTAATCCGTAATTTAATGTTAATATTAATGTTAATATTAATATTAATGTTAATATTAACATTAAATACTAAAATTAACATTAAACTTAACATTAATATTAACATTAACATTAACATTAACATTAACATTAACATTAATATAAAAAAATAAAAAATAAAATTAATATTAACATTAACATTAATATTAACATTAATATTAACATTAACATTAATATTATCATTAATATTAACATTAATATTACGAATTAGAGTGAGGGGGGTTTTTAGGAGGTTTTCTAAGGGGGACTTTTGATCCGCTCCCTATATATATATATATATATATATATATATATATATATATATATATTATATATATATATATATATATATATATATATATGAGTTTATTGCATATTACAATTACAAGTTTCAAGTATTGTCACTAGTTAGGGTGCATTCAGAGCACATGCGGATTGAATATAATTATTACCAAATAATGAATACAGATACATATATAGATGCATTTATTGTTTGGATTAAAAATAAGTAACTATATTCGGGAAATAAGCAGATCCAAATTGTATATAGTAAAAAAAGGGCATACTAATAAGTCGAATATGGATATGAATTGGATAAATGGGATTTTGAAGTTCGAATTCGTAAGAAAATTGATAATTTTATGTAGGTTTTATTGCGTATTAATTAACTTATGTTTTTTTTTTCATGCAGGTTAATTAACTTATGTTTTTTTTTTTCATGCAGGTTAATTAACTTATGTTTAAGTATTGATATGTACTTTAAATACAATAGTTTTGTCACGAATCTAGCACGATCTAATGTTATAGGTGTGATAAATTAATATCATTATCACAACCCACACTTGGATGTAGGGGTACGAGTACGAGTACGTGGACATGTCCAGCCTACGCCGCAAGCATCGACGGTAGAACGTTGTTTAGGTCATCAATAACTATCTAGCATCTCACACAATATATATAAACTCTAGCAATTAGTAATATCTCAACTCCATAAGGAGGACGATAATTAAAGCAATACAATACTCAATAACATATCTAAAGCATGATAAGATATCAAAGAAGTCTGACATAACCACATAGTCTAAACAATAACAACATCCGCCGACAACAACGATATCCAACATCCAAATCTCAAATATAAGTCAAAAAAAAATCTGGTAACATAATGCTAATGAAAACTAATTAGGATAACTAGTGATTCCGGCTAGACCTCCTAGCAATCCCTTCTGAGCTACTGGGTCCAAGGCTGTACCCTTAACCTCATGTGTATGTCGGCACCAATCCTCTAAGTTCTCTAGAAAATGTTATCCAGTAAGTATTGGAGCGAAGTACATAAACTAACATCGGTTCAGTTAAATTAAAAAAAAACTATAAATAACATTAAGCATTGGAAATACATGATGGATAAGCAATACTGAACAGTAAGAATATAGGAAAGCAGGTAATCATATCATGGCAAGTATGAACTGTAAGTAATCATGAGTATGTATGTATCTATTTATCAGTAGGTAATATCTAGAATAGAGCATGTAATAATAAACTGTGCCTTGAGACATTAGTCTATTATGTGATCGACTTGGGACATGATCATGTTATTTCATATAATCGACTATGCACAAGTACATATAATGGATCAGACCGATCAAACATGGAAAGTTATGCATAACTACAATTAAGATTAGGCTACACCATGCGTAAGGTTAGGGTGAGATATGCACAAGTATTTGGGGTATGATCACATAATCTACTAATACCTTCCTATCTTTCGACTAGTTTGGTAGATCCAACCATGGTATATAAGACACAAGATTCTCTGAGAAGGTAGCTAATCCCATCATTAATCGGTGTCTATATAAGTACAAGAACAACAACAAGATTTGCACAAGTACACTAGAATATACAAGAAATAATATCTCATGATAGGATCTAAGATATATTAATTCGTGTATCCTCGTGTCAAAAATCAAGTATAACACTACAGACTATCATAGATGTCATCAAGATAACAAAAACTGTCAGAGAATGTACTCGTCTATGTTTCTGAGCAACGGGTGTGAATCGATATCCAAAGTGGAGTACAAAGACCTAAATATAAAATATCAATATCAATTGATATTTTGGAGTGATAATCATTGATATCTAAATTGAAATATAATTTCTAGGTCAATTCTAGGTCATAAAAGTCAAAGTAGGTCAATAACTTGCTTCTATACTCAAACTAGGTCAATACCTTGCTTTTATGGTTAAACTAGGTCAAATCTAGGTTAACACAGTCAAACTAGGTCATTTCTTTTTTTTTTAGGTTGATTTTACCTATTTACAAGGTTTATAAAGTTATAATAGGTCTTAACAAGTCATTATTTGGTTTTTAGGTACTAGCTAGGTCAAACTAGTCAATAATAGGCCAATACTAGATTTATAGGCTATACTAATGAGTTTATAGCATATATTATCCTAATATATATTTTTACCTATAATTTCTAGCAATACCTTGGCCTATAGCTATTTATCTTACCCCATATCATGGTATCTTAACCCGTATCACACATTTATCTAAAACCTTAGTCTGTATCTCAAATATGTTAACTTTTAGTGAATACCTTAGTTCTAGGATCAATACCTTGGATAAACTAGATTTTGTAGTCCATACCTTATTTCTAGGTCCATACCTTGAAGGTATTAGCCATACTAGCTAATATTACCAAGTATCGATATATATATATCTTACATCTCTACCAGTTAGCTACTATCTATCCATGGATGTACCCAATACCTATTACATATACCATTATCTTTACCTATCCATAACATATACCAATATGCCCTTACCCATATCTAAACATTTATCCTTTACCTATATAATATACATATACATATACATATCCATATATCCTACTATAGATCCATATCCCTAACCATTTATCTATTACTACACATGTTTGTCAATACTTACCTATGGTGCTAGGTTACTCCCTTACTCATATAATATATATTCATATACCCGACATGCCATAGTACACCAAGATACCCCTATACCATATCTAAATAGTATAATATACTCCTTGTACTATACATATAAATATATATCTATATCCTTATTTATCCTATAATATTGGTATCTATATGATACCTATAAAATATATATATGATATTGTACCTTGCTATCCTATGCATACACATGGCTTACCTTGCTACTAAGGTATTTACCTTTACCCTTAGAATTACTTTAACTATCTTGTTTGCCATTGATTGTAAAAGTACAGAACAATTTTATAGGAGGACTGAACTTAGACTCACAATACAAACTCGTTCGTACAAAGAAAGCCTAGGGACAAAAACCTAGGTACAACAATCTAAGTACGATTGTTTATTTTTGATTCTGGAGGGTGACGGTAGAGGCTCGGGAAAGCGACGGCAGCTCTGCCTTACTCCTTAGACGATCAGACGTAGCCTTGGCTCTGATGAAGAAATGCTTTCGAAATGTGTAGGAAGACTCTTCTGTGCGTGCCTTTGTCTCTCTGTGTGTCCAGCGGGGTTCTTCTCTCTCTGTCCTCTTTTTTTTACAAGGGAATGACATCTTGCTATTTATAGGAGTAGAGTGTGATCATTAGGGTTTGCAATGATTTAAAAGTCGGCGGTTTGGGGATTAATTACCATTTTCCTTGATCCTGCTTTGTTGGAAATTAATCTGGGCCGTTAATCTTGATTGCAACAAATCTGGACAGTTAATATTGATTGTGCCAAATCCGTATGGGCAATTAATGTTGATTGCCACGAATCTTTATGATTTGTTATGATAAGCTCGGATCTCTCGCCACGTTTTCAATCTGCTTGATTGTAATAAATCTGATTTGATCCGGGTAATTATGATGATTGTACTAAATCTGGTTGTTGATAGTAACAAATCTGAGTGAATAAATCTTGATTGATTTGGTGCCACGTGTCCAACCATCATTATGCTGTGAGCCGGGGTACTGATCTTCTGCCACGTGTCCTAACCATGAGCCACAGGGACAGAGTGTCTTGACAGAGCCGTATGAAGGTGGCTTCTCAGTATTTAAACCACATGAAGATGACAACAGCATAGGTAAGGCCTCCAAAATCTGAGCCACATGAGGATGGCTTCTCAGGATTTGAACCGCATGAAGGTGACAGCCGCATAGGTATGGCCTCCGAAATCTGAGCCGCATGAGGATGGCTTCTAACTGAGCCGCATAAGGCTGGCCACGTGTCAAGGCTGCATGGGCGTGGCCTCTCAACATTTGAGCCGCATAGAGATGGTCTCCGTGATCCGAGCCGCACGAGAGTAGCGGCCGTATGGGGGTGGCCCCATAATCCGAGCCGCATAGGAGTAGCAGCCGCATGGGGGGTGGCGGCCGCATGGAGATGGTAGCTGCATAATGAGCTTTGGAATTAGTAGATTTGTGCCAGCTATAGAGATTTTTTTCATTTCCCTAGGAGCACGCCTTCATATCAGAGTCATCATTGCAGCTTTATGTCAGAGCTGTCTGTTCTTCTTTATGTCAGAGCCGCCTTGTTGTGTCAGAGCATTAAATGAGGCCGCTGCTTGATGGCCAGCTGTACGTGGCATTGAATGAGGCCGCTGCATAGAACCGCATGGAGCTAGGGGGTTTCTGAGCCGCATGAAACTCTAATGAACTTTTGAGCCGCATGGAACTCTAATGAACTTTTGAGCCGCATGGCACTCTAATAAACTTTTGAGCCGCATGAAACTCTCCTAGTCTTGAGCCGCATAGGATTTTCTGTTTATTTCCATGCTTCTACAAGACCCCCTTCAAAGTTTTCAATTTGAAAAATTGAAATACTTTGAATGAGAAGCATGACCATGTTCACTTAAGCTCTCCTGGCCGCATAAGATATTCTGGCCGCATGGACTTCTTATTCGCATGGCTTTCCTGGCCGCATGGGCTGCCTAGCCGCATGGACCGCTCTGGCCGCATGGATCGCTTCTGGCCGCATACTGTCCTTTCTGCCATGTAGGTGACATTAATTGCCCTTGATTCGTTTTAATTTAGAGCCGTCTTTTGGGGGAATCCCAAGAGTTGGTTCATTAAATATTTGGATTTTGGGCTTTGAAAATCTCCTTTATAAGAGGAGACGATATCCTAGGAGTCGATTTTGCCTGCAGCACACGACCCAAAGCGTTCATCGGTCCACGTGTCCTCCCCTTTGGCCTCCTATAAATAAGAGTAATTTAGAGAAGGAAACTCTTTACTCTCTTCCTCAATTTAAGCTCTTCTTGCCCTAACTGTCATCTTCTTCTTCTTCTTCTTCTTCGATCAATGATGGCCCCCAAAGTTTCCAAGGCTACGACGAAGGGTAAGGGGGTGGCCACTACATCGGCCGCAGCGCCTGAAGTCTACCCTGACGTCCACCCCACCATTGCTGGTAAGGACTTTGGGAGGATCGTATGCTTCGAAAACCCTAACAAAGATGGCTTTGTTGCATATTTATGCACAAGCCTTTAAACTGTTCAAGTTGTGTGTGCCGCGTGTACGTCCTATGGCCGAGCCGTATGAGGGGTATACCCCTTGTCCGAGCCGCATGGGAGTTGTCTAGTGGCCGTATAAATGCTTCACAAACTGGACCGCATAATGACCTGGCTAACAGAGCCGCATAAGTCCCTCTGAATCGAACCGCATGAGCCCCCTTCAAACAGGGCCGCATAAGCTTATCTGGACTGGGCCGCATAATGCCCTGCTAAGCAAAACCATATAAACTCGTCTAGACTGGGCCGTATGAGGCTGCACTAAACCGAGCCGCATGAGCTCCTCTGAACTGGGCCGCATAATGCTCCGCTAAGCAGAACCGCATAAGCTCACGCTAAACGAAGCCGCATAAGCTGATGCTAATTAGTGCCGCATAAGCTCATGTTCAGACAGAGCCGCATGACCTCTCTTAAACAGAACCACATAAGCTCGTACCAAACGAAGCCGCATAAGCTCGTGTGGACTGGGCCGCATAAGCCTAAAACATACCTAAGTAGTTTTGTTTAGCCATCTCCTGACTTGTTTCTTTTGTCCTTTTTTAGTGAACCTGCCAGTCAATCCAGCGGAAGAACCCCTGGTGGGTTCGGCCCAATCTGCTGTGGGTGTGCGATTCGACCACTTAGTCCAATATGTGGCGAATCAGCTTCCTACAGATGAGCCTTTGGAGATGCTGAATGCTATCAAGAACCAGCCCTTCCACTTTCTCTGTGCCAAGATGAACTCGGGGCAATTGGAGGGGAAATACCTGTCACGACCCACCCTAGAGTAAGGGCACGAGACGTGGTACGTCCAGCCTACGCCGCAGTGTCAGCGGTAGAACGCTGTCCTAGGTCAATCATCTAACAATATAAAGGTACCTGTACAGTTATACTCTTCGAATGGAGGTGACATAACAATATACAGTCTCAATCACATCTAAGGTAGAAGAATGAAAGACAGATAGATAGTAACTCAAAGAGAACAGTACAATAGATAAATACTAGGTGTCTAGGATAACATAACATCCAGAATATCAACCCAATATACAAAAAGTCTAAGGGTCTACATCTCAACATCTCAAAATATAACTCAGAATGTAAGACAAAAAATAATATGAAAATGACTGTCTAGCTAAACTAGCCTAGACTACTGGGGCAACATCCTCAGCTGCAGGTGGATCCTGCTGAGGGTCCTAACACAAGTGTCATCTAGTCCTGCTCCATAATATGTAGTCACCCATGCCTCATCCTCATCCTCTGTAATATTTTCAACAGGTCTAGTCAGGACATGAACGAGCATAATACTCTCACACAGTTCATATCAGTTAGGAAATACATACAGGCAATAGAGTAAAACAGAAGTGTTTGAAATAAATATACGCTGTAAAAGAGATAGCTGTAAAGGAAATATCTACTGTATAGAGAACTGTAAGTGACTAGTGATGTAGAGTACAAAATAGGCATCAGAATGGCTAAAATTTATACGTGATTACACTACTGAGTTTATACATGATTACACTACTTTGGAATTATTCACATGTCTACTTCTACTCCCCCGTTTCTCCAATCAATATACAAGGATCTAGACAAGTTACGTTATTATCATTACTTCACATGAGGCTCATAAATGAGTATAACGTGAAGTTATCATGGGGCTTAGTGAACATGAGAGTACATGATCACATGAGTGCACATGCATGATTGGAAGCATAGGAGTACATGATGAAAGTGAAACACACGTAACATGAAGTACCGATGCCCGAGAGGGATAAACATCTCATATATCCATATGGTACCAATCCGTGTTACCCAACGTTGACAGCATCAGTAAAGTAATCTAGAGCGAGAAAGTAAAGTCGGAACAAGTATGAAACGGTCAGAGAATGTACTCGCCTGATGTATGAATGTCTGTAGAGAATATGCTGTCTGAGGAGAGTGTCTGGCTCCTGATCAGAGCAACACAAGTCACAACGTATTCTAAATAATAAATGAAGTTACTATGCATACTACATAATTCTAGGTCAATCTGGTCAAAAGTCAACTCTTGGTCAACTCTGGTCAA
>JANAVB010031617.1:47208742-47218742 GCA_029216955.1 Iris pallida
GTTAATTCTCATTTTGAAACTCAGAAAAATACCAAGTTTAAAACCCAGGATCACTGTTCACGGAAAAATGGGTGAACCGATACCCGATCCAAACCGAGCTAAGGCTCGAAACCCAGGTAGGTAACACTAGCCCTAGGTATCCTCTAGTGTCCTAGGTGCCTGACACAAAGTCTAGTCACGACACGACGTATCAAACTCACTGGAAACCCAATCAGGTAAATACTGACACACACACATGTATACTGCGTCGTGCACGCGTGCAACTCACTCTAGGACACAACACACACATACATGTCTCGTGCTGTGCACGAAGGTGCGCCTGGGGGTTGTGCACGTGTCCAAGTGCCTACCCCGTGTCCACGTCACTCCAGGACACGACACGGGTCCTTATCAGTCGTGAAAAACACGATGATACACGTGTTCAGACCGCATCGTGCACGGGTTCAAGTGCATCGTGTTCGCGACACAGGATACGACACGTCTCGTGCTCGTGTCCATGTGTTTGCCACATGATGGGTACCCACTCGTGCAAACATGAGGTGTCCAAGTGTCGTGTCCGTGCAACACGACACGCACGAAGTTGGCCCCCGCGTGCGTGTGCACTGTCAGTGCACGACCAGTGCACGTGTCCTCGTGTCCTCGATACGACACGAGAGTGTCTCAAACTCGAGGGGGGCTTGTCAGAGGTTGCCCCACCTCGTGCCAAATGGCACGTGTCCACGTGGCGTGAGGAGGGAGAAAACAGGGTCGAGTAGCAGGGGTTTTTCGTGTCTGTGCACATGTAAAAACATGGGTTCGTGTCCGATTTGGACACGAAAAAGAATCTTAATTGTGCTCAGTCAAGTGGGTACATGTTCTACTAGTCTAGGGCTACAAGAATATGTAATTTATTTGCAAAATCATAAAATTCAATCCTTTGGGGCATTTCATCAATAAGGTTTTATAACCTAGGATACGTGTCCGATACGGACACCAAACCAACCCTAGATTTACCAAACTTGACCATAGCTAGGGTAGACCTATATGCATGCATTTATGAAGAAAAAACAGAATATTAGCTAGGTTTATGGGTATTTACCTATTGATGCAAATTCTAAGGAAACTCAATAAAGAGGGGGTGTTTGTCCTTCCACTTAGTGATGCCCAAAGCTTGTGAATCTGGATTGCAGCCTCCTTTAGCACCCTTGATGTTGTAGGGTCCCAATGCAAAAGATTAGAGTGAATTTAGACAAAAATGATCAAGTTATGGAGGTTGAAGGAAAGGGAAATTTTTAGGTTTTAATTCATGTAAAATGATCATGAATGAATGTGATGGGTTATATAGGAAGGGGGTAGTGTAGGGGGGTACCCTATGGCCGGCCATGGCAAGTGGGGGGGGGGAGGGGGGGTTCTAGGCCTTTCTTCTAGGGGAAGGCAAAGACTTTCATGCCAAAGCAAAGATATTTGAGGGTTTTAAGCAAAATATCTAATAAAGGCATTCTAAGATATTTTGTAATAATGCCATGAGATATTTAGCTATCCTTTAATTCTAGGTTAGTGGCTAATCCCTAGATTAGGGTAAACTAGGTTGGGACTAATCATGGTACTTAACAATAATTAAATAATATTAAATCACATAATTCCAAATGAAATCTAGTAAATTACCAAAATACCCGTTTTGGCTAAAATCACTAATTGATGTTCTAAGCCTATGGTAGGCTACATGGTCATGGCAACTTCTAGGTTAAGGAATAACTAGGGTTTACACTAGGGTTATACTAGTAAAATCACAAAGTCATAAGTCATGACTTAGAAAATAATTTTAATTACACTAAAATCACCAAAAATCATATCATGACTTAAACACCATTATTAAATAATAAAAATAATAAATTTTTAAAAAATACCCAATTTCAGAAAATTGGGTGTGTTACAAGTCTACCCTCCTTAAAATAATTTCGTCCTCGAAATTAAAGACGAGACTGAAACTGATGAGAAGATAGAAAATCATACCTCATGGTACAAATAGATAAGGGTATCGCTCGCGCATCTCATCCTCCGCCCAGGTGGACCTCTCCTGGAGAATGATGCCTCCATGCGACACGAACCAATGGTATCGTCTGGTTCCTCAATGCCTTCTCCCGTCGATCCAGAATCTCAACAGGCTGCTCTGGATAACGAAGAGTAGGACCCACCTCGATCTCGGAATGATCAAGTACATGGCTAGGATCTGCCACGTACCCGTCTCAACTGCGACACGTGAAATTCGTTATGGACTCCCACCAATGCTGGTGGTAAGTCTAGCCTGTAAGACACGTCACCGATTCTCCCGCTGATAACGAAAGGGCCGATTGAAACGCGGCTAAGCTTCCACCTCCACCAAAAGTATAGTGCCACGTGTCAGAGATGTAGTGTCCCGCTCCTAGCGGTTCACTATGTAAGGCTTGTGGCTTGGCTAACTCAGTCGGAACCGAGTATTGGAGAAACTTACCGTCGGCACGAATCGATCACGGACAAGTGCATAAGAACCTTTCCAACTAATGGATTGGTTTTTCTTGAAATGCGTCCAAGAGTTTTCTCTGGATGTTTTGCTGCTAGTTTTGCTGCTTGGTTTTGATGGATGCTTTTCTGAATGATTTTCGATGATTTGATTCTTGCCCATTTTTTATCGATTTGTATAGAATTCATTCTTGAGAATTCTGAGAGAAGAGAACACAACGAGACGGATTATTAACCAATCTTTTGGTGCCAATACAGACTGACGCGTGATGGAAGGCTAAGCGTACAAGTGTTCCTCTCTCTCTCGACGATTCTCTAATTTGGTGAGTGTGGATCTCTGTGGTGGTATTGTCCCTCTTACTATTCCTTCATGCCAACTAAATAATTGTCTTGCAACATCCGTTGATCGATATCAAGTTGCTAAATGCCATAAGTCAATACCACTAAGAAGCTAGAGTTGAACATTGAACATTGAAATGAATGCTAGTCCATAGAACATTGAAATGAATGCTAGTCCATAGAACATTGAAATGAATGCTAGTCCATAGAACATTGAAATAAATGCTAGTTCCTTGAACATTGAAAGAATTGATTACACTGTGAACAACATTGAGATTATGCTTGTCCACTGAACATTGAATTGAGATTGAATTGATGCCTAGAATGATGATGAAATGCTGCAAAATGAACAAGTTGTCTATTTACTTTCAAAACTACCATGCACTATATGCTTATCGAGTCGGTCACGCATTCGCATGGTCATGGACAACTTGTGCACAAGGTTTGGTGGTGTGTTTCCTCGAATCGGTACTGGGGCGCCGGGACCGATTCGGCCTAGGAGGAAACATTGGCGTGCTAATGGGAGCACGGGTATTGCGAGGCATCCTTAGGGGCTAGCTACCTACTTTGGAGTCATTGTATTACCTTGAAGTCCTATAAGGCAAATAGATGTCCATATGGTTTAACAGCGCCAGTGGCCATGTAGTCAGGATGCATGCTAATGATCATTTTATGTAGGGGCGGTAAGTATATTATTATTATCCTGTATCTTCTGCAGGAAAGCTGGATTCGGCCAATGGTAAAGTAAACATGGTTTATTCCATGTTACATTTATTGTGAATTACTCTGAATGTTGCCTGTCCCTAATAAGTTCATATCTTTAAAATGCTTGTCATTAATAAAATATTGGTTTAGCTGAGTGGGCCAACGGGGCTCACCAGCGCATTGTTATAATGTGCTGACCCCTCCTCCACAGGTACAGGAGAAGGCTCGGGCGCACCTCGTAACTAAAGCTTTCTGAACTGCTGTTTCCTTTCAAGTTGTTTTTTCCCTAAGGACGCACAAAGTATTACGGAGATTTCAAAGATAGCTGCTTATATTTCAAAGTACTAAAGGGGCATGATGTATGGAACGAGAAATTATTTCATGACAGCCTATCAGTTGTACTTCTTTTCATGAATCAATGTAGCCGAATGGCATTTCAAATATTATCGAGAAAAGTTGTATTCTGACTACAATTATGAATAAAATGAGTATTTCTTCTTCCTATATTGTGTCTCAATGTTTCTGCAACTGTGGCTTACTTTCAAATGTTTCTAAGTGATATAAATGTGCATGTTCTAGCCTTGTACAAGTGTAACTCCAGACTTGTACGGCATCACGCCTTAGCGAGGACGATCGATTCGGCGTGAATCGAAACAAAGCGAGCGATTCCCCGAATCGGGGCGTGACAAGTTGGTATCAGAGCACGGTTTCAAATCCTCGGATTTCAAAAAAAAATGTTTCAAAAAGGAAGTCTTGATGTAAATTTTCTCGATTGGTGGTGTCGATAGTGCTGGCATAAAATAATATTCCATACAATAAGCCCATAAATATTTTATGAGTGTTAATGGAATTATTTCTTTGTTGTAGAATGACCAAGGGTGATAGCACAAAGACGAATTCATCGTCGGACCCGATTGAGAAACTGATTAAGCAAATGGAGGCTCAGAGGAAGTAGAGCGAAGCGCAACATCGTGCGCTTCAGGACCAGCTTCAATATCAGCTTCAGGAGCAGCTAGATGCTCAACAAAAGCAGGTGGATAGTCTAACTCAGATTGTCACCAAGCTGTCGGCCGATTCTAATGTTTCTGCAAAGGCCGCAACAACCGAGACCGTGGAAGTGCCGACGGAGAAATCTGAGACGCCGACACAGAAGAGAACGAGCTTCAAGTTCTCTGAATTTAAAAGTTGTGACCCGCCTGAATTTAATGGAAAAGAGGAGCCAGATGAGGTGATAGGCTTCTTGAACACATTGGAGGGCTATTTCCGAATGTTAGAGATTCAGGGCAGTAAGAGAGTAGAGTGTACCGCTATACAACTTCCTCTCAAGGCCCAGGAGTGGTGGATTTCACAGAGACAAGCACTTTGCAAAAATAGTCAGGATATAAAGATGTCTTGGGAGGCCTTCAAGCAGGCTTTCATTACTCAATTCATTCCACCTGCTGTCCGACAACAAAAAGAGAATGAGTTCATTGCACTTCGACAAGGCAGTATGTCAGTGCATGACTATGAGACAGAGTTTTTGAAGAGAGTCGCATTCGCTGGGTACATGGTACCGAATGACGACACAAAGCGAGGAAGATTTGTGCAAGACTTGAATGAGGGCCTAGAGCGGGATGTGCTAACTCGAAAATGTACGTCTTACCGGAAGGCGTACGCGACAGCTCTCGAGATGAAGAGATTTCATATGCCGGCTAGTCGTGGGACAACGTAGAGCAACCAAGGACTCAATAATCAGAAACGACCTTGGTCTGCAGGAAGAAATGACGCGTCTAAGCATCCGAATACGGGCAATAACAAAGGACCGTATGAGGAACTGCGTTGCAACAGGTGCAATCGAATTGGTCATCGTCACGAGGACTGTCGCGTCGGGTGTTACAAATGTAGGGGAATGAATCACAAGGCTTTTGAATACAGAACTAGGGGAGAGAACCAGTATCCTCCTCGTGGAAATAACAATAATCATTATCGTGGGCATAACAATAACCAGAACCGGGGCCAACATAACAACCAGCATCGTGGCCAAGCGCCACCAGCCTTGCCAGCTCCAACTGGGAATGCACCGAATCAACAAGGTGGCCAAGCAAGGGTTTATGCCTTGACTCAGGCAGAGGCCCAGACCGCAGAGAATGTTATAACAGGTATGTTGCTGTACAAAGGCATACCTGCAAGAGTACTTTTTGATTCTGGTGCTACTCATTGCTTTATCTCTTCTGATTTTGTAACAGAAAATAAATTTTGTATGACTCAACTAAAGTCAGCTTTGTGTTTTAGTACTCCTTCGGGAGTAGATATGCCTGCAACTTTGATTTGCAGGGACGGCTACATTAAGATTGGAGGCAAGACTTTATCTTTGGACGCAATTGTACTCGACATCAAAGAGTACGATATTATATTGGGAATGGACTGGCTCAGCGCCTGTCATGCAACGATCGACTGTACGGATAAGAGAGTTGTATTTCGCCTACCTGGAGAAACAGAGTTCTTTTACTCGTGCGGCTCGGCATTTCAAGGACCTATGGTAATATCGACAGTTACAGCAAGGCACATGCTGTACTCGGGGTGTGAAGGCTTTTTCGCTTCTGTCCAAGACACTCGAATGAAGAGTGTAGGCTCGAATCAGACCGAAATTGTGGCAGAGTTTCCCGATGTGTTTTCGGATGAGATACCTGGGATGCCGCCGAATAGGGAAATTGAATTCACAATTGATATATTTTCGGATACTCGTCCGATATCTAAGGCGCCGTACAGGATGGCTCCGACAGAATTGAAGGAAATAAAGGTACAGCTACAAGAATTACTAGACCGGGGATACATTCGCCCAAGTGTATCTCCATGGGGAGCTCCAGTACTGTTTGTAAAGAAGAAGGATGGGACGATGCGGCTGTGCATCGATTACAAAAAACTAAACAAGGCAACCATCCGTAACAAGTATCCCTTGCCAAGGATAGATGATCTATTCGATCAGCTACAAGGGGCGACCGTATTTTCTAAAATCGATCTTCGTTCAGGATACCATCAGTTGAAGATCAGACCCGAAGATGTTCCTAAGTCAGCATTCCGTACAAGATACGGACACTATGAGTTTTTGGTCATGCCATTCGGCTTGACTAATGCTCCAGCAGCCTTTATGGATTTAATGAATAGAGTGTTTCGACCGTTTTTAGACAAGTTTGTTGTTGTGTTCATTGATGACATCTTGATCTACTCAAAGGATAGGGAGACTCATGTCGAGCACTTGAGAGAAGTACTTCAGACGCTGCGAGACAACCAGCTCTATGTAAAACTAAGCAAGTGCGAATTTTGGATGAACAACGTGTCGTTCCTTGGACATGTTGTTTCGGCGGAAGGTGTTACCGTCGACCCAAAGAAGATTGAGGCAGTGGTGGACTGGAAGCAGCCTGCATCAGCTAGTGAAATACGGAGTTTTCGTGGTTTAGCCGGGTACTACCGTAGATTTGTGAAGGACTTCTCGAGAATCGCCTCGCCTTTGACTCGCCTGACTCAGAAGGGAGTCGTATTTAAGTGGACGGACGACTGTGAGAGTAGTTTCCAAGAACTCAAGCAGCGGCTCGTCACGGCCCCAATTTTAGCACTTCCGGAAGGCTATGAGGGATTTTAGATCTTCAGTGACGCGTCGGGACTTGGTTTGGGATGTGTTCTCATGCAACGTGGGAAGACAATATCTTATGCTTCGAGACAACTCAAACAGCATGAGAAGAATTACCCGACACATGATTTGGAACTGGCGGCGATTGTGTTCGCGTTGAAATTATGGCGTTAAAATTGTGGCGACACTATCTCTATGGTGTGTCCTGTGAGATCTTCACGGATCACAAAAGCCTGAAATACATATTCACACAAAAGGAATTGAATTTAAGGCAACGGCGTTGGTTAGACTTGATCAAAGATTATGACTTGACAATCTCTTACACGCCGGGTAAAGGGAACGTAGTAGCTGATGCCTTGAGTTGGAAATTTGTTGGATCCCTAACAATAGCAAAAGAGGTACTACGAGATCTTGAAGAGATGGGCATCGAGTTCAGGATCCGTCCGCAGAATGTGCAGTTGGCTCAGTTACAACTTGAGCCGAGTCTCCAGGGAAGGATTAAGATTACTCAGAAGGATGACCCGTTTCTGCAGAAGATACGCGAGTTGATTCTAGCAGAAAAGGCGTCAGACTTTACCGTTGAAGATGACACTATTCGTGTCAAGGGGAGATTGTGCGTCCCTAAGGACGAGAATATCAGGAAGGAAATACTGACCGAGGCTCATTTTGCTAAGTATTTCTTGCATCCGGGAGGCACAATAATGTATAAGGATCTACGCTTAACTTTTTGGTGGCATGGTATGAAGAAGGATGTGGCGCTATTCGTGTCACAATGCATGGATTGTCAGCGTGTGAAGGCCGAACATCAACGGCCAGGCGGAGAATTACAAAATTTGGCTATTCTACTGTGGAAGTGGGATAATATCTGTATGGATTTTATAGTTGGCTTGCCAAGAACTCAGAAGGAAAATGATGCGATTTGGGTTATCGTGGATAGATTAACCAAGTCGGCACATTTTATTCTAATAAAAGTTACATGGGGAGTAGAACGGTTGGCTCAGATCTACATAAATGAAATTGTCAGATTGCATGGGGTACCAGCTTCTATAGTGTCGGATAGAGATGGAAGATTCTTGTCGCGATTTTGGATAAGTCTGCACTCGGCAATGGGCACAAAGTTGAACTTCGGTACAGCTTACCATCCGCAGACTGATGGTCAGACAGAGAGGGTAAATCAGATTCTTGAAGATATGTTGAGATTGTGCGTGCTGGATTCAAAGACAAATTGGGACGCGCATCTCGCACTAGCAGAATTTGCCTATAACAACAGTTATCAGGCAAGTATCCAAATGGCCCCGTACGAATCCTCATATGGATGAAAATGTCGATCACCGATATGCTGGAATGAAGTAGGTGAACGGTAAGTGCTTGGACCAAAACTTGTGGAGCAGGCCGTCGAGAAAGTTCGCTTAATTCGAGAAAGACTTAGAGTGGCTCAAAGTCGACAAAAGAGTTATGCAGACGTACATCGACGACCTTTGGAATTCACAGCAGGCAATCATGTCTTCTTGAAGGTCACGCCCATGCGAGGTGTGATGCGGTTTGGAATGAAAGGAAAGCTAAGCCCGAGATTTCTTGGACCCTTCGAGATTTTGGAGAAGGTAGCCTCAGTGGCTTATCGACTTGCACTACCTCCGGCTCTGGCTGATGTGCACGATGTCTTCCATGTATCTCAACTGTAGAAGTACGTGTATGATCCAAGCTATGTAGTGAATTTCGATCAGCTACAGCTGAGCGCTGACCTATCCTACACTGAAAAGCCTGTCCAGATTTTGGACAGGAAAGAGAAAGTTTTGCGGAATCGGACAGTATCCCTGGTCAACGTGCTGTGGCGGAACCATGCTGTAGAGGAGTTGACGTGGGAACTAGAGGAAGAGATGAGGGTGAAATACCCCTCGCTGTTTGATAATTTTGAGGTAGGACTTTTGCTTTAAGTTTCGAGGACGAAACTTTTTCTTAGTGGTATATTATGTAGTGTCCCGCTCCTAGCGGTTCACTATGTAAGGCTTGTGGCTTGGCTAACTCGGTCGGAACCGAGTATTGGGGAAACTTACTGTCGGTACCGAATCGATCACGGACAAGTGCATAAGAACCTTTCCAACTAATGGATTGGTTTATCTTGAAATGCGTCCAAGTTTTTTCTCTGGATGTTTTGCTGCTGGTTTTGCGGCTTGGTTTTGATGGATGCTTTTCTGAATGATTTTCGATGATTTGATTCTTGCCCATTTTTCATCGATTTGTATAGCATTTATTCTTGAGAATTCTGAGAGAAGAGAACACAACGAGACGGATTATTAACCAATCTTTTGGTGCCAATACAGACTGACGTGTGACGGAAGGCTAAGCGTGCAAGTGTTCCTCTCTCTCTCGACGATTCTCTAATTTGGTGAGTGTGGATCTCTGTGGTGGTATTGTCCCTCTCACTATTCCTTCATGCCAACTAAATAATTGTCTTGCAACATCCGTTGTTCGATATCAAGTTGCTAAATGCCACAAGTCAATACCACTAAGAAGCTAGAGTTGAACATTGAACATTGAAATGAATGCTAGTCCATAGAACATTGAAATGAATGCTAGTCCATAGAACATTGAAATGAATGCTAGTCCATAGAATATTGAAATGAATACCTGTCACGACCCGCACCCTAGAGTAAGGGCACGAGACGTGGGTACGTCCAGCCTACGCCGTAGTGTCGGCGGTAGAACGCTGTCCTAGGTCAATCATCTAACAATATAAAGGTACCTGTACAGTTTATACTCTCCGAATGGAGATGACATAACAATATACAGTCTCAATCACATCTAAGGTAGAAGAATGAAAGACAGATAGATAGTAACTCAAAGGAAACAGTACAATAGATGAAATAAGTC
>JANAVB010031617.1:47223742-47580426 GCA_029216955.1 Iris pallida
CTTCCCGAGATCCTCAAACCCTGTTGGAGGTACAAAACCTGGCGTCGACTGCCAAGAGATCGAGGTCCACGGGCGACATATTTGGGAGTCGAACTGACTCCTTCAGTTATTTTTATCATGGTACTCAGCAACTGTCAGAGAAGGCACTCTTGGCAGGATTCCGGATGGTGTGGCTACGTAACTGCGTGGTCTCAGGAGGGGCAGGTTCCATTGAGAGGATCAGCCGCCACTTTATCCTCCCTGCCGTAAAGCTGGTCTTTGGGGTCAGAACGGCCCTTCTTCCGGCCATGGTGTGCAGCATACACCACGGCCTTCACGCCTTTTCATCCAAGGTCATCGCCCGTGACACGACGATAGATTTTGAGCGCATAGAGCTGCCATACCATTATTTGATGGGGTGGCTGTTAATGCACTGCCGGTCTTTGATGAGGCCTGGAGCAGAAGACGACGTTACGGCTGATGATGCTTTCATTTTCCAATTCCACCATCAACCCTGGGAGTGCAGCACCATGCCAGCCTGTCGGAGGGCGCTAGCGAGAGTGGACGGATACGACTTTTTTGTGTCTGTTCCTTATTTTACCGTAGAAGAAGTGTGAGGCTTACATATTGATGGAACCGGACCTCCTCACCTCTTGCCTGAGAAGATGCTCCTTTGGTTGCATAATATCCGTCCAGCGCACCTAGTATACCGTAATCACAACAATGTCTACCTGGAGCCCTACTTGCCTAGCAGGTTCTCCCGCCAGTTATGGTATAGCCAGCTATTCTTTGACAGTCCCAGCTCTTGCCTGGGCTTTGAAGGTAGCGTCTTGGATGGTATCAGGGCATGGCATTATTATGACACGGTTCATACCCGAACCAGTTTTTCGGTTCCTGATACTGAGGCGCTAGGGGAGATTTTGTATATGGCGGCCCTATACCATGTTACGGCGAGCAAGTGTAAACCCCCTAAATTTCTACTACAATTTTTTTGTATATATTTTTATACTTCGTATTTACATGTTGCATACGAGTTCGTATTTTTGCGTAGCATGCGAGATTTGCATTTCGTATTGCTCGACAAATGCGAATATGTGTCGAGCTACATATTTTAGAAAATTTTTTTTATTAAAAACTTTATTTTAATAGGAAAGTACATTTTCAAATAAATAGGATAAATAATTTCTTTTGTATAAAAGAGTTATTTTGGTCGTCGTTTAAAAATAAGTAGTAATTGGAAAATTTTGGTTTATATGAAATATTTCCACATGTTTTGCGAAATATGGAATTTGCTTATTAATAAATTTTGTTATTTATAAAAGCTAGTTTATGATTTAATATTTAAGTATTTATCATAATTTTTGAAATTAATTATTACCATATTTATTTAATTATGAAAATAATATATAGGATTTTGTTAATGATAATATTTGATTAAATATGGTAATTTATGTTTGAAAAGATTTTATTGACTCTATTTAAAATATTTTAAATTAAGTATAGAATTAATTTGGATTGAATTTGATTTGGATTGAATTATTTTGAATTAATAGAGGAATTATCTAATTGGGATTTAAATAAATCCCAATCCCTATTCAACTGGGAATTCCTACCTCATATAAAAGGAGAGGTACTCCTCCAGCAATTTTCTATCTTCGACCAAACCGTACATCGTGTCGGTATCTTATTCACTATATTCTTATTTTACAAATACAGATCCTCTTCCCGTGTCCGACACACCGGACACCATCTCCCTTCATTATCCGCGTCATGCAGGACACCGTCGTTACCACCATCACTACTCCAACACCACAAAAAAATCGTGTCCCCGTGTCTGTGTCTCCGTTCATCATTATCACCCACACCAGTTATAAATCAAACCCTAAAATTACCGTCGTCCGTGCCGGAGCAGCCCGCCGCCCCTGTCTCGACTTCCGCCGCCAAGCGCTCCGTCCGCCCGTACCATTTCTTCGCGACCATCGCGAGTACCGCCGGAGTTCTCCAGCGCGTGAGACCACCGACGATCGCGTCCGCCGACGCCGTCCAGATCTGGTGGGTCCACCTCCGCCGATCACGCTGGTACAGCCGTCTCCGACATTCCCCGTGCCTCTTTCCCTTCTCTGCCTTCAATGCGCCCATCTGCCGCCTTCCCGCGGAGCTGCTGCCCCCCGCGTCTCCGGCGACCCGACGAACTCTTCCACCCGGCCGCCGCTCCCGCCGCCAGGAGAGCGCCACCCAAACCCTGGCGCACGACCGCCCCTTCCGTGCTCGCCAGACCTAGACACCGCCTCCGCCTTCGATTTCCCGGCAAGTCCAGTCACCTCACCAACATCCATCTCTGCCCCACCGCCGCACCAGAGCATGGGAACCCCTACGCCGACCGGCGATGAACCTGCGTTCAGCGAGCCGTCCACCGAAGACCTGCCTCCGCGAGCGCCCTCGCCAAGCGATGCTTCTCCTCCGCCCCGAACGACGGTGCAAACCTCCTCGACCCAGCCGCGCGCCACGGTGGGAGCCCCGCGGTGGACTTTTTGCCGAGCATGTCAGCGCCGCTCCGGCGTCCGCTGCGACGTCTGCCCCCATGTCCCGCGTCCCCGGCGGCTGTGCTTCCCGAGCCAGCACCTTTCGGTCGATCTAGGTAAACCCTTCCTCACTCCTCACTTCTCTACTTTACTCTCCCCTGCTCCCTCTTCCTCCTCCTCCTTCTTACTCACGCTCTCTTTCTCTCGTTTCTTTTTTTTTCCTTTGGGGTACAGAGTAGGTAGATAGTTATTATTAATATTGTTTATTACTTTCTTTATAAAAAGAGAGGCAGCAGTAGCTGCCTTGGTGTTTGTTCTTTCTTTTTTACTATTATTATTAATATTAATTATTATTATTATTTTGCTTTTATTATTGATGTCTTTTATTAATTGTTATATTATTTGTTTTATTACTGTATATATGAGGCTATACATTTGTTATGTTAATAATAACTTTATTAATATTGTACTTTTACGAGTATTAATATTGCCACTTATTATTAGTACATATCTCCAAAATATATTATTATTTAAATGTTGTTTTACAAAATATTTTATTATATAGTAATCTAAAATATAAATTTTAACCAAAAGGGTATATTTGGTATAATTAAATTTGATCCTAAATTAATTACTTTTTATCTTAAAAAAATATATAAAAAAATAGTTTACAAGTTTTACAAATATTTTCCAAATTAACTATGTATATATTGGATTTCAAATTTCTTGTGGTCGTCATTCTTGATCACGACTAATCATTCTTCCTATTTTCTCGTAAATTTGGACATCTCCAGGTCGACCCTAGCTAATTGGAGTATTTGGACATCGTCCATGCCCTCAGGCAAGATACTTTGCCATAATTTACTGTTTATAAATTTGTCTGTATTTATTTATTGCATATCGCTGTTCTTTTATTCCAGTTCTTACAGTTCTACATTTACTACATGTTCAGTGATATTAGCTTATTTGTTATTATCCTTTGATTGTATGTGGATATAGAGTTAAGGGACTACCGTCTGTAGTGTATTGCATACCCCTTGACACAGTTGTACAACGAGGATGTGTGAGATGAGTAGCATGTAGAGGTTCTTGCGTGTGGACTGATCCTCCATGTGCATGCGTTAGGACTAACTGCTAATAGAGGTATGTTATGAGACTTAGCAGTTAGTAGAGAAATATGGTCGTGGAGGCGACCTAGATAGGTACATTGGGTGGGAAGAACAATACCTGACGTATGGGCTTCGATTGCACTTCCCTTGTAAACCGAAAGCTCCGCTGGAGATACGGGTATGATGAGCCTCTCAGGTTGGCCACTGTCATTTTTAAACGTCATATGCTTTGGTCACTGGTGCCCAAGAGGGGACTATACCAGATCCCATTTACAGCCAGGGCTCATGCGTCGAAGGATTGTTTCTCAACTGCATGTCCACTTTAATACGGTTAGATTACCTTATTTATGTCTTGTCACTTTCTTTGATGGTGGCATAATTTATATTCAGTATTTATATGGCATGTTTATTGTATCTTTTTACGTCCCTCTGAGGACCTGGTTTTCTCTCCAGGTGTTTTTTGTGATTTCTGCAGGTTCTCTAGCTAAGGCCATGACATGCACTCTATTCTTCGAGATATTGCTTTTGGATCATCATCTCCTTAGCTCGATCAATTCATTTTCTTTGTATAAATTCTTCCTTATTTAAATTAGTTGGTAGTGGATTTGTCTCCGCCCAACGATTGTATACATGACAAATTCAAAGTTGCTTTATATCATTATTTATCTTTGTGGATGAGATTTAGTGCCTTGGTTACTGCATTTTACAGCTTATGTATACATAAGATGGCCTATATACTTCGTATGTATACAGCTGGCATGATTACGTTCTAGTCCTTCTATTCTTGGGATTGGGGCGTTACATGTTTTTGTGGTGGCCCATACAGGTCAAGTTTGTCGTTCGATTATATTAATGAACCGAGCGGGCCTGCAATATACGATTAGAGTTTAGAATCTCATCCACTTACTTGACATCCTTTCTTAACTTCAAATTCTGAACTCTCGTTCGACCTCCTTGAATTGCATCTTGCTTGACTCCTACCGTAAATTCCTAGTTTTATGTTTAGTAAGATGACTACACTAGTATATGCCCATCGGTTAAATACATGGCTAGATGGATTGCATTGACAATTAATATACATTGAGATTTTATTTGAGTTATAAAGGCAGTTATTTTTCTAGAAATATGATCTTAAGGATTATTTAATTCCAAGTTGGGTAGTAGCATATTTTTCGCTTTCAAAAGATAGTTGGAATTTTATTTTGCTATTACAAGGTGGTATACACCAGAGGACAAAAAACAAATTTATGATTGATGATTTTTGGAAATAGCGAAATAGTTTATGAGTTATTTGGGATATGAAACCGAATTGAGTAACATCTTTAAATTGTGACCCATGATTTACGGTTAAGTTCAAATTTGGACTGTAATATGACAAAGTTTATCTTGAAATTTATTAGAGAGAGTTTTAAATTATAAGTTATGATTTCGAAAACAACTATAGAATATGAAGGGTTTGTGATTTATGGTTTATTTGAGAGCTTGAGATTTTTAAATTGAGTCGTACGATTTATAAGTTTATTTAATTTTGAGTTTGAAGGGATGATGGTAAAAAGTTGTGTTTAACATATTTTGGAAGATATAAAATCAACTTTAAAGGAAATTTTAAAATTCAAATTGTGTCCTATAATCTATGATTTATAAAGTTATTTAGATTTCGAGTCTAAAGCCTTGATTTTGGATATTTTAAATTTTGGTGGAAAAAAAAAAAAGAAAAGAGAATTACTTTTGAAGAGTAGTTGTGACTTATTGGAAGCTAGATATACACATTTGAACGATATATGATTAGATTCGGGAGTTATTTAAATGTTCCATTTTGTAGAATGGAATTCGGTTGATAAACTTATTAAATGTTGAGTTTAAGGTTTAGAAAAAAAATGATAATAATTATTCGATTTGCGATATACAAGGGTTGTTTCGAGATTGACTAGAGATTTAATTTTTTTGATTAAAGTTGACTGCCTAAGATGATTGGAAAATTTTGGTGGAGTATCTTGGAAAGTTTATTAAGAAACTTAAGAGGAACTTAAAATTTTAGATTAGATCATATATTAGTAGAGGGCCAAGAAGCAAGTAAGGTCACCCTAGTGAGATAGAAGTACTCCACATTAGATTGCCATATCACCTATGATTATGGTATTGCATATACACAAGTATAGTTAGTCATCGACTAAACCGATGAACATATCTTTGACTCACTCGACTTTCCCTCCAAGCTAGATCTTTATTCGTGACAATCTAATTGTTTGAAACTTAGAAATGATAGAATCATTCCCGTGACCGTACCCTTATCTATGAGACTATATTTCCTCTAGAAACTGTCTCTAACTTATTTTACCTTGATCTACGAGACTCCTAATTACCCTTATTTGTGCTTTGACCTTTTACTTTTGTGCATTAATTAGTACTTTATGAAAACCCACTTTCTATTTTAGATCCTTTGGTGTCCCTACTCGCGACTTCGATATTTGGAGCACAACACTAGACTTTTCCTTCCCACAAACTTCTCATGCAAGACCCAGACGAGCTCACCTTCATGTAGGTATATCATGTTCCACTAAAATACGTCCCCTTGTACTCTATTTTATGGTACGACTTTCGGGCCATAAAGACTCAACCATAACCTATACCATGGTACCGATATACTTTTGACTATATATTTGGACTCAATCTCGACTCAAATCTTTGGCCCGATTGCGGTCTACTAAATCCGTTAATTGATTAACCTTGTGTTTTATCTTGACTGCTTAACCCTTGCCACTTTATTTTCTTGTATTATCTTGATTTACTTAGACACATAACATCTTTAGCTCTTCAATATTGTAACCCTTACTCTTTTCCCTTCTCACTAAATTGTTTATTTCACCTTGATTCCTCTTTGGTCTATGCAATTTTGCTCATGTTATGATTTCCTTGCTCGAAGAAGAATGTGATCATGACAATCTTGGGTTAGTAGAGATTAGATTGGAGAACCCCACAACATAAAAAAATAATATAGTGGTTAGGATAATTACAAGATTACGAGGTGTAGATGGAACATAAATAAGTGTGCGATAAATCCAAATATATGAGATAAGGAATGATATACGGTGTTTTGATGAAACACTCAAGAGTAAATAGACTTCTCGAATTTCAAAAGCTTGTTTTGAGGTAACCAAATATCGAGTGAATAGTCTTCTAAAGTGTTGGTGGTTTAAGAACCAAATTTATATATTAAATTTATGGATGCAAATTTTTGATAAGGACAATGTTGACGTTGCCTTCGATAGCATAGAGTGTTATGATGATTTTAGCTTTCAAGGATGACCAATTGTTGAAGAAAGAAACCTTTATTTTTTTATTAAGTTCTAAGACGATTATGAATATGAAGTTAAGATGAGTTTCATTTCTACCATCAAAAAGATGAGATTGTTGAATTCAAATTTTTGAGAGAGAGAGACTAATAAATATTTTAGAAAATTTTCAATTGTGATTGAGTTATGAAAGTATATTGTTAGTTTTCGAAATTAATGAAACATTGAAGATGGACTTTATCCTGGTACCTAAGGATGCATTATATATTGACCAACAAATACAAATCGTAGTAAGGAGATTTTAACTTTTACTTGGGCCAATTGGTTGAAGGTTTTGGAATTATAATTTTAGAGGAAATTTTAACTTGGGACGATAAATATAAAGTGAGCTAGTATAATGAAGATTATGGAATTCAAATTTGAGACTATTTGAAAATTTTATGACGAGATAGAGGAAGTTAGAATACAACTATAAACATATTGGTTTTTGGTAACGGGACGTGGTACGAAAGAAATTAATGGAAAGATCGATTTATGATAAGAGATATTACACAAATATTGATGATATTAAAGGATTAAGGAGTTTATTACCTGCTTTTGAGGTTGCCCTTTTAGAATTAGTATTAAGGTTGATCGAGCTTAGTCATTGATTGGTTGTCATATACATGATCGTATCAAATTTTTCTGTTCTAGTCGATCAAAGGACATATTCCCATTGAAATGTCGTTCGCCTCCTCGCAGAATATTTTGTTTACATTCTCGTCCCAAGAAGATCTCATACATCTATTCGAATATACTGCTTCTATCTCCTTCACCCTACCTACCCTAATTTTTTCTAAATTTCGAGGACGAAATTCTTTTAAGTTGGGTAGGATGTAAACCCCTAAATTTCTACTACAATTTTTTTGTATATATTTTTATACTTCGTATTTATACGTTGCATACGAGTTCGTATTTTTGCGTAGCATGCGAGATTTGCATTTCGTATTGCTCGACAAGTGCGAATATGTGTCGAGCTACATATTTTAGAAAAATATATTTTATTAAAATTTTTATTTTAATAGGAAAGTACATTTTCAAATAAATGGGATAAATAATTTCTTTTGTATAAAAGATTTATTTTGGTCGTCGTTTAAAAATAAGTAGTAATTGGAAAATTTTGGTTTATATGAAATGTTTCTAAATGTTTTCAAAAATGTGGAATTTATTTATTAATAAATTTTGTTATTTATAAAAGCTAGTTTATGATTTAATATTTAAGTATTTATCGTAATTTTTGAAATTAATTATTACCATATTTATTTAATTATGAAAATAATATTTAGGAATTTGTTAATAATAATATTAGATTAAATATGGTAATTTAAGTTTGAAAAGATTTTACTGACTCTATTTAAAATATTTTAAATTAAGTATAGAATTAATTTGGATTGGATTTGATTTGGATTGAATTATTTTGAACTAATAGAGGAATTATCTAATTGGGATTTAAATAAATCACAATCCCTATCCAACTAGAAATTTCTACCTCCTATAAAAGGAAAGGTACTCCTCCAGCAATTTTCCATCCATAACCAAACCGTGCATCGTGTCCGTGTCTCATCCACTATATTCTTATTTAATAAATACAGATACCCTCCCCGTGTATGACACACCGGACACCATCTCCCTTCATTATCTGCGTCACGCAGGACACCGTCGTCACCACCATCGCCACTCCAACACCACAAAAAATTGTGTCCCCGTGTCTGTGTCCCCGTTCATCATCATCACCCACACCAGTTATAAATCAAACACTAAAATTACTGTCGTCCGTGCCGGAGCAGCTCGCCGCCCCTGTCTCGACTTCCGTCACCAAGTGCTCCGTCCGCCCGTACCCTTTCTTCGCGACCATCGCGAGTACCGCCGGAGTTCCCCAGCACGTGAGACCACCGCCGATCGCATCTGCCGGAGCCGTCCAGATCTGGTGGGTCCACCTCCGCCGATCATGCTGGTATATCTGACTCCGACTTTCCCCGTGCCTCTTTCCCTTCTCCGCCTTCAGCGCGCCCATCTGCCGCCTTCCTGCGGAGCTGATGCCCCCCGCGTCTCCGGCGACCCGACGAACTCCTCCACCCGGCCACCGCTTCCGCCGCCAGGAGAGAGCCACACAAACCCTGGCGCACGACCGCCAGACCTAGACACCGCCTCCGTCTCCAATTTCTCGACAAGTCTAGTCACCTCACCAATATCCATCTCTGCCCTACCGCCGTGCCAGAGCATGGGAACCCCTACGCCGACCGGCGACGAACCTGCGTTCAGCGAGCCTTCCATCGGAGACTTGCCTCCGCGCGCGCCCTCGCCAAGCGATGCTTCTCCTCCGCCCCGAACGACGGTGCAAACCTCCTCGACCCAGCCGTGCGCCACGATGGAAGCCCCGCGGTGGACTTTCTGCCGAGCATGTTAGCGCCGCTCCGGCGTCCGCTACGACGTCTGCCCCCATGTCCCGCGTCCCCGACGGCTGTGCTTCCCGAGCCAGCACCTTTCGGTCGATCTAGGTAAACCCTTCCTCACTCCTCACTTCTCTACTCTACTCTCCCCAGCTCCCTCTTCCTCCTCCTCATTCTTACTAACGCTCTCTTTCTCTCGTTTCCTTTGTTTTCCTTTGGGGTACATAGTTATTATTACTATTGTTTATTACTTTCTTTATAAAAGGAGAGGCAGCAGTAGCTGCCTTGGTGTTTGTTCTTTCTTTCTTACTATTATTATTATTTTTATTAATTATTATTAATTTGCTTTTATTATTGATGTCTTTTATTAATTGTTATATTATTTGTTTTATTACAGCATATATGAGGCTATACATTTGTTATGTTAATAATAATTTTATTAATATTGTACTTTTACAAGTATTAATATTGCCACTTATTATTAGTACATATCTCCAAAATATATTATTGTTTAAATGTGGTTTTACAAAATATTTTATTATATAGTAATCTAAAATATAAATTTTAACCAAAAGGGTATATTTGATATAATTAGATTTGATCCTAAATTAATTACTTTTGATCTTAAAAAAATATAACAAAATAGTTTACATGTTTTACAAATATTTTCCAAATTAACTATGTATATATTGGATTTCAAATTTCTTGTGGTCGTCATTCTTGATCACGACTAATCATTCTTCATATTTTCTCATAAATCTGGATATCTCCAGGTCGACCCTAGGTAATTGGAGTATTTGGACATCGTCACATGCCCTCAGGCAAGATACCTTGCCATAATTTACTGTTTATAAATTTGTTTGTATTTATTTATTGCATATCACTGTTCTTTTATTCCAGTTCTTAGAGTTCTACATTTACTACATGTTCAGTGATATTAGCTTATTTGTTATTATCCTTTGATTGCATGTGGACCTAGAGTTAAGGGACTATCGTCTGTAGTGTATTGCATACCCCTTGACACAGTTGTACCACGAGGATGTGTGAGATGAGTAGCATGTAGAGGTTCTTGCGTGTGGGCTGATCCCCCATGTGCATGCGTTAGGACTAACTGCTAATAGAGGTATGTTATGAGACTTAGCAGTTAGTAGAGAAATATGGTCGTGGAGGCGACCTAGATAGATACATTGGGTGGGAAGAACAATACCTGACGTATGGGCTTCGATTGTACTTCCCTTGTAACCCGGAAGCTCTGCTGGAGATACGGGTATGATGAGCCTCTCAGGTTGGCCACTGCCATTTTTGAACGTCATGCGCTTTGGTCACTGGTGCCCAAGAGGGGACTATACCAGATCCCATTTACAGCCAGGGCTCATGCGTCGAAGGATTGTTTCTCAACAGCATGTTCACTTTAGTACGGTTAGATTACCTTATTTATGTCTTGTCACTTTCTTTGATGGTGGCATAATTTATATTCAGTATTTATATGACATATTTATTGTATCTTGTTACATCCCTCTGAGGACCTGGTTATCTCTCCAGGTGTGTTTTGTGGTTTCTGTAGGTGCTTTAGCTAAGGCCATGACTTGTGCTATATTCTTCGAGATGTTGCTTTTGGATTATCATCTCCTTCGATCGATCAATTTATTTTCTTTGTATAAATTTTTCCTTATTTAAATTAGTCGGTAGTGGATTTGTCTCTGCCTAACGATTGTATACATGACAAATTCAAAGTTGCTTTATATTATTATTTATCTTTGTGGATGAGATTTAGTGCCTTGGTTACTGTATTTTACAGCTTATGTATACATACGACGGCCTATATACTTCGTATGTATACAGCTGGCATGATTACGTTATAGTCCTTCTATTCTTGGGACTGGGGCGTTACATGTTTTTGTGGTGGCCCATGTAGGTCAAGTTTGTCGTTCGATTATATTAATGAACCGAGCGGGCCTGCAATATAGGATTAGAGTTTAGAATCTCATCCACTTACTTGACATCCTTTCTTGACTTCAAATTCCGAACTCTCGTTCGACCTCCTTGAATTGCATCTTGCTTGACTCCTTCCACCATAAATTCTTAGTTTCATGTTTAGTAAGATGACTACACTAGTATATGCCCATAGGTTAAACACATGGCTAGATGGATTGCATTGACAATTAATATACATTGAGATTTTATTTGAGTTATATAGGCAGTTATTTTTCTAGAAATATGATCTCAAGGATTTGTTAATTCTAAGTTGGATAGTAGCATATTTTTCGCTTTCATAAGATAGTTGGAATTTTATTTTCCTATTACAAGGTGGTATACACCAGAGGACAGAAAACAAATTTATGATTGATAATTTTTAGAAATAGCGAAATAGTTTATGAGTTATTTGGGATATGAAACCGAATTGAGTAACATCTTTAAATTGTGACCCATGATTTACGGTTAAGTTCAAATTTGGATTGTAATATGATAAAGTTTATCTCAAAATTTATTAGAGAGAGTTTTAAATTATAAGTTATGATTTCGTAAACAACTAGAGAATATGGAGGGTTTGTGATTTATGGCTTATTTGAGAGCTTGAGGTTTTTAATTGAGTCGTACGATTTGTAAGTTTATTTAATTTTTAGTTTGAAGGGATGATGGTAAAAAGTTTTGTTTAACATATTTTGGAAGATATGAAATCAACTTTAAAGGAAAATTTAAAATTCAAATTGTGTCCTAAGATCTATGATTTATAAAGTTATTTAGATTTCGAGTCTAAAGCCTTGATTATGGATATTTTAAATTTTGGTGGAAAAAAAAGATAAAAAGAAAAGAAAAAGAAAAAAAATTACTTTTGAAGAGTAGTTGTGACTTATTGGAAGCTAGATATACACATTTGAAGGATATATGATTAGATTCGGGAGTTATTTAAATGTTCCATTTTGTTTTATGAAATTCGGTTGATAAACTTATTAAATGTTGAGTTTAAGGTTTGGAAAAAAATTGATAATAATTATTCGATTTGCGATATACAACGGTTGTTTCGAGATTGACTAGAGATTTTAAATTTTTGATTAAAGTTGACAACCTAAGATGATTGGAAAATCTTGGTGGAGTATCTTGGAAAGTTTATTGAGAAACTTACGAGGAACTTAAAATTTTAGATTAGATCATATATTAGTAGAGGGCCAAAAAGCAAGTAGGGTCACCCTAGTGAGATAAAAGTACTCCACATTAGATTGCCATATCACCTATGATTATGGTATTCCATATACACAAGTATAGTTAGTCATCGACTAAACCGATGAACATATCTTTGACTCACTCGACTTTCCCTCCAAGCAAGATCTTTATTTGTGACAATCTATTTGTTTGAAACCTAGAAATGATAGAATCATCCCCGTGACCGTACCCTTATCTATGAGACTATATTTCCTCTAGAAACTGTGTCTTTAACTTATTTTACCTTGATCTACGAGACTCCTAATTACCCTTATTTGTGCTTTGACCTTTTACTTTTGTGCATTAATTAGTACTTTATGAAAACCCACTTTCTATTTTAGATCCTTTGGTGTCCCTACTCGTGACTTCGATATTTGGAGCACAATACTAGACTTTTCCTTTGTAACACCCTGTTTTCTGAAATTAGGGATTTTTTTTGAAAAATTATTATTTTTATTAATTATTAATGGTGTTTAGGGCATGATATGATTTATGGTGATTTCTAGTATACTTAGAACCATTTTCTAAGTCATGCAAAGTCATGACTTATGACTTTGTGATTTTGGTTAGTATAACTTAGTGTAAACCCTAGTTTTCCTTAACCTAGAAGTTGCCATGACCATGAGAGATTAGCCATAGGCTTAGAACATCAAATTAGTGGTTTTTGGCCAAAAGGGTATTTTGGTAATTTACTAGACTTTATTTGTGATTATGAGATTTTAATATTATTTTAATCATGGTTGAGTACCATGACTAGTCCCTAACCTATTCCACCCTAAACTAGAGGTTAGCCACTAACCTAGAAGCTATATGATGGATATTTAGTCATAGGTTAAAGCAAGTTAAATATCTAGTTTACCTTTATTTGATATTTTGCTTAAACCATGCAAAATATCAAGACCTTTACACAAAGTGTAACACCCTGTTTTCTGAAATTAGGAATTTTTGAAAATTTATTATTTTTATTATTTATTAATGGTATTTTAGTCATGGTATGATCTTTGGTGATTATTAGTGTGATTTAAACCATTTCTAAAGTCATGCTAAGTCATGACTTATGACTTGTGATTTTGGTTAGAATAACTTAGTGTAAACCCTAGTTTTCTCTAACCTAGAAGTTGCCATGACCATGAGAGCTTAGCCATAGGCTTAGAACATCAAATTAGGGCTTTTTAGCCTAAAGGGTATTTTGGTAATTTTCTAGGATTTATTTGGATTTATGTGTCTTTATTATTATTTTAATTATTGATTAGTGTCATGTTAGTCCCTAACCTAGTTTAGCACTAATCTAGAGGTTAGCTACTAACCTAGAATGATTAGGGGATAGATATTTGCATAGGGTTAAAGTAGGATAAATATCTAGATTGCCTTTATTGGATATTTTTCCATAAAACACTCAAAATATCCCAACCCTTACACCAAAGTCCAAGCCTTAGCCATGAAGGAAGGGCAAGGACACCCCCCCCCCATGCTTGGCCGGCCATAGGACACCCCCTAGCTGGTACAACATTCTATATAATCCTTTGTGTTCATTCATGAATAAATTGCATGAAATTAATTCCTAGAAAATCCCATCTTCTCCAAACACCCATAACTTGAGCTATTTTGATCCAAATTGACTCTAGTCTCTTGCATTGGAACCCTACAACATCTAGGGAGCTAAGGGAAGCTAGAAATTCAGAATTTGGGAGCTTGGGCATCATCAAGTTGAAGGAAGCACAATCCCATTTTCCTTGTTTTTCCTTGGTTTTGCACAATAGGTATTTTCTCACAAACTTAGTCAAATTCTTGTTTTTCTTTCATAAATGCATTCATATAGGAATAACAATACTGTGGGTAAAGTTTGGTGAAAACTAGGATCGATTTGGTGTCCGTATCGGACACGTATCCATGCCCTAAAAACAGTGTTTGTGTAAATGCCACTTAGGACTAAACCTGGTGTTTTTGTGAAACAAATTGCATCACCTAGTAGCCCTAGACATGTAGGACACGAACCCACTTGACTGAGCACATTTCTGTGCTGTGTTCGTGTCCAAATTGGACACGAACCGACCGCACGAGCCCCCCGTGCATGTCCTGCTACCCGACACTTCGTGTGCACTACACAGGCCACTAGGACACGTAATATTTGACACAGACGAGGGGGCATTGTCTGCGAACATGCCCCCAAAGTCTCGTGTCGCGTCGTGTCGTGTCGAGTGAGAAAACTCACTCGCACTGGACACGCGCTGTCAGCACACACGCGCACGGGCACGACTTTGAGTGCGTCGTGTCGCATGGACACGACACTAGAGCATCTCGTAGTGACACGGGCATGAAGCCCTATACGTGGCGTACACGTGGACACGAGCACGTGGTGCTTCGTGTCCTGTGTCGCGTGTACGACGCGTGTAACCGCGTGCACGACGCAGTCGTAACACGCATGTATCAGTCGTGTTTTCACGACTGATACGGTGTTTGTTCTGTGTCCACGCGTGTCGTGGACACGTGTCAGGGTGTGGAATGTGTAGCCCTACGTGTGGGCTACACGTATGCACGACCACGAGACGTGTCGTGTCTGGTGGTGTGTCCACGAGGTCCTGGAACGCGTGCACGACACTGTTTTCGTGTGCGCGTATCAGAGCTTACCCGTGCATTGTTTTCTTGTGTTTGGACACGTGAAACTGTGTCGTGGTGTCATGTCAGTGGCCTAGGACACTAGTGTATGTGTGGGGCTTGAGTTACCAACCCTAGGTTGCGAGCCTTAGCTCGTTGGGTTGCGTGTTTTTCGAATTACCTAAATCCAGTACACTGTGCACAGTCTCAGTTTGGGAATTAAATTCCAGTTTTGAAAATCGAATTTCAATTCGATTTTGTGTAGGTTTAATGTATTGGACTAGTGTATTTTAGTGTGTAGATGTGAAGTATATATGTGTTTGTGAGTGTGGGTCGAATTAGGGGAGAATTGGTGGTGTGTGTGTGTAGTTATGTACATATGTATGTGTATGTGTTATGTGTGTGTGTGTGTTTGGGCATGGGTTGGTTTCAGAACCTGGGAACAAACCCCCCCCTACTGTCCAGCCTACTGATTCACCCTCTCACTCTCACAGTCTCTCTCTCTCTCATTCAGTCTCTCTCTCTCTCTCTTCCCTTTGTCTCTCTATATATATAGAGTATATATATATATATAAGTTTATGTATATATATGTATATACATATGAGATATATGTATATATTGTACTAGTTTACTTAGGTCAATATATATATAAATATGTGAGTGGGGGTTTTTGGGTATTGTATATGGTATTCCATATAGGTATATATATATACATATACATATATATGTCTATATGTTATATAGTTGTGTGTATAAATATAAGTTATATATATTTGGGTATGGGTATATACATATTGACCCCTATATATAGGTATAATGTATAGACCCTATTATAGGTGTAAACCTATGAACCCTATAGCCTTGACCTAGGAATACTAACCTATGGGCTATGATACTAGCCTATGGCCATTAGGCCTAACCCTAATTGACTAGTAAACCAAGACTTAGCTAGTTTGACCCCAATTTGACTAAGTGTTGACCAAGGTCAACCTTAGGTCAAATTTGAACTACCTTAACCTAGTTTTGACTTAAACTAACCTAGAATGACTAGTTTGACTAACCTTAACTAGTTTAACATTGTTTGACCTAACTTGGACTAGTTTGACCAGTTTGACTTTTAGTGTTGACCAAGGTTGACCAAAGTCAACTATAGGTCAACCATGACCAAATTGACCTAGAAATAGCTTGGATGAACATAGAAGGACTTGTTGACTAAGATTTGACTAAATCCTAGGCTATTAACTAGTTGGTTTAGGTTTGACCTATATATAAGTATATTATTGTGACTTGGGTTTTGTGGAAGACCTATGTAGATTAAGATATGTATGGGGTTAAGTTAGATACTTAGAGTTGAGTCATGACTTGAGATTGGAATATGGGATTAGCTTGAATATAGGATTAAGGTTGGTATTATATATATATGTATTTATATGTGGTATACTTGTATAGGTATTGGTTATACCCTAACCTTGTGGTGTAGTACCTTAGATAGTCTAGATTGACCTAGCTTGACCATATTGACTAGTATTTGACTAGTCTGACCATTGATTGACTAAACCCTAGATAACTTAACTAGTTTGACCCTATTTGACCTTGTTTGACTTTAATTGACTTAGTTTGATTTCCTGTAACCTAGTATGACTTCCTGTGACCTAGTTTGACTATTAGAGTTTACCAAGAGTTAACTTTTGACCAGATTGACCTAGAATCATGTAGTATGCATTGTATACTTTATTTTACCATTGTGGATACATTGTGACTTGTATTGCTCTGATTAGGAGCCAGACACCTCTCCTCAGACAGTATATCCTCTTCAGACATTCAGTTATCAGGCGAGTACATTCTCTGACCGTTTCATACTTGTTCAGGCTTTACTTCTCGCTCTAGATTACTTTACTTGTTGCTGTCACATTGTAACACGGATTGGTACTATATGGATCTTTACATGAGATGTTATCCCCCTCGGGAGCATCGGGTACTTCATGTTATGTGTGTTTCACTATCATCATGTACACCCATGCTTTCATTATTCATGTACACTCATGTGATCATGTACTCTCATGTTTACTGAGCTCTCATGTATACAATCATGTGCACCCTTTCATGGGCCCCATGTGATATCATGTACAATAACGTAACCTGTATAGATCCTTGTGTATTGATTGGGGTACGGGGGAGTAGAAGTGGTCATGTGAATAATTCCAAAGTAGTGTAATCATGTGCAAACTCAGTAGTATAATCATGTACAAATTCTAGCCATTCACATGCCTATCTTGTGCTCTACATCACTAGTCACTTATAGTTCTCTATATACAGTAGATATTTCATTACAGCTATCTCTTTTACAGCGTATATTTCCTTTCAGCAGTTCATGTATCTTACTCTATTGCCTGTATCGTATTTCCTAACCTGCTATGCACTGCGTGAGATGTATTGTGCTCGTTCCCGTCCTGATTGGACCTGTTGAAAATATTACAGAGGATGAGGATGAGGCCCTGGTGACTACCTATTATGGAGCAGGACTAGATGATACTTATGTTGTGGACCCTCAGCAGGATCCACCTGCAGCTGAGGATATTGCCCCAGTAGTCTAGACCAGTTTAGTCTAGGCAGTCTTTTCTATATTTACTTTTGTCTCACATTCTGAGTTGTATTTTGAGATGTGGAGATGTATAGACTCTTAGACTTATTGTATTATGAGTTGACATTCTGGTGTTATGTTATCCTAGACACTTGGACATTTTCATCTATGTTATGGTTCTCTTTGAGTTACTATCTATCTATCTGTTCTTCATTCTTCTACCCTAGATGTGATTGAGATGTATATTGTTATGTCACCTCCATTCGGAGAGTATAAACTATACAGGTACTTTTATATGGTTAGATGATTGACCTAGGACAGCGTTCTACCGCCGATACTGCGGCGTAGGCTGGGCGTTGTTACGTTCTCGTACCCTGACAGTGGGTGCGGGTCGTGACACGTTTTTAGTGGTGGCCCATGCAGGTCGAGTATATGTAGTGGTACTCGAACTAGAGTATCACTACAGCCTGTGATAGGATTGGAGGAATAGGCTTAGAGAGAATGGATACTCAATCACTGCTAGGATACTTTGAGAGATTCCTGGGATAACCCTTGAGAATCTCATTTGAAATTACGATTTAAACTCCTTTTCCCTTGATTGAATTGATTTTGAAGGATTCACTGTAGAACTTTGAATCCTGGTATTAGTTGATGATTTTGAAATTTTTGTAGTTGTTGATTTTTAATTCTTAGTGTTAGATAATATCTTTATTTTTTTTGGGGTACTCAATCACAATTATGAGAAAACTCTTATTTATTTCTTGCCATCTAATCCTCTTGCTAATTGCCTTTCATTAAAATGAACTGTCCTCTCTATTTGCATCTTGCTTAAACTCCTTCTACCAATCTATGTGACTGTATCCCAAACCTGACTTACTCGACTTTTCCTCAAATAAAGACTCATTAAGACCTTCTAACCTTGACCTTGATTGGTCGAACCCTAACTATATTCATCTAGTAGCCTATCTATCCCTAGGACTGTGTTCCTAAATTATTTACTGAATTCCTGATTAATTTTATTCCATGAGTTAAATTGATCTTCTTCAATTTTGCATCAATTTGTCACGTCTCGAACTCCCACTTTCTATTCTAGATCATTGGACGTCCTTTACCATGACTTAGATATTCAGAGTATAATACTAGCTGTTACCTCCCAACAAACTTCACATGTAAGACCTAGACTAGCCTACCTTCATGTAGGTATTCCATGTCCCACTAAAACCCGTCTCCTTGTACTCTATTTTTTTGATATGATTTTCTGGTCAAATGGCTAAACTATAACCTCTACCATGATACTAAATTCATTCTTATTCCAATTAGAGATCCACCTTGGCTCAATTCTTTCGACCTGGCATGTGATGGTGTTCTGCTTGAACCCTCAAATACTTAACCTCGTACCGTATCTTGATTGCTTGACCCGATTTGGTTAAGAATCTTGGACTATTTATCTTCTTTCATCATTTCCACCCTTACTTATATCTTATGCTATAAATTTATCCTTAAGTTTTACAAGCTTATCCTTTCGAGCTTGATCATGATATATTTTATTGGGTGTACACCCACTAACATATTATCTAATCAGAACCGGCGCATGATGGTCTGATCAACCTATTGCGTTTTGGTTCGCTTTTTCATATATTAATCTACGTGGATGGAGACACAGTTAAACTTACCCTAGAATCTTATCCACAACAGCCTTGACAATTCTCCTTGGAATTATTTTATCACCTATGAACCTCGTATTCATATCCAGTTGAATTAAATTTAATCATGACCTGGATCTTCATCATTGGATGATCGTGCTCATACTTGATTTCATTAATTTTCCATCTTGCCCAATCTCGATTATTCTAAATTGATCAACTTAGATCGTGTCAAAACTAAAATCTATTTGTGATTGTTGTACCTAAATTTTCAATTTTCTTTTTATGGAATGGTAACTTTAATGATTTCTCACTTGTTAATAACCCATTTCATATAGGAGGGTAGACGACCCTATAGTCTTGATGATTGTTTGTTTCCTTACCTTCCCAAATTTGGACACCATAGATTGCTTGAACGTTTTGATACCATAGGACAGTCTTGACCTAGAATAACTAGTGCACCCAGATGAGACCACAGACTTTCCCATTAACCTGTCCCCCTGGTACCACTATTGCATCACAAATTCTGGTTAAAATTAGGCCATAGACCCTTCCCACTCTAAATTATGATCACCGTAGACACATTACCGTGACTTTTAAATTTGGAGCACAAGACTAGTTGTTTTCTCAAAACTGACTTCACATACATGACCTAGACATGACATACTACACCCATAACCTTAGTGTCCCACTTAGGCATACCATCATATGCTTCACTTGCTTAGTACGATTTTTCTGACCCGAGGCTCCATCCTGATTTACCCCATGGAGTTACTTTTGGCTTCGATTTGAATTCAGGACACCTTATGACCTGAAACTGCCAGCCAATTCTTGGACATGACCCAGTATAGGTCTACTACCCCTACTTGCTTATTGACCTTGTATGTTGCCTAGGTAGTGGCTTCGTCCTTGATTGTTGGAGGTTTGACCTATAAGGAGTACGACCATCTAAATTTCGAGGACGAAATTATTTTAAGGTGGGTAGACTTGTAACACCCTGTTTTCTGAAATTAGGAATTTTTGAAAATTTATTATTTTTATTATTTATTAATGGTATTTTAGTCATGGTATGATCTTTGGTGATTATTAGTGTGATTTAAACCATTTCTAAAGTCATGCTAAGTCATGACTTATGACTTGTGATTTTGGTTAGAATAACTTAGTGTAAACCCTAGTTTTCTCTAACTAGAAGTTGCCATGACCATGAGAGCTTAGCCATAGGCTTAGAACATCAAATTAGGGCTTTTTAGCCTAAAGGGTATTTTGGTAATTTTCTAGGATTTATTTGGATTTATGTGTCTTTATTATTATTTTAATTATTGATTAGTGTCATGTTAGTCCCTAACCTAGTTTAGCACTAATCTAGAGGTTAGCTACTAACCTAGAATGATTAGGGGATAGATATTTGCATAGGGTTAAAGTAGGATAAATATCTAGATTGCCTTTATTGGATATTTTTCCATAAAACACTCAAAATATCCCAACCCTTACACCAAAGTCCAAGCCTTAGCCATGAAGGAAGGGCAAGGACACCCCCCCCCCATGCTTGGCCGGCCATAGGACACCCCCTAGCTGGTACAACATTCTATATAATCCTTTGTGTTCATTCATGAATAAATTGCATGAAATTAATTCCTAGAAAATCCCATCTTCTCCAAACACCCATAACTTGAGCTATTTTGATCCAAATTGACTCTAGTCTCTTGCATTGGAACCCTACAACATCTAGGAGCTAAGGGAAGCTAGAAATTCAGAATTTGGGAGCTTGGGCATCATCAAGTTGAAGGAAGCACAATCCCATTTTCCTTGTTTTTCCTTGGTTTTGCACAATAGGTATTTTCTCACAAACTTAGTCAAATTCTTGTTTTTCTTTCATAAATGCATTCATATAGGAATAACAATACTGTGGGTAAAGTTTGGTGAAAACTAGGATCGATTTGGTGTCCGTATCGGACACGTATCCATGCCCTAAAAACAGTGTTTGTGTAAATGCCACTTAGGACTAACCTGGTGTTTTTGTGAAACAAATTGCATCACCTAGTAGCCCTAGACATGTAGGACACGAACCCACTTGACTGAGCACATTTCTGTGCTGTGTTCGTGTCCAAATGGACACGAACCGACCGCACGAGCCCCCCGTGCATGTCCTGCTACCCGACACTTCGTGTGCACTACACAGGCCACTAGGACACGTAATATTTGACACAGACGAGGGGGCATTGTCTGCGAACATGCCCCCAAAGTCTCGTGTCGCGTCGTGTCGTGTCGAGTGAGAAAACTCACTCGCACTGGACACGCGCTGTCAGCACACACGCGCACGGGCACGACTTTGAGTGCGTCGTGTCGCATGGACACGACACTAGAGCATCTCGTAGTGACACGGGCATGAAGCCCTATACGTGGCGTACACGTGGACACGAGCACGTGGTGCTTCGTGTCCTGTGTCGCGTGTACGACGCGTGTAACCGCGTGCACGACGCAGTCGTAACACGCATGTATCAGTCGTGTTTTCACGACTGATACGGTGTTTGTTCTGTGTCCACGCGTGTCGTGGACACGTGTCAGGGTGTGGAATGTGTAGCCCTACGTGTGGGCTACACGTATGCACGACCACGAGACGTGTCGTGTCTGGTGGTGTGTCCACGAGGTCCTGGAACGCGTGCACGACACTGTTTTCGTGTGCGCGTATCAGAGCTTACCCGTGCATTGTTTTCTTGTGTTTGGACACGTGAAACTGTGTCGTGGTGTCATGTCAGTGGCCTAGGACACTAGTGTATGTGTGGGGCTTGAGTTACCAACCCTAGGTTGCGAGCCTTAGCTCGTTGGGTTGCGTGTTTTTCGAATTACCTAAATCCAGTACACTGTGCACAGTCTCAGTTTGGGAATTAAATTCCAGTTTTGAAAATCGAATTTCAATTCGATTTTGTGTAGGTTTAATGTATTGGACTAGTGTATTTTAGTGTGTAGATGTGAAGTATATATGTGTTTGTGAGTGTGGGTCGAATTAGGGGAGAATTGGTGGTGTGTGTGTGTAGTTATGTACATATGTATGTGTATGTGTTATGTGTGTGTGTGTTTGGGCATGGGTTGGTTTCAGAACCTGGGAACAAACCCCCCCCTACTGTCCAGCCTACTGATTCACCCTCTCACTCTCACAGTCTCTCTCTCTCTCATTCAGTCTCTCTCTCTCTCTCTTCCCTTTGTCTCTCTATATATATAGAGTATATATATATATATAAGTTTATGTATATATGTATATACATATGAGATATATGTATATATTGTACTAGTTTACTTAGGTCAATATATATAAATATGTGAGTGGGGGTTTTTGGGTATTGTATATGGTATTCCATATAGGTATATATATACATATACATATATATGTCTATATGTTATATAGTTGTGTGTATAAATATAAGTTATATATTTGGGTATGGGTATATACATATTGACCCCTATATATAGGTATAATGTATAGACCCTATTATAGGTGTAAACCTATGAACCCTATAGCCTTGACCTAGGAATACTAACCTATGGGCTATGATACTAGCCTATGGCCATTAGGCCTAACCCTAATTGACTAGTAAACCAAGACTTAGCTAGTTTGACCCCAATTTGACTAAGTGTTGACCAAGGTCAACCTTAGGTCAAATTTGAACTACCTTAACCTAGTTTTGACTTAAACTAACCTAGAATGACTAGTTTGACTAACCTTAACTAGTTTAACATTGTTTGACCTAACTTGGACTAGTTTGACCAGTTTGACTTTTAGTGTTGACCAAGGTTGACCAAAGTCAACTATAGGTCAACCATGACCAAATTGACCTAGAAATAGCTTGGATGAACATAGAAGGACTTGTTGACTAAGATTTGACTAAATCCTAGGCTATTAACTAGTTGGTTTAGGTTTGACCTATATATAAGTATATTATTGTGACTTGGGTTTTGTGGAAGACCTATGTAGATTAAGATATGTATGGGGTTAAGTTAGATACTTAGAGTTGAGTCATGACTTGAGATTGGAATATGGGATTAGCTTGAATATAGGATTAAGGTTGGTATTATATATATATGTATTTATATGTGGTATACTTGTATAGGTATTGGTTATACCCTAACCTTGTGGTGTAGTACCTTAGATAGTCTAGATTGACCTAGCTTGACCATATTGACTAGTATTTGACTAGTCTGACCATTGATTGACTAAACCCTAGATAACTTAACTAGTTTGACCCTATTTGACCTTGTTTGACTTTAATTGACTTAGTTTGATTTCCTGTAACCTAGTATGACTTCCTGTGACCTAGTTTGACTATTAGAGTTTACCAAGAGTTAACTTTTGACCAGATTGACCTAGAATCATGTAGTATGCATTGTATACTTTATTTTACCATTGTGGATACATTGTGACTTGTATTGCTCTGATTAGGAGCCAGACACCTCTCCTCAGACAGTATATCCTCTTCAGACATTCAGTTATCAGGCGAGTACATTCTCTGACCGTTTCATACTTGTTCAGGCTTTACTTCTCGCTCTAGATTACTTTACTTGTTGCTGTCACATTGTAACACGGATTGGTACTATATGGATCTTTACATGAGATGTTATCCCCCTCGGGAGCATCGGGTACTTCATGTTATGTGTGTTTCACTATCATCATGTACACCCATGCTTTCATTATTCATGTACACTCATGTGATCATGTACTCTCATGTTTACTGAGCTCTCATGTATACAATCATGTGCACCCTTTCATGGGCCCCATGTGATATCATGTACAATAACGTAACCTGTATAGATCCTTGTGTATTGATTGGGGTACGGGGGAGTAGAAGTGGTCATGTGAATAATTCCAAAGTAGTGTAATCATGTGCAAACTCAGTAGTATAATCATGTGCAAATTCTAGCCATTCACATGCCTATCTTGTGCTCTACATCACTAGTCACTTATAGTTCTCTATATACAGTAGATATTTCATTACAGCTATCTCTTTTACAGCGTATATTTCCTTTCAGCAGTTCATGTATCTTACTCTATTGCCTGTATCGTATTTCCTAACCTGCTATGCACTGCGTGAGATGTATTGTGCTCGTTCCCGTCCTGATTGGACCTGTTGAAAATATTACAGAGGATGAGGATGAGGCCCTGGTGACTACCTATTATGGAGCAGGACTAGATGATACTTATGTTGTGGACCCTCAGCAGGATCCACCTGCAGCTGAGGATATTGCCCCAGTAGTCTAGACCAGTTTAGTCTAGGCAGTTTTTCTATATTTACTTTTTGTCTCACATTCTGAGTTGTATTTTGAGATGTGGAGATGTATAGACTCTTAGACTTATTGTATTATGAGTTGACATTCTGGTGTTATGTTATCCTAGACACTTGGACATTTTCATCTATGTTATGGTTCTCTTTGAGTTACTATCTATCTATCTGTTCTTCATTCTTCTACCCTAGATGTGATTGAGATGTATATTGTTATGTCACCTCCATTCGGAGAGTATAAACTGTACAGGTACTTTTATATGGTTAGATGATTGACCTAGGACAGCGTTCTACCGCCGATACTGCGGCGTAGGCTGGGCGTTGTTACGTTCTCGTACCCTGACAGTGGGTGCGGGTCGTGACACGTTTTTAGTGGTGGCCCATGCAGGTCGAGTATGTAGTGGTACTCGAACTAGAGTATCACTACAGCCTGTGATAGGATTGGAGGAATAGGCTTAGAGAGAATGGATACTCAATCACTGCTAGGATACTTTGAGAGATTCCTGGGATAACCCTGAGAATCTCATTTGAAATTACGATTTAAACTCCTTTTCCCTTGATTGAATTTGATTTTGAAGGATTCACTGTAGAACTTTGAATCCTGGTATTAGTTGATGATTTTGAAATTTTTGTAGTTGTTGATTTTTAATTTCTTAGTGTTAGATTAATATCTTTATTTTTTTTGGGGTACTCAATCACAATTATGAGAAAACTCTTATTTATTTCTTGCCATCTAATCCTCTTGCTAATTGCCTTTCATTAAAATGAACTGTCCTCTCTATTTTGCATCTTGCTTAAACTCCTTCTACCAATCTATGTGACTGTATCCCAAACCTGACTTACTCGACTTTTCCTCAAATAAAGACTCATTAAGACCTTCTAACCTTGACCTGATTGGTCGAACCCTAACTATATTCATCTAGTAGCCTATCTATCCCTAGGACTGTGTTCCTAAATTATTTACTGAATTCCTGATTAATTTATTCCATGAGTTAAATTGATCTTCTTCAATTTTGCATCAATTTGTCACGTCTCGAACTCCCACTTTCTATTCTAGATCATTGGACGTCCTTTACCATGACTTAGATATTCAGAGTATAATACTAGCTGTTACCTCCCAACAAACTTCACATGTAAGACCTAGACTAGCCTACCTTCATGTAGGTATTCCATGTCCTACTAAAACCCGTCTCCTTGTACTCTATTTTTTTGATATGATTTTCTGGTCAAATGGCTAAACTATAACCTCTACCATGATACTAAATTCATTCTTATTCCAATTAGAGATCCACCTTGGCTCAATTCTTTCGACCTGGCATGTGATGGTGTTCTGCTTGAACCCTCAAATACTTAACCTCGTACCGTATCTTGATTGCTTGACCCGATTGGTTAAGAATCTTGGACTATTTATCTTCTTTCATCATTTCCACCCTTACTTATATCTTATGCTATAAATTTATCCTTAAGTTTTACAAGCTTATCCTTTCGAGCTTGATCATGATATATTTTATTGGGTGTACACCCACTAACATATTATCTAATCAGAACCGGCGCATGATGGTCTGATCAACCTATTGCGTTTTGGTTCGCTTTTTCATATTAATCTACGTGGATGGAGACACAGTTAAACTTACCCTAGAATCTTATCCACAACAGCCTTGACAATTCTCCTTGGAATTATTATCACCTATGAACCTCGTATTCATATCCAGTTGAATTAAATTTAATCATGACCTGGATCTTCATCATTGGATGATCGTGCTCATACTTGATTTCATTAATTTTCCATCTTGCCCAATCTCGATTTATTCTAAAATTGATCAACTTAGATCGTGTCAAAACTAAAATCTATTTGTGATTGTTGTACCTAAATTTTCAATTTTCTTTTTATGGAATGGTAACTTTAATGATTTCTCACTTGTTAATAACCCATTTCATATAGGAGGGTAGACGACCCTATAGTCTTGATGATTGTTGTTTCCTTACCTTCCCAAATTTGGACACCATAGATTGCTTGAACGTTTTGATACCATAGGACAGTCTTGACCTAGAATAACTAGTGCACCCAGATGAGACCACAGACTTTCCCATTTAACCTGTCCCCCTGGTACCACTATTGCATCACAAATTCTGGTTAAAATTAGGCCATAGACCCTTCCCACTCTAAATTATGATCACCGTAGACACATTACCGTGACTTTTAAATTTGGAGCACAAGACTAGTTGTTTTCTCAAAACTGACTTCACATACATGACCTAGACATGACATACTACACCCATAACCTTAGTGTCCCACTTAGGCATACCATCATATGCTTCACTTGCTTAGTACGATTTTTCTGACCCGAGGCTCCATCCTGATTTACCCCATGGAGTTACTTTTGGCTTCGATTTGAATTCAGGACACCTTATGACCTGAAACTGCCAGCCAATTCTTGGACATGACCCAGTATAGGTCTACTACCCCTACTTGCTTATTGACCTTGTATGTTGCCTAGGTAGTGGCTTCGTCCTTGATTGTTGGAGGTTTGACCTATAAGGAGTACGACCATCTAAATTTCGAGGACGAAATTATTTTAAGGTGGGTAGACTTGTAACACCCTGTTTTCTGAAATTAGGAATTTTTGAAAATTTATTATTTTATTATTTATTAATGGTATTTTAGTCATGGTATGATCTTTGGTGATTATTAGTGTGATTTAAACCATTTCTAAAGTCATGCTAAGTCATGACTTATGACTTGTGATTTTGGTTAGAATAACTTAGTGTAAACCCTAGTTTTCTCTAACCTAGAAGTTGCCATGACCATGAGAGCTTAGCCATAGGCTTAGAACATCAAATTAGGGCTTTTTAGCCTAAAGGGTATTTTGGTAATTTTCTAGGATTTATTTGGATTTATGTGTCTTTATTATTATTTTAATTATTGATTAGTGTCATGTTAGTCCCTAACCTAGTTTAGCACTAATCTAGAGGTTAGCTACTAACCTAGAATGATTAGGGGATAGATATTTGCATAGGGTTAAAGTAGGATAAATATCTAGATTGCCTTTATTGGATATTTTTCCATAAAACACTCAAAATATCCCAACCCTTACACCAAAGTCCAAGCCTTAGCCATGAAGGAAGGGCAAGGACACCCCCCCCCCATGCTTGGCCGGCCATAGGACACCCCCTAGCTGGTACAACATTCTATATAATCCTTTGTGTTCATTCATGAATAAATTGCATGAAATTAATTCCTAGAAAATCCCATCTTCTCCAAACACCCATAACTTGAGCTATTTTGATCCAAATTGACTCTAGTCTCTTGCATTGGAACCCTACAACATCTAGGGAGCTAAGGGAAGCTAGAAATTCAGAATTTGGGAGCTTGGGCATCATCAAGTTGAAGGAAGCACAATCCCATTTTCCTTGTTTTTCCTTGGTTTTGCACAATAGGTATTTTCTCACAAACTTAGTCAAATTCTTGTTTTTCTTTCATAAATGCATTCATATAGGAATAACAATACTGTGGGTAAAGTTTGGTGAAAACTAGGATCGATTTGGTGTCCGTATCGGACACGTATCCATGCCCTAAAAACAGTGTTTGTGTAAATGCCACTTAGGACTAAACCTTGTGTTTTTGTGAAACAAATTGCATCACCTAGTAGCCCTAGACATGTAGGACACGAACCCACTTGACTGAGCACATTTCTGTGCTGTGTTCGTGTCCAAATTGGACACGAACCGACCGCACGAGCCCCCCGTGCATGTCCTGCTACCCGACACTTCGTGTGCACTACACAGGCCACTAGGACACGTAATATTTGACACAGACGAGGGGGCATTGTCTGCGAACATGCCCCCAAAGTCTCGTGTCGCGTCGTGTCGTGTCGAGTGAGAAAACTCACTCGCACTGGACACGCGCTGTCAGCACACACGCGCACGGGCACGACTTTGAGTGCGTCGTGTCGCATGGACACGACACTAGAGCATCTCGTAGTGACACGGGCATGAAGCCCTATACGTGGCGTACACGTGGACACGAGCACGTGGTGCTTCGTGTCCTGTGTCGCGTGTACGACGCGTGTAACCGCGTGCACGACGCAGTCGTAACACGCATGTAAGTCGTGTTTTCACGACTGATACGGTGTTTGTTCTGTGTCCACGCGTGTCGTGGACACGTGTCAGGGTGTGGAATGTGTAGCCCTACGTGTGGGCTACACGTATGCACGACCACGAGACGTGTCGTGTGGTGGTGTGTCCACGAGGTCCTGGAACGCGTGCACGACACTGTTTTCGTGTGCGCGTATCAGAGCTTACCCGTGCATTGTTTTCTTGTGTTTGGACACGTGAAACTGTGTCGTGGTGTCATGTCAGTGGCCTAGGACACTAGTGTATGTGTGGGGCTTGAGTTACCAACCCTAGGTTGCGAGCCTTAGCTCGTTGGGTTGCGTGTTTTTCGAATTACCTAAATCCAGTACACTGTGCACAGTCTCAGTTTGGGAATTAAATTCCAGTTTTGAAAATCGAATTTCAATTCGATTTTGTGTAGGTTTAATGTATTGGACTAGTGTATTTTAGTGTGTAGATGTGAAGTATATATGTGTTTGTGAGTGTGGGTCGAATTAGGGGAGAATTGGTGGTGTGTGTGTAGTAGTATGTACATATGTATGTGTATGTGTTATGTGTGTGTGTGTGTTGGGCATGGGTTGGTTTCAGAACCTGGGAACAAACCCCCCCCTACTGTCCAGCCTACTGATTCACCCTCTCACTCTCACAGTTCTCTCTCTCTCATTCAGTCTCTCTCTCTCTCTCTTCCCTTTGTCTCTCTATATATATAGAGTATATATATATATAAGTTTATGTATATATGTATATACATATGAGATATATGTATATATTGTACTAGTTTACTTAGGTCAATATATATATAAATATGTGAGTGGGGGTTTTTGGGTATTGTATATGGTATTCCATATAGGTATATATATATACATATACATATATATGTCTATATGTTATATAGTTGTGTGTATAAATATAAGTTATATATTTGGGTATGGGTATATACATATTGACCCCTATATATAGGTATAATGTATAGACCCTATTATAGGTGTAAACCTATGAACCCTATAGCCTTGACCTAGGAATACTAACCTATGGGCTATGATACTAGCCTATGGCCATTAGGCCTAACCCTAATTGACTAGTAAACCAAGACTTAGCTAGTTTGACCCCAATTTGACTAAGTGTTGACCAAGGTCAACCTTAGGTCAAATTTGAACTACCTTAACCTAGTTTTGACTTAAACTAACCTAGAATGACTAGTTTGACTAACCTTAACTAGTTTAACATTGTTTGACCTAACTTGGACTAGTTTGACCAGTTTGACTTTTAGTGTTGACCAAGGTTGACCAAAGTCAACTATAGGTCAACCATGACCAAATTGACCTAGAAATAGCTTGGATGAACATAGAAGGACTTGTTGACTAAGATTTGACTAAATCCTAGGCTATTAACTAGTTGGTTTAGGTTTGACCTATATATAAGTATATTATTGTGACTTGGGTTTTGTGGAAGACCTATGTAGATTAAGATATGTATGGGGTTAAGTTAGATACTTAGAGTTGAGTCATGACTTGAGATTGGAATATGGGATTAGCTTGAATATAGGATTAAGGTTGGTATTATATATATATGTATTTATATGTGGTATACTTGTATAGGTATTGGTTATACCCTAACCTTGTGGTGTAGTACCTTAGATAGTCTAGATTGACCTAGCTTGACCATATTGACTAGTATTTGACTAGTCTGACCATTGATTGACTAAACCCTAGATAACTTAACTAGTTTGACCCTATTTGACCTTGTTTGACTTTAATTGACTTAGTTTGATTTCCTGTAACCTAGTATGACTTCCTGTGACCTAGTTTGACTATTAGAGTTTACCAAGAGTTAACTTTTGACCAGATTGACCTAGAATCATGTAGTATGCATTGTATACTTTATTTTACCATTGTGGATACATTGTGACTTGTATTGCTCTGATTAGGAGCCAGACACCTCTCCTCAGACAGTATATCCTCTTCAGACATTCAGTTATCAGGCGAGTACATTCTCTGACCGTTTCATACTTGTTCAGGCTTTACTTCTCGCTCTAGATTACTTTACTTGTTGCTGTCACATTGTAACACGGATTGGTACTATATGGATCTTTACATGAGATGTTATCCCCCTCGGGAGCATCGGGTACTTCATGTTATGTGTGTTTCACTATCATCATGTACACCCATGCTTTCATTATTCATGTACACTCATGTGATCATGTACTCTCATGTTTACTGAGCTCTCATGTATACAATCATGTGCACCCTTTCATGGGCCCCATGTGATATCATGTACAATAACGTAACCTGTATAGATCCTTGTGTATTGATTGGGGTGGGGGAGTAGAAGTGGTCATGTGAATAATTCCAAAGTAGTGTAATCATGTGCAAACTCAGTAGTATAATCATGTGCAAATTCTAGCCATTCACATGCCTATCTTGTGCTCTACATCACTAGTCACTTATAGTTCTCTATATACAGTAGATATTTCATTACAGCTATCTCTTTTACAGCGTATATTTCCTTTCAGCAGTTCATGTATCTTACTCTATTGCCTGTATCGTATTTCCTAACCTGCTATGCACTGCGTGAGATGTATTGTGCTCGTTCCCGTCCTGATTGGACCTGTTGAAAATATTACAGAGGATGAGGATGAGGCCCTGGTGACTACCTATTATGGAGCAGGACTAGATGATACTTATGTTGTGGACCCTCAGCAGGATCCACCTGCAGCTGAGGATATTGCCCCAGTAGTCTAGACCAGTTTAGTCTAGGCAGTTTTCTATATTTACTTTTTGTCTCACATTCTGAGTTGTATTTTGAGATGTGGAGATGTATAGACTCTTAGACTTGTATTATGAGTTGACATTCTGGTGTTATGTTATCCTAGACACTTGGACATTTTCATCTATGTTATGGTTCTCTTTGAGTACTATCTATCTATTGTTCTTCATTCTTCTACCCTAGATGTGATTGAGATGTATATTGTTATGTCACCTCCATTCGGAGAGTATAAACTGTACAGGTACTTTTATATGGTTAGATGATTGACCTAGGACAGCGTTCTACGCCGATACTGCGGCGTAGGCTGGGCGTTGTTACGTTCTCGTACCCTGACAGTGGGTGCGGGTCGTGACACAAAGTCCAAGCCTTAGCCATGAAGGAAGGGCTAGGACACCCCCCCATGCCATGGCCGGCCATAGGGCACCCCCCTAGCAGCCCACATTTCTATATAATCCTATTGTGTTAATTCATGGAAAATTTACATGAATTTAATCCTAAAAAAATCCCTTTTCCTTCAAACACCCACAACTTGAGCAATATAGATCCAAATTCACTCTAGTCTTTTGCATTGGGACCCTACTATATCAAGGATACTAAGGGAGGGTAGCAATCAAGAATTTGGAGGCTTTCGACATCATCAAGTTGAAGGACACACACCCCCCTCTTCTTTGATTTTCCTTGGATTTGCACAAATAGGTAAATTCCCTTAAACTTAGTTAAAATCCTATTTTTTCTTCATAGATGCATTCATATAGGACTACCATAACTGTGGGTAAAATTTGGTGGAAATTAGAAGTGGTTTGGTGTCCGTATTGGACACGTATCATACGGTAGAAACCCTTGTTTGTTGAAATGCCACATAGGATTGGTTTTTATGTTTTTTCCAAAACAAATTACACTTTTGTGAAGCCCTAGACATGTAGGACATGAAACAACTTGACTGAGCACATTTCTGTGCTGTGTCCGTGTCCAAAATGGACACGAACTCGCAGCACGAGGCCACGCGTGCATGCCCTGCTACTCGACACTTAGCACGGACACTGTGGGACACGTGGACACGTAAAAATTTACACAGAGGAGGGGGCAACCTCTGACATACCCCCCCTCGAGTTTGAGACACGTTGGTGTCGTGTCGAGAGAGCACGGACACGTGCACTGGTCGTGCACTGTCAGCGTACACGCGCGCGAGGGCAACTTCGAGCGTGTCGTGTCGCGCGGACACGACACTTGGGTGTCTCGTGATGACACTTATGTGTAGCCCTATGTGTGGCGTACACTAGGACACGAGCACGAGATGCGTCGTGTCCTGTGTCGCGAGCACGAGGCGTGTGACAGTGTGCACGACGCTGTCAAAACACGCGTGTATCAGTCGTATTTTCATGACTGATACAGAGTTCGTTTTGTGTCCACGAGTGTCATGGACACGTGTCAGAGTGTCCATCGTGTAGCCCTATATTTGGGCTATACGTGTGTGTGACCACGAGACGTGTCATGTCTCGTGGTGTGTCCACGAGACACGTGAACACGTGCACGACACTACGGTTTAGTGTTGTGTATCCTAATTTACCCGATTTGGAAATTACACGTTTGGACACGTTGTGTCGTGTCGTGATGGACTCCTAGGGACACCTACGACACGTACACACCGAGGGGCTCAGTTACCAACCACTAGTGTCGAGCCATAGCTCGGTTTAGTATGTGTACATGGGTTTACACAGGTTTACCTATGCACTGTGCTATTTTCCAGTTTTGGGATTAATCCCAGTTTTTAAGAAATGAAATTCAAAACCTATTTTGATATGATTAATGCATGTATATATGTATTTTCAGTGTATAAATATGTAGTATATGTGTATGTGTGTGTGTAGGTGAGGTTTGAGGGTATTTGGTTGTGTATTTTTGTAGTTGAGTATGTATATACATACATATGTATATATGTACTGTGTGTGTGTGTGTTTGGGACTGGAATTCCTGTTCCAGGAATTCTGGAACACTTTCCCCTCCCCTACTGTTCTGTCACTCTTTCACTCTCTTACCATCTCTCTTTCACTCTCTCTCTCTCACTTCCCTCTCTATATATATGTAATATATATATATATATATATATATATATATATATATATATATATATATATATATATATATATATATATATATATATATATATATATGAATGATATATATATAATTGTTTAGAATTATATATATTGATATATATATATAGATATCTAGGGTAAGTGGGTATTACATAGGCTATAGGCCTATGAGTTATGAGGTATGTGTATATATACATAAGTTTTGTATATATATATATGTATATATATATGATATATATACATTTGGTATTAGATATATAGTGTCATTATATATGTATATGTGGGTTTTGGTATTATATATAGTTAGGCCTATATTGATATATATATAGATATATGTATATATTGTGACTTGATAAGTATAGGTTATATAGAAACCTATGACATAGTCTATGGGCCTATATAGTTATGTATATATATAAATGACCTTCTAGTATAGGTTTATATAGAAACCTGTAAGTCACTAGCCTATAGAAACCTGTAAGACTAGCCTATGGCCAAGATTATTAGCCTATGGCTTTTGGGCTAACCCTATTGGACCTAATGACCTAAACACCTTTTAGTTGACCCTTGTTGACTAAGGGTTGACCAAAGTCAACCTTAGGTCAAACTTGACCTAGTTGACCTAGATTGAACTTAAATTAACCTAGAATGACTAGTTTGACATTGGTTGACCTAACTTGACTAGTAGGCCTAGTTTGACTAGATAATTGACCATTGTTGACCAAAGTCAACTATAGGTCAACCATGACCTAATTGACCTAGAAATGGGTTGGATGGACTTAAGAGGACTTGTTGACTAAGTTGACTAAACCCTAGGCTATTAACAAGTTGGTTTAGGGTTGACCTATATATGAGTATACTATTGTGACTGGGGTTTTGTGGAAAGACCTATGTAGATTAAGATATGTATGGGGTTAAGATAGATACTTAGAGTTGAGTCATGACTTGAGTTTGGAATGTGGGATTAGCTTGAATATAGGATTAAGGTTGGTATTATATATATGTATATATATGTGTGGTATACTTGTATAGGTATTGGTTATACCTTAACCTTGTGGTATTGACTTAGATAGTTGACCATTGACTTAATCACCTTGCTGACTAGTCTTGTTTGACCCAAAACCCTAGTTAGTCTAAATTTGACCTAGATTGATCATGTTGACTAGTATTTGACTAGTTTGGCTAGAATGTTGACCAAGGGTTGACTTTAACCTAGATTTGACTAATCTTGACTTATTTGACCTTGTTTGACCTTATTTGACTTAGCTTGATTTCCTGTGATCTAGTATGACTTCCTGTGACCTAGTTTGACTATTAGAGTTGACGTTTGACCCGATTGACCTAGAATCATGTAGTATGCATTGTATACTTTATTTTTACCATTGTGGATACATTATGACTTGTATTGCTCTGATTAGGGGCCATACACCTCTCCTCAGACAGTATATCCTCTTCAGACATTCAGTTATCAGGCGAGTACATTCTCTGACCGTTTTATACTTGTTCAGGCTTTACTTCTCGCTCTAGATTACTTTACTTGTTGCTGTCACATTGGTAACACGGATTGGTACTATATGGATCTTTACATGAGATGTTATCCCTCTCGGGAGCATCGGGTTCTTCATGTTATGTGTGTTTCACTATCATCATGTACTCCTATGCTTCCATCATTCATGTGCACTCATGTGATCATGTACTCTCATGTTTACTGAGCCCTCATGTATACTATCATGTGCACCCTTTCATGGGCCCCATGTGATATCATGTATAATAACGTAACTTGTATAGATCCTTGTGTATTGATTGGGGAAACGAGGGAGTAGAAGTGGACATGTGAATAATTCTAAAGTAGTGTAATCATGTGCAAACTCAGTAGTGTAATCATGTATAAATTCTAGCCATTCACATGCCTATCTTGTGCTCTACATCACTAGTCACTTACAGTTCTCTATATACAGTAGATATTTTATTACAGCTATCTTTTTTACAGCGTATATTTCCTTTCAGCAGTTCATGTATCTTACTCTATTGCCTGTATCGTATTTCCTAATCTGATATGAACTGCGTGAGATGTATTGTGCTCGTTCCTGTCCTGACTGGACCTGTTGAAAATATTATAGAGGATGAGGATGAGGCCCTGGTGACTACCTATTATAGAGCAGGACTAGATGATACTTATGTTGTGGACCCTCAGCAGGATCTACCTGCAGCTGAGGATGTTGCCCCAGTAGTCTAGGCTAGTTTAGCTAGACAGTCTTTCGGTATTATCTTTTTGTCTCACATTCTGAGTTGTATTTTGAGATGTTGAGATATATAGACTCTTAGACTTATTGTATTATGAGTTGACATTCTGGTGTTATGTTATCCTAGGCACTTGGGCATTTTCATATATTCTACTGTTCTTCTTGAGTTACTATCTATCTATCTGTCTTTCGTTCTTCTATCCTAGATGTGATTGAGATGTATATTGTTATGTCACCTCCATTCGGAGAGTATAGACTGTACAGGTACTTTTATATTGTTAGATGATTGACCTAGGACAGCGTTCTACCGCCGACACTGCGGCGTAGGCTGGACGTACCCACTTCTCGTACCCTTACTCTAGGGTACGGGTCGTAACACATTTTTAGTGGTGGCCCATGCAGGTCGAGTTTATGTAGTGGTATTCGAACTAGAGTATCACTACAGCCTGCGATAGGATTTGAGGAATAGGCTTAGAGAGAGTGGATACTCAATCACTGTTAGGATACCTTGAGAGATTCCTGGGATGACCCTTGAGAATCTCATTTGAAATTACGATTTAAACTCCTTTTCCCTTGATTGAATTTGGTTTTGGAGGATTCACTGTAGAACTTTGAATCCTGGTGTTAGTTGATGATTTTGAAATTTTTGTAGTTGTTAATTTTAATTTCTTTATGTTATATTAATATCTTTTATTTTAGGGTACTCAATCACATTTATGAGAAAACTCTTATCTGTTTCTTGCCATCTAATCCTCTTGCTAATTGCTTTTCATTGAAATGAACTGTCCCATCTATTTTTGCATCTTGCTCAGCTTCTTCTACCAATCTATGTGATTGTTTCCCAAACCTGACTTACTCGATATTTCCTCAAATCAAGACTTATTGAGACCTTCTAACCTTGACCTATGATTTGATCGAACCCTAACTATATTTAGCTAGTAGCCTATCTATCCCTAGGACTGTGTTCCTAAATTATTTACTGGATTCCTGATTAATTTTATTTCATGGGTTAAATTGATCTTCTTCAATTTTTGCATCAATTTGTCACGTCTTGAACTCCTACTTCCTATTCTAGATCATTGGACGTCCTTTACCGTGACTTAGATATTCAGAGTATAATACTAGCTGTTATCTCCCAACAAACTTTACATGTAAGACCTAGACTAGCCTACCTTCATGTAGGTATTCCATGTCCTACTAAAATCCGTCTCCTTGTACTCTATTTTTTTGATATAATTTTCTGGTCAAATGGCTAAACAATAACCTCTACCATGATACTAAATTAATTCTTATTTTAGTTAGAGATCCACCTTGGTTCAATTCTTTCGACCTGGCAGGTGATGGTGTTCTGCTTGAACCCTCAAATACTTAACCTTGTACCTTACCTTGAATGCTTGACCCGATTGGTTAAGAATCTTGGACTATGTATCTTCTTTCATCATTCCACCCTTATATCTTATGCTATAAATTTATCCTTAAGTTTTACAAGCTTATCCTTTCGAGCTTGATCATGATATATTTTATTGGGTGTACACCCACTAATATATTATCTAATCAGAACCGGCGCATGATGGTCTGATCAATCTATTGCGTTTTGGTTCGCTTTTTTATATATTAATCTACGTGGATAGAGACACTGTTAAACTTACCCTAGAATCTTATCCACAACAGCCTTGACAATTCTCCTTGGAATTATTTTATCACCTATGAACCTCGTATTCGTATCCAGTTGAATTAAATTTATCATGACCTGGATCTTCATCATTGGATGCTCGTGCTCATACTTAATTTCATTGATTTCCCATCTTGCCCAATCTCGATTTATCCTAAAATTGATCAACTTAGATCGTGTCAAGACTAAAATCTATTTGTGATTGTTTGTACCTAAATTTTCAATTTTCTTTTTATGGAAGGGTAACTTTAATGATTTCTCACTTGTTAATGACCTATTTTCATATAGGATGGTAGACGACCCTATAGCCTTGATGATTGTTGTTTCCTTATCTTCCCAATTAGGACACTTTAGATTGCTTGTACGTTTTGATACCATATGACAGTATTGATCTGGAATGACTAGTGCACCTAGATGAGACCACAGACTGTTCCATTTAACCTGTCCCCCTGGTACTACTATTCATCATGATTTTGGTTCAATTTAGGCCATAGACCTTTCCCACTCTAAATTGTGATCACCGTAGACACGTTACCGTGACTTTTAAATTTGGAGCACAAGACTAGTTGTTTTCTCAAAACTGACTTCACATACATAACCTAGACATGACATACTACAACCATGACCTTAGTGTCCCACTCAGGCATACCATCGTATGCTTCATTTGCTTAGTACGATTTTCCTGACTCGAGACTCCATCCTGATTTACCCCATGGAGTTACTTTTGGCTTCGATTTAAATTGAGGACACCTTATGACCTAAAACTGCCAGCCAATTTTTGGACATGACCCAGTATAGGTCTACTACCTATATTTTGCTTATTTGACCTTGTATGTTGCCTAGGTAGTGGCTTCGTCCCTGATTGTTGAAGGTTTGACCTAGGAGGAGTACGACCATCTAAATTTTGAGGACAAAATTATTTTAAGGTGGGTAGACTTGTAACACCCTATTTTCTGAAATTAGGGATTTTTTTTGAAAAATTATTATTTTTATTAATTATTAATGGTGTTTAGGGCATGATATGATTTATGGTGATTTCTAGTATACTTAGAACCATTTTCTAAGTCATGCAAAGTCATGACTTATGACTTTGTGATTTTGGTTAGTATAACTTAGTGTAAACCCTAGTTTTCCTTAACCTAGAAGTTGCCATGACCATGAGAGCTTAGCCATAGGCTTAGAACATCAAATTAGTGGTTTTTGGCCAAAAGGGTATTTTGGTAATTTACTAGACTTTATTTATGATTATGAGATTTTAATACTATTTTAATCATGGTTGAGTACCATGACTAGTCTCTAACCTATTCCACCCTAAACTAGAGGTTAGCCACTAACCTAGAAGCTATAGGATGGATATTTAGTCATAGGTTAAAGCAAGTTGCTTAAACCATGCAAAATATCAAGACCTTTACACAAAGTCCAAGCCTTAGCCATGAAGGAAGGGCTAGGACACCCCCCCCATGCCATGGCCGGCCATAGGGCACCCCCCTAGCAGCCCACATTTCTATATAATCCCATTGTGTTAATTCATGGAAAATTTACATGAATTTAATCCTAGAAAAATCCCTTTTCCTTCAAACACCCACAACTTGAGCAATATAGATCCAAATTCACTCTAGTCTTTTGCATTGGGACTCTACTACATCCAGAATACTAAGGGAGGGTAGCAATCAAGAATTTAGAGGCTTTGGACATCATCAAGTTGAAGGACACACACCCCCCTCTTCTTTGATTTTCCTTGGATTTGCACAAATAGGTAAATTCCCTCAAACTTAGTTAAAATCCTATTTTTTCTTCATAGATGCATTCATATAGGACTACCATAACTGTGGGTAAAATTGGGTGGAAATTAGAAGTGGTTTGGTGTCCGTATCGGACACGTATCATAGGATAGAAACCCTTGTTTGTTGAAATGCCACATAGGATTGGTTTTTATGTTTTTCTAAAACAAATTGCACTTTTGCGAAGCCCTAGACATGTAGGACACGAAACAACTTGACTGAGCACATTTCTGTGCTGTGTCCGTGTCCAAAATGGACACGAACTCGCAGCACGAGGCCACGCATGCATGCCCTGCTACTCGACACTTAGCACGGACACTGTGGGACATGTGGACACATGAAAATTTACACAGAGGAGGGGGCAACCTCTGACATGCCCCCCCTCGAGTTTGAGACACGTTGGTGTCGTGACGAGAGAGCACGGACACGTGCACTGGTCGTGCACTGTCAGCGCACACGCGCGCGAGGGCAACTTCGAGCGTGTCGTGTCGCACGGACACGACACTTGGGTGTCTCGTGATGACACTTGTGTGTAGCCCTATGTGTGGCGTACACTAGGACACGAGCACGAGATGCGTCGTGTCCTGTGTCGCGAGTACGAGGCGTGTGATAGCGTGCACGACGCTGTCAAAACACGCGTGTATCAGTCGTGTTTTCACGACTGATACGGAGTTCGTTTTGTGTCCACGAGTGTCGTGGACACGTGTCAGAGTGTCCATCGTGTAGCCCTATATTTGGGCTACACGTGTGTGTGACCACGAGACGTGTCATGTCTCGTGGTGTGTCCACGAGACACGTGAACACGTGCACGACACTGCAATTTAGTGTTGTGTATCCTAATTTACCCGATTTGGAAATTACACGTTTGGACACGTTGTGTCGTGTCGTGGTGGACTCCTAGGGACACCTACGACACATACATACCTAGGGGCTCAGTTACCAACCACTAGTGTCGAGCCATAGCTCGGTTTAGTATGTGTACATGGGTTTACACAGGTTTACCTATGCACTGTGCTATTTTCCAGTTTTGGGATTAATCCCAGTTTTTCAGAAATGAAATTCAAAACTTATTTTGATATGATTAATGCATGTATATATGTATTTTCAGTGTATAAATATGTAGTATATATGTATGTGTGTGTGTAGGTGAGGTTTGAGGGTATTTGGTTGTGTATTTTTGTAGTTGAGTATGTATATACATACATATGTATATATATACTGTGTGTGTGTGTTTGGGGCTGGAATTCCTGTTCCAGGAATTCTGGAACACTTCCCCCCTCCCCTACTGTTCTGTCACTCTTTCACTCTCTTACCATCTCTCTTTCACTCTCTCTCTCACTTCCCTCTCTATATATATGTAATATATATATATATGTTGTATATATATATATATATATATATATATATATATATATATATATATTTGTATATATATGAATGATATATATATAATTGTTTAGAATTATATATATTGATATATATATATAGATATCTAGGGTAAGTGGGTATTACATAGGCTATAGGCCTATGAGTTATGAGGTATGTGTATATATACATAAGTTTTGTATATATATATATGTATATATATATGATATATATACATTTGGTATTAGATATATAGTGTCATTATATATGTATATGTGGGTTTTGGTATTATATATAGTTAGGCCTATATTGATATATATATATATTGTGACTTGATAAGTATAGGTTATATAGAAACCTATGACATAGTCTATGGGCCTATATAGTTATGTATATATATAAATGACCTTCTAGTATAGGTTTTATATAGAAACCTGTAAGTCACTAGCCTATAGAAACCTGTAAGACTAGCCTATGGCCAAGATTATTAGCCTATGGCTTTTGGGCTAACCCTATTGGACCTAATGACCTAAACACCTTTTAGTTGACCCTTGTTGACTAAGGGTTGACCAAAGTCAACCTTAGGTCAAACTTGACCTAGTTGACCTAGATTGAACTTAAATTAACCTAGAATGACTAGTTTGACATTGGTTGACCTAACTTGACTAGTAGGCCTAGTTTGACTAGATAATTGACCATTGTTGACCAAAGTCAACTATAGGTCAACCATGACCTAATTGACCTAGAAATGGGTTGGATGGACTTAAGAGGACTTGTTGACTAAGTTGACTAAACCCTAGGCTATTAACAAGTTGGTTTAGGGTTGACCTATATATGAGTATACTATTGTGACTGGGGTTTTGTGGAAAGACCTATGTAGATTAAGATATGTATGGGGTTAAGATAGATACTTAGAGTTGAGTCATGACTTGAGTTTGGAATGTGGGATTAGCTTGAATATAGGATTAAGGTTGGTATTATATATATGTATATATATGTGTGGTATACTTGTATAGGTATTGGTTATACCTTAACCTTGTGGTATTGACTTAGATAGTTGACCATTGACTTAATCACCTTGCTGACTAGTCTTGTTTGACCCAAAACCCTAGTTAGTCTAAATTTGACCTAGATTGATCATGTTGACTAGTATTTGACTAGTTTGGCTAGAATGTTGACCAAGGGTTGACTTTAACCTAGATTTGACTAATCTTGACTTATTTGACCTTGTTTGACCTTATTTGACTTAGCTTGATTTCCTGTGATCTAGTATGACTTCCTGTGACCTAGTTTGACTATTAGAGTTGACGTTGACCCGATTGACCTAGAATCATGTAGTATGCATTGTATACTTTATTTTTACCATTGTGGATACATTGTGACTTGTATTGCTCTGATTAGGGGCCATACACCTCTCCTCAGACAGTATATCCTTTTCAGACATTCAGTTATCAGGCGAGTACATTCTCTGACCGTTTCATACTTGTTCAGGCTTTACTTCTCGCTTTAGATTACTTTACTTGTTGCTGTCACATTGGTACATGGATTGGTACTATATGGATCTTTACATAAGATGTTATCCCTCTCGGGAGCATCGGGTACTTCATGTTATGTGTGTTTCACTATCATCATGTACTCCTATGCTTCCATCATTCATGTGCACTCATGTGATCATGTACTCTCATGTTTACTGAGTCCTCATGTATACTATCATGTGCACCCTTTTATGGGCCCCATGTGATATCATGTATAATAACGTAACTTGTATAGATCCTTGTGTATTGATTGGGGAAACGGGGGAGTAGAAGTGGACATGTGAATAATTCTAAAGTAGTGTAATCATGTGCAAACTCAGTAGTGTAATCATGTATAAATTCTAGCCATTCACATGCCTATCTTGTGCTCTACATCACTAGTCACTTACAGTTCTCTATATACAGTAGATATTTCATTACAGCTATCTCTTTTACAGCGTATATTTCCTTTCAGCAGTTCATGTATCTTACTCTATTGCCTGTATCGTATTTCCTAACCTAATATGAACTGCGTGAGATGTATTGTGCTCGTTCCTGTCCTGACTGGACCTGTTGAAAATATTACAGAGGATGAGGATGAGGCCCTGGTGACTACCTATTATGGAGCAGGACTAGATGATACTTATGTTGTGGACCCTCAGCAGGATCCACCTGCAGCTGAGGATGTTGCCCCAGTAGTCTAGGCTAGTTTAGCTAGACAGTCTTTCGGTATTATCTTTTTGTCTCACATTCTGAGTTGTATTTTGAGATGTTGAGATATATAGACTCTTAGACTTATTGTCTTATGAGTTGACATTCTAGTGTTATGTTATCCTAGGCACTTGGGTATTTTCATATATTCTACTGTTCTCCTTGAGTTACTATCTATCTATCTGTCTTTCGTTCTTCTACCCTAGATGTGATTGAGATGTATATTGTTATGTCACCTCCATTCAGAGAGTATAGACTGTACAGGTACTTTTATATTGTTAGATGATTGACCTAGGACAGCGTTCTACCGTCGATACTGCGGCGTAGGCTGGACGTACCCACTTCTCGTACCCTTACTCTAGGGTGCGGGTCGTGACATCCTTCCCACAAACATCACATGCAAGACCCAGACGAGCTCACCTTCATGTAGGTATATCATGTTCCACTAAAACACGTCCCCTTGTACTCTATTTTATGGTACGACTTTCGGGCCATAAAGACTCAACCATAACCTATACCATGGTACCGATATACTTTTGACTATATATTTTGACTCAATCTTGACTCAAATCTTCGGCTCGATTGCGGTCTACTAAATCCATTAAATGCTTAACCTTGTGTTTTATCTTGACTGCTTAACCCTTGCCACTTTATTTTCTTGTATTATCTTGATTTACTTAGACCCATAACATCTTTAGCTCTTAAATATTGTAACCCTTACTCTTTTCCCTTCTCACTAAATTATTTATTTCACCTTGATTCTTCTATGGTCTATGCAATTTTGCTCATGTTATGATTTTCTTGCTCGAAGAAGAATGTGATCATGACAACCTTGGGTTAGTAGAGGTTAGATTGGAGAACCCCACAACATGAAAAAAATAATATAGTGGTTAGGATAATTACAAGATTACGAGGTGTAGATGGGACATAAATATGTGTGCGATAAATCCAAATATATGAAATAAGAAATGATATACGGTGTTTTGACGAAACACTCAAGAGTAAATAGACTTCTCGAATTTCAAAAGCTTGTTTTGAGGTAACCAAATATCGAGTGAAGAGTCTTCTAAAGTGTTGGTGGTTTAAGAACCAAATTTATATATTAAATTTATGGATGTAAATTTTTGATAAGGACAATGTTGACGTTGCCTTCGATAGCATAGAGTGTTATGATGATATTAGCATTCAAGGATGACCAATTGTTGAAGAAAGAAACCTTTATATTTTTATTAAGTTCTAAGACGATTATGAATATGAAGTTAAGATGAGTTTCATTTCTACCATCAAAAAGATGAGATTGTTGAATTCAAATTTTCGAGAGAGAGACTAATAAATATTTTAGAAAATTTTTAATTGTGATTGAGTTATGAAAGTATATTGTTAGTCTTCGAAATTTATCAAACATTGAAGACGGACTTTATCCTAGTACCTAAGGATGCATTGTATATTGACCAACAAATACAAATCGTAGTAAGGAGATTTTAACTTTTACTTGGGCCAATTGGTTGAAGGTTTTGGAATTATAATTTTAGAGGAAATTTTAACTTGGGACAATAAATATAAAGTGAGCTAGTATAATAAAGATTATGGAATTCAAATTTGAGACTATTTGAAAATTTTATGACGAAATAGAGGAAGTTAGAATACAATTATAAACATATTGGTTTTTGGTAACGGGATGTGGTACGAAAGAAATTAATGGAAAGATCGATTTATGATAAGAAAGATTACACGAATATTGATGATATTAAAGGATTAAGGAGTTTATTACCTGCTTATGAGGTTGCCTTTTAAAAGTTAGTGTTAAGGTTGATCGAGCTTAGTCATTGATTGGTTGTCATATACATGATCGTATCAAATTTTTCTGTTCTAGTCGATCAAAGGACATATTGCCATTGAAATGTCGTTCGTCTCCTCGCAGAATATTTTGTTTACATTTTTGTACCAAGAAGATCTCGTACATCTATTCTAATATACTGCTTCTATCTCCTTCACCCTACCTACCCTAATTTTTCCTAAATTTCGAGGACAAAATTCTTTTAAGTTGGGTAGGATGTAAACCCCCTAAATTTCTACTACGATTTTTTTTTTGTATATATTTTTATACTTCGTTTTTACACGTTGCATACGAGTTCGTATTTTTGCGTAGCATGCGAGATTTGCATTTCGTATTGCTCGACAAGTACGAATATATGTCGAGCTACATATTTAAAAAATATATATTTTATTAAATTTTTATTTTAATAGGAAAGTACATTTTTAAATAAATGGGATAAATAATTTCTTTTGTATAAAAGAGTTATTTTGGTCGTCGTTTACAAATAAGTAGTAATTGGAAAATTTTGGTTTATATGAAATGTTTTCAAATATTTTGCAAAATGTGGAATTTGTTTATTAATAAATTTTGTTATTTATAAAAGCTAGTTTATGATTTAATATTTAAGTATTTATCGTAATTTTTGAAATTAATTATTACCATATTTATTTAATTATGAAAATAATATTTAAGATTTTGTTAATGATAATATTTGATTAAATATGGTAATTTAAGTTTGAAAAGATTTTATTGACTCTATTTAAACTATTTTAAAATAAGTATATAATTAATTCGGATTGGATTTGATTTGGATTGAATTATTTTGAATTAATAGAGGAATTATCTAATTGGGATTTAAATAAATCCCAATCCCTATCCAACTGAGAATTCCCACCTCCTATAAAAGGAGAGGTACTCCTCCAGCAATTTTTCATCCACAACCAAACCGTGCATCGTGTCGGTGTCTCATCCACTATATTCTCATTTACAAATACAGTTCCCCTCCCCGTGTCTGACACACTGGACACCATCTCCTTTCATTATCCGTGTCACGCAGGACACCGTCGTCACCACCATCGCCACTCCAACACCACAAACAAATTGTGTCCCCTTGTCTGTGTCCCCGTTCATCATCATCACCCACACCAGTTATAAATCAAACCCTGAAATTACCGTCGTCCGTGCCGGAGCAGCCCGCCGCCCCTGTCTCGACTTCCGTCGCCAAGCGCTCCGTCCGCCCGTACCCTTTCTTCGCGACCATCGCGAGTACCGCCGGAGTTCTCCAGCGCGTGAGACCACCGCCGATCGCGTCCGCCGGCGCTGTCCAGATCTGGTGGGTCCACATCCACCGATCACGCTGGTACTGCCGACTCCGACTTTCCCCGTGCCTCTTTCCCTTCTCCGCCTTCAGTGCGCCCATCTGCCGCCTTCCCGCGGAGCTGCTGCCTCCCGCGTCTCCGGCGACCCGACGAACTCCTCCACCCGGCCGCCGCTCACGCCGCCAGGAGAGCGCCACCCAAACCCTGCCGCACGACCGCCCCTTCCGTGCTCGCCAGACCTAGACACCGCCTCCGCCTCCGATTTCCCGGCAAGTCCAGTCACCTTACCAATATCCATCTCTGCCCCACCGCCGTGCCAGAGGATGGGAACCCCTACGCCGATCGGCGACGATCCTGCGTTCAGCGAGCCGTCCACCGGAGACCTGCCTCCGCGTGCGCCCTCGCCAAGCGATGCTTCTCCTCCACCCCGAACGACGGTTCAAACCTCCTCGACCCAGCCGCGCGCTACGGTGGAAGCCCCGCGGTGGACTTTCCGCCGAGCATGTCAGCGCCGCTCCGGTGTCCGCTGCGACGTCTGCCCCCATGTCCCACGTCCCCGATGGCTGTGCTTCCCGAGCCGGCACCTTTCGATCGATCTAGGTAAACCCTTCCTCACTCCACACTTCTCTACTCTACTCTCCCCTGCTCCCTCTTCCTCCTCCTTCTTACTCACGCTCTCTTTCTCTTGTTTCCTTTTTTTTTCCTTTGGGGTACAGAGTAGGTAGATAGTTATTATTACTATTGTTTATTACTTTCTTTATAAAAGGAGAGATAGCAGTAGCTGCCTTGGTGTTTGTTCTTTCTTTCTTACTATTATTATTAGTATTATTAATTATTATTATTTTGCTTTTATTATTGATGTCTTTTATTAATTGTTATATTATTTGTTTTATTACTGTATATATGAGGCTATACATTTGTTATGTTAATAATAACTTTATTAATATTGTACTTTTACGAGCATTAATATTGCCACTTATTATTAGTACATATCTCCAAAATATATTATTGTTTAATTGTGGTTTTACAAAATATTTTATTATATAGTAATCTAAAATATAAATTTTAACCAAAAGGGTATATTTGATATAATTAGATTTGATCCTAAATTAATTATTTTTTATCTTAAAAAAATATAAAAAAATAGTTTACAAGTTTTACAAATATTTTCCAAATTAACTATGTATATATTGGATTTCAAATTTCTTGTGGTCGTCATTCTTGATCACGACTAATTATTCTTCCTATTTTCTCGTAAATCTGGACATCTCCAGGTCGACCCTAGCTAATTGGAGTATTTGGACATCGTCACATGCCCTCAGGCAAGATTCCTTGCCATAATTTAATGTTTATAATTTTGTCTGCATTTATTTATTGCATATCACTGTTCTTTTATTCCAGTTCTTAGAGTTCTATATTTACTATATGTTCAGTGATATTAGCTTATTTGTTATTATCCTTTGATTGCATGTGGACTTAGAGTTAAGGGACTACCGTCTGTAGTGTATTGCATACCCCTTGACACAGTTGTACCACGAGGATGTGTGAGATGAGTAGCATGTAGAGGTTCTTGCGTGTGGGCTGATCCCCCATGTGCATGCGTTAGGACTAACTGCTAATAGAGGTATGTTATGAGACTTAGCAGTTAATAGAGAAATATGGTCGTGGAGGTGACCTAGATAGGTACATTGGGTGGGGAGAACAATACCTGACGTATGGGCTTCAATTGTACTGCCCTTGTAACCCGGAAGCTCCGCTGGAGATACGGGTATGATGAGCCTCTCAGGTTGGCCACTGTCGTTTTTGAACGTCATACGCTTAGGTCACTGGTGCCCAAGAGGGGACTATACCAGATCCCATTTACAGCCAGGGCTCATGCGTCGAAGGATTGTTTTTCAACTACATGTTCACTTTAGTACGGTTAGATTACCTTATTTATGTCTTGTCACTTTTTTTGATGGTGGCATAATTTATATTCAGTATTTATATGACATGTTTATTGTATCTTGGTACATCCCTCTGAGGACCTGGTTATCTCTCCAGGTGTATTTTGTGGTTTCTGCAGGTGCTCTAGCTAAGGCCATGACTTGCGCTCTATTCTTCGAGATATTGCTTTTGGATCATCATCTCCTTCGCTCGATCAATTCATTTTCTTTGTATAAATTCTTCCTTATTTAAATTAGTCGGTAGTGGATTTGTCTTCGCCCAACGATTGTATACATGACAAATTCAAAGTTGCTTTATATCATTATTTATCTTTGTGGATGAGATTTAGTGCCTTGGTTACTGCATTTTACAGCTTATGTATACATACGACGGCCTATATACTTTGTATGTATACAGCTGGCATGATTACGTTATAGTCCTTCTATTCTTGGGACTGGGGCATTACAGTAAGCCTCCCGTTAATTTTGACCCGAGTACCAGTTTTATTGTGGGTACTGGCTTAGCGGAGAAGCCCAAGGGCTCCACGACGAGGAAGAAGAGGGCAAATACGATTCCTGTGCCTGACTCTGAGTCCACCAATGCGGACGAAGAGGATGATGAGCATGATGTCGATAATTCTCTCCCTCCTGCGGAAGAGGTGATGGCGGATCAGCCGCCTGTCATGCTAGATGAGTTGGTGGTAGATCTGCCGCCTGTTACGCCCGGCCTTTCACGCAAGCGAGGCAGGCGTGAGTCTATTGGTGGCGTAACCTTCTCCGTGAAGTGGGCTGCGGTAAGACACCACGGGCTGTTTATTAAGGAGAGAGGCGAAGGTGATGACGTTGTTTCGGAGGTGAGTTAAATTGCGACCCTCTCCTTCTTTATCCCTTTCTTTTCTTGAACTATGATCTAATCAATTTCTTTCTTCCCTGTAGGCGTCAGAAGAGTCAGACTCTCGAGAATCGGTCGTGGATTCTGAAATCGATCTGGCCCTGACCACTTTGATTAATGACATGTGTGCCAAAATTATTTCGGCGGCGGCTGAGGGATCTCATGTTGCTGAGGTCTCAATCCAAGGCGACGAGGGCTCCGCTGGACCCATCCCCGAGACTGCTGAATTTTGGCAGGGTGACGCTGACCTAGCCGTATCTACTTCCGGGGCGGCTGTGGCAGAGGAGCCAGCTGAATTTGGCTTGGAAGTCTCTGGTGAGGGGACTACGACGGCTGTGAGCGAACCTCAGCCTCCACAACCCTTCCCTAGTAAGATAAGCCAGATCTTGACTAGTGAGAAGGCTCATTTTCTCTATCATCACATCCTTCGGGTTAGGTTGATTGATGGTTGCTCTAGACATACAGGTCCTGCCTCTTCATTGCCAATGACGGACATCGTCTGGGTAGGCTCTGCCAGCGGGGATCTGGTTGAGGGGAGTGTGCCCCCTCCTTTTCCAACTTTTACTAAGGGGCCTCCCGCTGGATCGAGTTCGGGAGATCAGATGGTGGCACAGCCGGGGCACGGAGCAATGGTCCCTGCGTCTTCCTCTGCTCATATGGCTTCGGGGGTCGACCTTTTCGCCTTGCCGAGTATCCAGGTTCTTCACACCGCGGAGGAGGAGTTAGCTGCTATCCAAGCATCTTTTCGCTCAAAATTTGTCTCCATGGTGGTAGGGGTAGCAAGTTCTGGTGCGTCTCCTTCAACACTGCCAGCTACACTCCCTTTGACGTCGTCCTCTACGGATGTTCTGGATGAGGCGTCACAGGATGTGGTTGACAGTTTCTACCGCCACTTGAAGAAAGGGGTCGAAGCTGCTGTGGAACGGGGTCCCCCTTTGCCTTGGCCCGACAATGTGCTCGTAGCCAAATTGAGATTCCTAAAACCCTCTCTGGTGGGGCGGGGATAGTTGCGCTTTTGGAGCCTAAATTGCTAGAGGCTGATCAGCTCGTGGCCCAGTTTCTCGTGCTGCAGCAAACTGATCTGTCTGCAGCCATAGAGCAAGAGCGTGACTTCCTCACCACTGTCCTGGAGAAGGTAAGGGCTGCACGAGATAAGTCTAAGCCGGTTATAATGAAGGACCTCGGTGACCTATCTCTCCAGTATGAGAGCCACCGGAGCGAGGATTGCATGGCTCGGGAAGCAGCTGTCTCTCGCAAAATAGTCGATACAAGGGAGCAGATCCTCGAGCTCCAGAGGAAGCTAGTTTTCTTGGAATCTGAGCTCGAAGCTTCCCGTGCAGATGAAGAGTTGATCGTCCAGGAGGCCGAAAGGGTCACTCGAGCTTCTGCTAGCCTGGAGCGTGCTCTGAAGAAGCTTGAGGATGGCTGGCGGGCTCATGCGCACCTGGAAAATACGGAGCGGCTGACTCATGAGGCCGAGTGCCGGGCCAAGCAGAGGTTTGAGCGGCCGACTGTCTTGTTGAGGGACCGTCTCATGGAATTATGTATTGCCGAACCATAGTCGGCCTTTTTCCTTCTTTTGTTTTTGTTCTTTTCTTTTCTTGAGAGGGACGTGGTCCCATTACATGTAGTACTATTGACTTACAAATAAAAGAGTATGTTTTATTTTACCCTTCATTTGTATTGCTTATTGTGTTTGTGGTGTTGTAGTATTTGCCCCACTGGGGGACTGTTTGTGGACTTGTTACCCTTGGCATACCTTGGTTTTAGGTACGGATAACAAGTTTGATGGGAATACTTAGAACAATTCCACGGTAAGATGGCCGTGGACGTTATTGGTATTGGAAGAAAGAATGCGATGGAGCAACTGGGCTTCCGGGACATGATGAGATATGAGGGGCATGTACTTAGTACAACATTGGCGGTCCACGGAAGACATTTATGGTCAACAGAGGACATTTGTGGGCCTATTATCCTTGGCGTACTCTGATCTTGGGTATGGATAATAAGTCGAAAGAAAAACCAATATACTTACTCAAAGGTAATGAGGACGTGGTAAATATGAGGGTTTCTTCGATGGAATCTTCCTACTCAGAGGTAATGAGGACGTGGTTGGAGTGGACACCATGAAGGAGTACATAGAACAACTCAGAGGTAATGAGGACATGAAAGTTCTACGTGAGGGGCGGTTTATTTTTGATGGAAGGAAAACAACTCAGAGGTAACATCGACGTGGTTGTTTCAAGAAATTTGTGGATCTGTTACTCTGTTTATGCACTGAAAGTGCGGGTATTGGATCATGATGAGGGAGCTCTTCTAAGAGGAAAGTTCAGAGGTATGATCATACATGACTTACTACCTAAAAGATACGATATAGATTCATCTGTAGTGACCAAAGTGTGAGTTCAGCGGTACTTGCGGGTACATAACTCATGAATCTGGGAAATTTAGGATTGGAATGTAGGTTCAGCGGTACCAGAGGGTACATAACTCAATACCCTGGGAGATCTAGAGTTTAGAATGGAAGATCAGCGGTACCAGAGGGTACATGACTCACCATTATGGGAAATTTGGAGTCAGAATGTGAGTTTAGCGGTACCAGAGGGTATATAACTCAACACCCTGGGAAATCTGGAGGATGTCGTTTCAGACATAATACTTCTTTAGGAACTTGCCGTTGATGGGCAATATTTGCAAGTCTCCGTTTTGTTTCGCGAGGCGATAAGCTCCATTGGAGAATACAGCCTCGATGATGAATGAGCCTTCCCACTTTGGCTGGAATTTGCCGACGGTTTTGTGAGTCATAACCATCGGCCTCCGCACTGCTAGAACGAGATCGCCCACTTGGAATGTTCTGATTTTAACCTTCTTGTTGAAAGCTCCCGAGATACGTGCTTGGTATAGCTCGATTCGTTGTTGAGCTAACATACGCTTCTCATCTAGGGCCTCCAACTCTTGTAGTCGGCAATGGTGATTATCATCCGTGGTTAGTCAGTAGGTGAGAGCAACGCAGAGTGAGGGGATTTGAGTTTCTAATGGGAGAAATGTCTCACTTCCATATACCAGAGAGAATGGTGTGTTCCCAGTGGCCGTCCGTACTGTAGTACGGTATGTCCATAAGCATTCGCCAAGCTTCTCATTCCAATCGTGTTTGTTGGAAGACACAAACTTCTTGAGCAGCTTGATTATAGTTTTATTGAATGCTTCTGCCACCATTCGCTGCCGGATTGTACGATGTTGAAGCAATATTCTTCCAGTATTTGTCGCAGAACCGATAGAAGGCGTGGCTTGCAAACTGCGGACCGTTGTCGTGGATGATCCTTCAAGGAAGTCCAAAGCGATAGATGACGTGATGCTTGAGGAAGCTGATCAGTTTGAAGTCTTGACTTCTGCCAGCGGAATAGCCTCCGCCCATTTGGAGAATTAATCTGTGATTGCGAGTATGAAACAATGTCCTCGAGACGAAGGCGGAGTGATCGGACTAATGATGTCCATTTCCCATGCTTCGAACGGCCAGGATACTACCATTGGATGTAGAAACTCGGATGGTTGATGGATAAAATCTGCGTGGACTTGACAGGCTTTACACTTTTGTGCATAATCTATTGCATCTGTAACCATCGTGGGCCAGTAATAGCCCATTCGGCGAAGGCGGTCTTACAACTTTGGGCTGGGATGATGGGCCCCACAGATGCCGTCATGAGCTTTGCATACAGCTTCCTTGGCTTCTGTATTTGACAGACACCGAAGCAGTAATCCATCGTCTGATCGCCGATACAACATTTTTGTCTCTGTATCGTAGAAGAATCTGAGGGAACGTCTTCTGATAGAAGTGGCTTCATTTGGATTCTCTGGCAGGATGTCGTAGACTACGAAGTCAATGAATGGCTGTCTCCAGTCTGGTACTTCGTCAACAGTCAGAGCGGAGTAACTCTTTACACATTGAACATTATTCTTGGGACAGACCAATTCACGGCCTATTATGTCAACCAAGTGGTGAGCATGATTCGGAACCGCTAAGGAAGTGGCAAGGCCTGCTAGGGCATCGGCTTCAATGTTCTAGAGCCTGGGAATGTGGTCTATGAAGAACCCTTCCAAGGACGAGATGATGTCCATTGCTATTTGGTGATAGGGGATCATGTCTTCATGACGAACTTCGTATGAGCCCCAGATTTGGTTAACGATTAGTTGTGAATCGTCATATGCTTCCATATACTCTACCCCCAGCTCTTTTGTGAGTCGGAGGCCAATGACTAAAGCGTTGTACTCGACCATATTGTTTGAACAGGGCTCTGTGAGGGAGTAGGCCCGATTGATCACCAGCCCTGAGGGAGAGATCAGCATTACTCCGACTCCAGCGACGATGTTGCCTTTGGGCCCAGTTCTGGAAGCGCCGTCGAAGAACATTCGCTAGATGACATCATGGGAAACCGTATTTGAATTGGCGACCTCATCTGGAATCTCTTCGTCTATCCTGGTTGACTCCAAACCTGGATGAGCTGCTAAAAAGTCTGCCAGAGCTTGACCTTTAACCGCTTTTTGTGGGACGAAGATCATATGGTAGGGAGACAATAATATCGCCCAGGCAGCGAGGCGAGAGCTGAGTACACCCGGCTTAGTCATGAGGACCCTGAGGGGGTTGACTCTTGATACGACATGGATGGTTTGTCCAGTAACGTAGTGTTGCATCTTCTGAATGGCAAACACCAGAGCAAGACACTCCTTTTCTACGGCAGTGTATCGATGTTCGACCCCATCATCATTTGGCTGAGGTAATATATAGCCTGCTCATGGCCTGCATTATTGTTTTGTGCTGGTAAAGCACCGAGAGAATGCTCCATTGCTCGTACATAGAGCAGAAATAGTTTTCCAGCAACCTGGGCCACCAGGACTGGAGGGCTCGACAGATATTCTTTGATGCTGTCGAAGGCGTGCTGACATTCTTCATCCCATACGAATGAAACGCCCCTTTTCATGAGGTGGGTGAATGGCTGACATCGCCCGAAGAGGTTAGAGATGAACCTCATGATGTAGGCTAGCCTCCCTTGAAGGCCTCGAAGTTCACGAAGATTTCTCGGGGGACCCATCTCCATGATTGCCTTTGTCTTCTCCGGGTCTATGTGGATACCTTGGAAAGTAATGATGAAACCTAAGAACTTCCCGCTGGATACGCCCAAGAAGGATTTTGTGGGATTCATCTTCAAATTGTGCGCTCGCATCAGGTCGAACACTGTTCTCAGATCATGCAGAAGATCTTCCTTAGAGCGGCTTTTGACGGCGATATCGTCGACGTAGCATTCCACTGTCTTGCGCAGATGGTCTCTAAAGATGATGCTCATAGCTCTTTGATAGGTGGTGCCAGCATTCTTTAAACCGAAAGGCATGACTGTGTAGCAGTATGTGCTAATTGGTGTTCGGAATGATGTATGCTTTTTGTCATCAGAAAACATCTTGATTTGGTTGTACCCCGAGAAACCATCTATGAATGACATACGCTCGAAGCCGCAGGTGTTGTCAATCATGATGTCTGTGATATGGAGGGGGAACTCATCCTTAGGACATGCCTTATTCAGGTTCCGGAAGTCGATGCAGATTCGGATCTTCCCGTTCTTTTTGAGGACTGGTACTATGTTGGCGACCCAATCTGGATGCTGTTCCTCGCGGATGAAGCCGCTAGCTATTAGTTTGTTGACCTCGGCTTCAATGGCATTTATGATGTCGGGGCGGAACCATCGTTGCTGTTGCTTGATCGGTTTTGCGTCCGGACGAATATTAAGTTTGTGAAGTACAATTTTGGGGTTCAGTCCTGGCATCTCTTCGTAGCTCCAGACGAACACATCGATGTATTCTTTGACGAGTTGTAGTAGCGATTCTTGCTCTTCGTCTGTCAGATTCTTGCTGACGAAGATGGTCTTTGGAGAGGACTCGTCACCGAGATCAACTTGTATACCCTCATCTTCGGTGGGAGGCTCTCATTGTTCGAACCGCTTCTTCCATTGCGCATCTAGTTGTTGTGCCCACGGCTCTAACTCAAGAAGTTCAAGAATGTCTTCATCTTCTTCGTAGGCGTCGGCAAATGCCATATTGACGGACAAGACTTGCCTGAGCACGTCCCCGATGCTAACATCCGAATCAGAGGTGGGTGATCCGGTTGAGTGTGAATGCCAGTCGCATTCCTTGTCTGAGATTTCAGGGGTTATTGCAGGTGTAACATAACCTAGCCCACATCTGGTTTTGTTGTAGTAATCTCGTGGTTTCCCAGCCGGGACCAGCAATTGTAAGGGTAACTGCCGTCCAGTGCCGTAGTTCAAACCTGGTGTAGTTTCTAGATCATATACCTGTTTCTGCATGAGGTACTTGGATCGGGAGCTATACAGATAAAGTGGCAGTCTTCCGGTGTCGGGTTCGAGATTAACTTCTTATATCCTGAAGGGTTGTGGATCATTCTTCCGGCCGAAGATGATTGGATGATCCCCTCCCTCGACTATACGGTAAGCGTCTTCCACTGGAGTAAGTTGGTTTGCGGTGTAGACCTTTGTCATCTGTGTGTGCAGGTGGGTGCCTATACCATGTTCCACATACATTGTACAAAGCTTGTTAAGCTCGAAGTAGCTCAAAGATAGCCCTTTATTGATGAAATAAGGTATCTTTTCTAGTAGGATTACATCATCTGCGGATGGAACATCAGTGTGAGCAGCCACATACTTGCCCAGCTTTGGCTCTTCTTTAACCACCCCCTGTGTCAATGTAGATTGGGAGGATGACTTGGGCAGCTTAATCATCAGGGGCTCCATGGGTGGAGCAGAACGTGGAGTCGTTGGCGTACTAGCCACCCCAGTCTAGTGCTTGGTGCTGGGCGAGGAGTTGTTGGCTGGCTAGCAGTCCCCGGCTTAGCGTTCGGCTGTCGATTTATTCGGAGAAGATGAATCATTATTGGCTTGACAGAGGGATTGAGCTCCTCTATTTGTTGCTGACTCACTCTAGGCAGCCTGATTATCAGTGGCTCTGTCGTGGGTCATGATACTTGGCCAGACCTTGGCAGTCGAATTATCATCTGCTCCTCCTGTGTAGAGAGGCTGATTGCGTCCTTACGCAGAGTGGCCGTAAGGGGCGCAGTTCTTTCAGGTTTACGGGCTTGGAGGTGGATCGTTAGAGGTTCTTCCGATGCAGTTGCCGCCTCAGTTGGAGCTTGAGTATCTTCTTCGATAAGGTGCCTTTTTGACTTCTCGTACAAGCATGAGTCGGAGTAGTAAGATTCGACCCCTTTAAAGGGATCGATGTCGACAATTTTTGTCCTCACGAAGCCATGCTTATCGACATACATAAAGCATTGGTGCAGTGTGGAAGGCACGATTATGTAATCGTGTATCCAAGGACGCCCCAGGAGAATATTATAGGAAGTATCCGTATCTATGACATAACAGGTCACTTCTGATTGAAGATCGCCGATTTGGCATTTCAGACGAATCTTTCCGGTCGAATAGCTTCTGCGTGAATTAAAACCACTAATGGCGGTGCTTGTCGGCATCAGGCGATGCATTAGGATGCAAAGATGGTGTAGCAGGCTCTTCGGGATGATGCTTATGGAAGAATCGGGGTTAATGTGCATCTGATCCACCTTGATATCGCCAATGTACCCAGTATAATACAGAGGGCGATCATGCAGGTTGGTCTTGATAAGCATATCCTGCGGAGTGAAGACAATGTTGGACATTGCGCCTGTACAAGCACTGTCCTGGAGATCTACAGGCGAGGTCTCCCCAGTGAGATTGGACTGAGCCAGATATGCGCCGACATTCTGGAGTGCCTCGCTCAACACGACACGAACATCTTTGGAGAGTCTTAGGAGCTCGTATAGTGATAATTTGGCTGGTGTGTTGGCCAATTGTGCCAAGATGTCAAAGTTGTAGGGCCTCTCCAGCCATGGGGCGTCTCTCTTCGGAGCGGCTTGTCAAAGCGAGTCTCCTTCGGCCTAAGCTTATCGGTCGTTGAAGGCTGAGAAGGTCCTGGGGCATCAGCATCTGTCGGCTGATGATCTTCAGCCGAGTTACCCGGTGGAGATTGGGTTTGAGTGCCGGATCGGGTAACAACAGCAGTAGCTTCTTCGACCTCTGCCGAGATTGTGCGACATGATTTGACTTTTCCACTCTTCTTTTTACTGGTGGTGGGTGGTACGGACTGAGTCACTTCATGTACCAGATCCGGATGGACCCACATGACCTTCCCTCGTGATGTGGTAAGGGGCACTCGACCAGCATCCTGGTCTCGGGGAGGTGGAAGGTTAGCCACTTCCATTCTTGCTCTGGGGATGGGTACTACTCCATTTTGAGTCTTTATCGGAGGAAAGCTGCCGAATTGTACTGACACCATGTCGGCTGCTACGGTCACCTCTTCGAAATCAATAGCCAAGGCCTTAGAATCGATAAGATGCTGGATGTATCACTTCAGTTGGTAGCAGTCTTGTGTAGTATGGTGGACATAGCGATGATAATAGCAGTACTTGGGGCCTTCCATCTCCGCAGGACAAGGTTCACGTCTTGGAGGAGGGAGCTGAATTTGACCTCCTTGTATGAGCATGTCCAAGATGGGCTTGACATGGCCGTCTTCGAAGGAATAGTTCATCTGAGGCCACTGCTTCTCTGCCGGCTTCAGTTCAGGCTTCGGAGCTGTGTCGGCCACCATAGCCTGTTTTCCCTTGTTGTCTCAATTGTTGGATGAGTTACCACCGTTATTGCTGTTGGTGTTAGGGCGTTTGCCCTTGTCCTCTCATTCTGATACGTGTAATCCCAGTTGGCTAGCTTTCTTCAATTTGTCTTCTGCGCTAGTGGCGCTGATAATGAAAGTCTTCCAATCCTTAAACTGACTTTCGCCCATCCAGAGACTGATTGTGGGAAGCAGCCTCTTTTGGCAAATTTCAATCAAGGAGGAATCGGGGTTACCGGAGGGCAACTTTATTGCGGTTTGACGAAACCGTTCGATATAGTTCCTTGCCAGCTCCTTTTCTCCCTGGACAACGTCCATGAGGGTGGACATCGTCACGTCTTGTCCTACTTCGTAGAGCCTCTCCAGGAACATACGTTTGAAGCCGACGAAGGAATGGATGCAGTTGTCCGGCAAGTTGCGGTTCCAGTCAAAGGCGACCCCTTCCAATGCTCCAATGAACAACTGCATGAGGATGGCATCGTCATGAGGCAGATGGTCGGTTGTAACTTCGAAGTAGGTGATGTACCTGCTTGTAGATGTCTTTCCATCATACGGATTAACGTTGAATGGTTTATATCTTGGTGGGAAGGGCACATCTCTCCATGCAACAGGATACGGTTGTCGTATCCTGAGGTCCTGACAGTTTGCTCGGGCGTGGAACATGGCCCGGAGCTCCTGGACCTCTCTTCTCGCCTCCCTGGCCTCGTCCATAGCAGTGGGAGTTGATATTTTCGGAGGATTATCATCCAGGTTTGGTGCGGCTGAGTTCGAGTCCGCATTGACCACGGGTCCCATATTTGTTTGGCCAAGTGTTCTTCCTTGCAGAGTTGGAAGGACCGCTTTGATTTTATCCACGAACTTGACCAAGGTAAGAAGTATGGATTTTAGAGTGTCGATGTGCTGGCGATCACTGGACCATCTTGGTTGTTGTTCGTCATGAACACCGTTCTTACATGAGGAAAGATGGAAGAAACGATGAAGGATGCACCCTCGGACTCATACTCTTGTGCAGAGAAGTCGTCAGGATATGTGGAAATGTTCTCCTCTAGTTCAGACTCAGAAGGAGTGGTACCCCCAGCTTCAGAGCTTGCCTCGTCTTGAGAGTTTTGGACATCCTCGGGGACGTCGGAACCTACTGCATCTGTTGGGGGAATCGTTTCCCCTGGATTATCTTCTTGGAACACCGAATTGTCATAGATGTTTGAAGGAGTGCTACCCCCGACCCCAGCGCCTCCCAGAGATGTGGATGACGAACCTCCAAGTGTGGCAGATTTTGTCTTTGAGCGAGTACCTTGGAAAACTCCTCCCGTATCAGTCGTGGACGACCGCTTAGAAGAGAGTTTCTTGGTTAAGATTTTTGGGCTAGAGACGTTTGTTTTCTTCCCTCTCCCGCTGCCAGGGATCTTGTGAGCAGAATTGTAGGAGGCGACAAGAAGCGTCTCATCCGAGCTTGTGTGTTGCAGTCGTTGGAAGATGGATCGCCGCTCCTCTTGTGTGGCCACCTTGCTGCAGCAGCAGTTGACAATGACTTGAGTACAGTAATGTCCATGAAAGGACTCTCCGTACACCAAGTTTTTATCTCTTTTCTTGCATTTATGAAGAATCACGTTGCACAAGTCACTCGCTTTGTGGGCCTGGAAGTCCTGAGCACATGAGTGTGTTGGCGTCTTGCCTGCTTCCTGATATGGGGGTAGTACGAGTACTTGCCCTTGATCATTGTTGGAAGATTCTTGATAACTATCCCGTTCGTTGGCTGCTGGGGCTGGACACGGATAGTTTTATACAAATTTCCGTCGGGGGCCCGCGTAATAGTCAGCGGGATGCCCTGATAGTCCGAAGTTGGGACAGCTGTCTGAGCTCGACGAGCCTGCGCTGCCCGAGACTTCTTCCTTCTAGTACCTGAAGGTGCATAGTAGGAAAAGTCCACAGATGCTGACACATGAGAGTATCTGGGATCAGGATCGCCTGAGAGGCGGTCGAAGACTGAGCCCGAGCCGCATGAAGCAGATGGCCTGCGGCTGAGATATTTATCCGCATAGCTTGCTTACATGCGGCTGGTATTTGTGGCCGCATAAGCAGCCCGCATGCGGCTGGAAGTTTGCATGCGGCTGGGAGCTGTAGTGGCCGCGTGGGCCTCTTCTATGCGGCTGGAAGTCATAGTGGCCGTATGAGCATTCTCCATGCGGCTGGCAGCACTGGCCGCATGAGCCTTCTGTCTACGGCTGGCTTTTGTAGCCGCATGAATCTTCATGCGGCTAGCGTCCTTCTGCGGCTTCTTTCTGGGCCGTATAGAGTTACCCTTTGCCCCTGCAAGTCCAGCATCGTAGTGTTTTCTACTGCCGAACTTGGGGATAGCAGAGTCCCCTATGGTCTGAAGTGGGGCCGCAAGAGGGTCTTCTCCGCCGTCTTGGGCAACAGAGATTACTCCTTCGAGAGCTTGGGGAGGAACGAATGATTAGGGCCTCCACTCCCTGCGGGCCTCCTTCGTGCGGGCTCACCGCTGGACCGGGCCAGCGCTCCCGTCGGAGAGCATTTTTTCAAACGCCTGCTGATCGAACCGGACGACCAGCATTTGTTGAGTGGAGCCAAGTTTGGCTGCGTCCGATTGTGTCACCAACTCCTCAGCCGTGGAGATGTTAGTCCCCAGCAGAGTCGCCATCGTGTTTGCCATTGATTGTAAAAGTACAGAACAATTTTATAGGAGGACTGAACTTAGACTCACAATACAAACTCGCTTGTACAAAGAAAGCCTAGGGACGAAAACTTAGGTACAGCAATCTAAGTATGATTGTTTATTTTTGATTCTGGGGGTGACGGTAGAGGCTCGGAAAAACGACGACAGCTCTGCCTTACTCCTTGGACGATCGGACGTAGCCTTGGCTCTAATGAAGAAATGCTCTCGAAATATGTAGGGAGACTCTTCTGTGCGTGCCTTTGTGTAATGCCTGTGGTTCATATTACGTATTCTTGGAATACGTGTACGTATTTTATTCTTATATTGTATGATTTCCTGGCTTGGCATTTCCTTCTTGGCTTGGTTTATTCCTGGTTCGGGTTGGTTGGTTCGGCTTGGCTTGGTTTTGATTGGGTTCATGATGAACCCAAGGTGAACCCCCTACCTACCACCACTATTTGTATTTATTAGCCCTCTTCATTCTCTCTCTTCATTTATTATCTTCTTCTTCCTCATTTACTTCCTTATCTACCAGAGAGAGGAGAAAGAGGTCTAGGCAAGTACAACTTGCTTCATGGAGGAACTCTGATTTTATTGCTTCATTCTATTCCTTACAGCATTCTAACTTACTTTAGAACTTGGCATTTTCACTTTCCATGGCTAGATTCTTGTAGATCTATATTTATATTATTTTCGGATTTCTTGGGTTTGATCTACTTAATCTTGTTATTTCCGAGATTTAATGGTTCTATGTTGTAGAGAATTTCGTTCTACCCCATTTTTACCTATGGAAGTTCATATTTGGGCTCCGGATGATGGAGTTGTGGAGCTTGAGAACTTGACTCTCATGGTATTCATCTTCTCAGAAATTTGGAGAAGATGAACTGTGCTTAGACTTGACTTGACCGCATAACAATTCATGCGGCAAGCGATTCGGCCTCATGGGACTCTCAGCCGTATAGGCTGGATCTCATTCTTGGCCGTATGGGTTCATTCCCCATCGGCCGCATATGCGCCCATCTCCTTGAGCCGCATGAACTCTAGTATTTACGAACCGCATAGGCCCTGATCTTCGAGCCACATAACAACCCAGATCTAGCCGCATGGACTTCTCTCCTAACTGAATTGAGCCACATAAACCCCCCTGCTCAGCCGCATGTGTCCTTTCTTCTGAGCCGCATGGACCCGTGTCTTCTCGGCCGCATAAGATCTATTCCCCCGCTGGCCGCATAAGATCCATTTCCCCCGCCAGCCACATAGGCTTGGTTTCTCGCCAGACGCATGGACTCATATCTTCCCAGCCGCATGGGGTGCTCTAGCTAAGCCGTATATGCTCCTTCCCTACCACTGGCCGCATACGACTGATACCCTTCAGCCGCCTGAATCCATTCTCCTGAGCCGCATGAATTCATCCCCCTGAGCTGCATGGACTTCCTGTGCTTTGTCTTGTTATATTATTATTGATATTTTATTAGATATTTAACGCCCATTTTATATCCTTACGCCTTTTGTCATGAATTTGATAATCATGGATTTATTTTAGATATTTAGAAATGATACCTGAGCATGACACGATAGTGATCCGCAGTGGTGCACTCTTGACAAGTAAACATGACATAACCTGATAGTGGCCCATCGTGGCGCACTCCTGACAAGAACTCTTGACATGAAAACCTGACATGATATATCTGATAAGCTGTTACGACGGCTACCTGGCATGACATAAACTGTATAATAAATCCTGGACACCGTGGGCGATTGTGCTTGTACAAATAATCCAGTCCTGTCTTGCATCATGTCTAGGAGGGGACTCCTGCGTACCACGGTCAGGAGTACCTATTGAAATGGACTAAGGCTAATAACTAGATTAATACATTAGTCATGAAGAGATCTCCCAGCTACAGGCAATCCCGTTACCTGGGCACGCCTTGGGATCTGTAGCCTGCCGTCGAGTAGGGCACATTTTTAGCACACTGTCATGTGTTGCACCCTTCAAGCTACCTAAGGGTACATTCGTTTCCTGGACGATGTACCCACCTGAATTCAACTCTAATTCTTTTAACCCGGGTAACCTGGATGGTCTGCAGGGCTTGTGGCTGTAGAATAATCTTACTGCATCTTGCTAGTAACTAGGCCTGTGATAACCCTAGTTAGATAAAGTATCAAGCCATAGTTCTTGCTTGGCCGTGAAATGATTGGATGGAGTCTAACCAGTCTAGTCTTGTCCTGATTCTGTTCTAGATTACTGTATGACCTGAATGCCTGTATTTATTTTACCGATAAATAGTGAGAATTCTAAGTTCAGTTCAGACGAAGGGTTACAACCCCGGTCCTTATTTGGTTTACGGGTTGTAACCTGGCTATCTGAATAGTTCCATGGTTATCTCGTCGTATATCATCCTGATGTATTTTCTTTATTTCCAGTTCTTACCTTTATTTATAATTGTGCTGATTGCTGGTTTTAGTTCCTAAGTGAAGCTTCCTTTCTGGGATCTGACCCAGCTGATTTTGTATGGCCAGATTTCGGAGCAGCTCCAGAGGATCTACCGCTCTTCCAGCCCGATGGTGAACACCAGACGTAACCAGGGCAACGAGTAGATTATTTTTGGCTCTCCCACTCTATTATAAAAATATTCTTTTGAGGCGTTTAGCCGACGAGCACCTGCTTAGCTCCATTGCATTTACTTACTGTCTGCCTACGGGCAGTAACATGATTGACAGATCCTAGGGTTGATCATATATGACTAAACTCTTGCTAGTCCTAACATTTTGTAACGACTAGCTTCATGATCAGCTGAATATGTAATGTTTGGGACGCCTTACTATTATATATTTAATGATCATACTTCTTGTAACCTTTTACTTACTTGCTTGTGATTGAGACACTAGGCTTGTTCATGACCTTAAGAGACTGTTGGCTTGTAGATAAACCCTCATGTATCTAGACAGCCGTGATCGTATAGCGAGATGGATTCCATTTCATATACGTAGCTGGCTATGTCTGCCCCCGCTCTCCAGTATTCTGGTTCTGGGGCGTGATACTTTGTCTCTCTGTGTGTCCAGCCGGGTTTTCTCTCTCTGTCCTTTTTTTACAAGGGAATGGCACCTTGCTATTTATAGGAGTAGAGTGTGATCATTAGGGTTTACAATAATTTAAAAGTCGGCGGTTTGGGGATTAATTACCATTTTCTATTATCCTGCTTTGTTGGCAATTAATCTGGGCCGTTAATCTTGATTGAAACAAATCTGGGCAGTTAATATTGATTGCGCCAAATCCGTAAGGGCAATTAATATTGATTGCCACGAATCTTTATGAATTGTTATGATAAGCTCGGATCTCTCGCCACGTGTTCAATCTGCTTGATTGTAATAAATCTAATTTGATCCGGGTAATTATGATGATTGCACTAAATCTGGTTGTTGATAGTAACAAATCTTGGTGGATAAATCTTGATTGATTTGGTGCCACGTGTCCAACCATCATTATGCTACGAGCCGAGGGAAAAGATCTTTAGCCACGTGTCCTAACCGCGAGCCACAGGGACAGGGTGTCTTGACAGAGCCGCATGAAGATGGCTTCTCAGTATTTGAACCGCATGAAGGTGACAGCCGCATAGGTATGGCCTCCGAAATCTGAGCCGCATGAGGATGGCTTCTCAGGATTTGAACCGTATGAAGGTGACAGCCGCGTAGGTATTGCCTCCGAAATCTGTACCGCATGAGGATGGCTTCCAACTGAACCGCATAAGGCTGGCCACGTGTCAAGGCTGCATGGACGTGGCCTCTCAGCATTTGAGCCGCATGGAGATGGTCCCCGTGATCCGAGCCGCACGAGAGTAGCGGCCGCATGGGGGTGGCCCCATAATTCGAGTCGCATAGGAGTAGCAGCCGCATGGGGGTGGCGGCCGTATGGAGATGGTAGCCGCATAATGAGCTTTTGAATTGGTGGATTTGTGCCAGCTATAGAAATTTTCTTCGTTTTCCTAGGAGCACATCTTCATGTCAGAGTCATCATTGTAGCTTTATGTCAGAGCTGTCAGTTCTCCTTTATGTCAGAGCCGTCTTGTTTTGTCAGAGCATTAAATGAGGCCGCTGCTTGATGGCCAGCTGTACGTGGCATTGAATGAGGCCGCTGCATAGAACCGCATGGAGCTAGGGGGTTTCTGAGCCGCATGAAACTCTAATGAACTTTTGAGCCACATGGAACTCTAATGAACTTTTGAGCCGCATGGCACTCTAATAAACTTTTAAGCCGTATGAAACTCTCCTAGTCTTGAGCCGCATAGGATTTTCTGTTTATTTCCATGCTTCTACATACCCGCCCACACACATACTTTAACTACTAAGGTATTTACCTTACCTATGTCCTATATAGCATAACATGTATTCTAGTATCTTATTTTTATATGTACATATACCTATAGATCTCTACCTTCGATCCTTGATACATATATGCATAGATATATTCCCTAGGTTACCTACAATTTATACAAAGATACCTATATCTTTATCCTATGACATGTTTAGTTATAGATTATAGCAATATGTTTACCTATATATCTATATATCCTTCTATTCTATTACCTATCCAAATTATCCTAGAATAACCTATGCTTACCATACCCTACTAATCATACACACATGGACTCATTCATCCTACTTTTGGTACCTGACATCTTGAGATTACTCATTACCTAGTTGTAATACACAATATCTTAGTATCTTGACCAATACCTTATCCTCCTAGATACTTACCCAACTAACTTTAAAACTAATACTTGATACCAAATATGATACCTTACTTACGTCCCAATGCTCACTTATTCTTACTTATGATACTTGAGTGTCATGATACCAATATCCTCATGGTAGTATCACACTAGTACCTTGTCCCAAACTTTAATACGTTGACATATAACTTATCTATACTTGGATCACTTGATAACCACTTGTATCAATACTAACACACACTAACTAACACATATTACCTAACATTAATATATATATATATATATATATATATATATATATATATATATATATATATATATATATATATATATATATATATATATATATATATATATACTATATCATACATATACTTGACAACCTATGATACCTACACTCACTTGATACTTGATATTCATACTACATAGGCTCATAGGATATACAAAATATCTATCGTATAGTTGGTTTTCTACTTGAAACCAATACTGCACCTATTAGATATATTCACTAAATTCTAGGTTAAAGTATCTCGTAGTCCTTCGTATCAGCTTTCCGAAACTTCAAATGGATCGTGTTTTCGTGTCCGAAAGCTCCCGAAATCGTAAAAACACTAAAACATGTTCGTCTTTCGGACACCTGACACTCAAACAGTTTACAGAAAGTTCCAGAATAAATTTAGCCTATTATATATATATTTGTAAATCTAACTTTGATATGGTTCTTTTAAACAAAATGGAAGATTAATTGGAATCCTGAGTTTGGAGTTATGACATTTCTAAGTTACTATGACTACTAAAAACGAGGATGGATATGAATTTGGGTTGTTTTGGAGAAAAAACACATCTATACACCCAAATCTAACCGTGCGTATCATGAGTAACTATGACACAACACTACATATCCTATTTAGGACACATACACCCATTCTCGACTCAAAAATAACATAAAAATCTCTTTGGTAACACGTATCAAACACTTGGTGGTCACAAATTCGTAACAAATACAAATTGGACATAAAAATCAACCTACTTATGATAAAAATCTAGATCTACCAAATTGGAAGCTTCTAATACCTAAATATATCATTAGGAAGTCAAATCCACCTATAGGAGTGTTCCTATAGGTTCAATGGGTGTTTCTAACTATGAAATTGGTGAAGAATAGATATTTATCCAACTTGTGTGTCCTTCTTTTGGAGAAATCCGAATTTGGACACGAAAGGAATGAGTCAGACATGATCTCCTAGCAAGCTCCTCCTCTATGGATCTCCTAGTGCTCTCTAATGCTCTAGGCCTTCATGATGGTGAGGATGAGTGGAATTGGAAGAGGATTGAGTAAAATTGGTAGAAATTTGGATTAGCTTGGAAAAGAAGAAGCTTTGAAAAAAAATGAGGCTAATGAGTGAAATGGAATGAATGGATGAATCCCTAATTAGAAATTATCTCTTATAATAAGATTTTGGTCATGCCAAAATATCAAGTTTGTTCCTCTCCATTTGTCATAAATAAAATCTAATTAACTAAAAGAAAGAATCTCTACAACTAAAAGAAATATTTATTTTATGACAACTAAACTTAATTAATTCTAATTGCTAAAGTCATGACTAACAATAATTAGCACTAACACTTGCAAAAATTTAATTGCCTAGCCACTAACTAACACTAATATAATTCTAGACAACCACTAATATAAAATAATATATATAAAAAAATAATCAACCTAAAAAATTGCCAAAATATCCTTATATTGGAAAGTGGTAGTTACAATCATTCATATATTTCTATAGGTATTTGTATTCGGGTAGTATAGTAGAATCCATTTTTGGAGATTTTTGTAAGTCTTCTGATCCGACTAAAAAAGTTAAATTCGAATCTAGATAAACTAAATACTCACTCAGATCCTACGTACCAGATAAAAAATAGATCCATACCCTCTTGTGATCGAATTTGGATTCAGACCAGATAATCCAGCTTAAAATACAGCCAAAATTGTTACTATACAAATAACCTTTGGCATATATAGCACATTTAATAACATGGTAATACAAAAAAGAAAAGAAAGAAAGATAGTATTATATAAAATTGATAAAAAAATTATGAGTTATTAAAGATAAAAAGTTACAAGTTATTTTAATAATAATTATTATTGCTAGGTATTATTTGCAATTATATATCCACAACTTTGTCATGTTCATTTTGCAATCTTCGCCTTTGTTTATCTATATGCTTAAACTTTGTTAAATCACTTAACTATGTTGAATTCTATGAAATTGTCAACAAAAAGGAAAAAAGAAAGCAAAGATGTTTATATTCCTGAACCATGAAGAAAAACAGAAGAGAAGAGAAAGAAGATGGTGGTTGTGGATTCATGTTCAGGGAGAAGGTAGGTCTTGGTGTGTCACGCTCCAGTTCTAAAATACTTAGGATCTTAGATGATATGATGCCCGCTAATACTATCTGGAATATGTTCTCCAATTTAATGGACATACGCAAATGTACTACAGTATAAAAATATACTAAGCATATGCTATCGCAACTAATCTCAATCCACATATACATAATTAGAGCAATAATGGACATCATGTACTATAGTCGGCCGTCCTGTGATACACATGTCCGAACAAACTCGAAGAAGAGTGAGCTTGCAAAACTAGACTACAACAATAGGTAACACGCAATAGAAAGATAATAGATGAACAATAAAAGATAAACATCTAGCTATAATATACCTGAATTTTCGACGTTGCCCATCATCAGCTCCAGCAAGTCACCATATCAACCAACTCTGCAATCTGGCAGGAAACTAATTCCTCAGATGGACGTAACAATATACAAAATACATGCCATAAAGTAAATACTATATAAACATAAAGGTGTACTTACCATCTATATGAATGCACTTAAGGATAATCTTGGTATGTATGGGTAGAACAAGCTCAATAGTAATCTCTGGCATAGCCCCTGGCAAGATACTATATATATAATGACATATATCATCAATCGACATAGCTTATAGCTAGGGACCATCGCCTGATATATTGACAGTATAAATAATCCCATGATAACGCATATAATATTACCGAGCCACTGGTAATCATGTAATGATAACTCCGTAGTTTCATCCAAATACTGTGGCAGACCAATTTGGCTGTTCCATACACCTACTGATAATCCTTCATGTCCAATGTAAATGCACAAGCTGTCACTGCGATATGTACATTTTATAGCTAAATGCCAAGTCACAACTAGTCTAACTATTATTATCTTTATTCCGTCATACGAACTTTCTACAATAATAGCTAGTCGAATGTGCAAGCTCGTGTCCAACATGAACTCATCCTCACTCCCAGTGACGTGTAATGATTCGTGTCAAGATCCAGGTGTTATAACAATATCCTCCAATTTAGGTAGTCCAATAATTCTAAGTCAACTCAAACCCATATCGACGCATTCGTCGACTGCACCAGAGACAGTCTTAGACACGCGACCAACGCACTAATTCCAACTCAAAAAATATAATAACAATCAGAAATGTCCAATACAGTAAAAATAAGGCAATGTATACTTGCCTGGATCTCCGAAAAGAAAAAGTTATGACCCGGATCCCTGGCTAGTAGTCAAAGTATCTTGGGAGCCTATATTAAATAATAAGGACTTGATCAATAATCTAAAATTACCATTTATACATCTCGTATAATTATTCTTTACATAAACAACATGACAGTAGATTATCATACTAAAAGGGAAATTAAATGCTGATGATGGGTTATGACTAATTAAAATAGACCAAGGGAGTGTCACCAATCCTTATGGTCATCAAATTATATATAATCTAAATATTCACATGAACTAAGTCCCAAGCATCTTCTAGGATTTATTCTTTATACATAAATTCTATAAGTTAGTCCTAATAGGTTTTCTTGCAATGGTGCGACTTAGGATTTATTTCTAAAGGTCTTCTAGTGTTAATTCCTTATCTTGTCTTTTAATCACAGAGATTGTCCTCAAAATTATATCCTAATAATTTTAATACAATTTCTAGCCCATGAGTCCTAAGTGGCATTTTTAAATAAAATTTGGTTGTACAATTAGACATTTTCCTATAACCCAACTAAATCAAATAACAAAACCTATAGTATAGACCTAAAATAAACTTATAAAATCAAATAATGACAATAAAATCAGAACAAAATTTGTTTTAAAATAATTATTTAATTATATTTATATAAAATTAATGCCACAACTATGCTATATCAAAATATAAGTTTCTAGGTCATATCGGACACATTCCTACGTCAATACTTGTATCAACCTAATGTAAAAAAAATAGAATATTATATATATTTTAAATATAATTTTAATGATTCTACAATGAAACTAGGCCTTCTAGGCTCAATTTTTATATTTCGGTGTCACAAAAATAAAGCTAGTTTACCTTAAATTTATGACAGAAAATAATTAGTAAATAAATATATTTTTAATCATAAAATCAATTCTAATAAATGTACAATAACCTAGGTATTAATCTTGGATCATACTACATCTAATTTCAACATAAAACTACACAAATTTCCTGTTCAATGTGTCAAAATACACAATTTAAATTCAGAATTAATAGGCTGTGTTTGTGATTAAGAAAATAAGTTTAACATGTGTTAATACATGGTTTAAAAACTTAAATACATGGGTTAATATACTACAAATTCCTACAAAAAATTCGGTAAAGAAAACATGCATATTTTGTTCAAAATCAACCGATATATGACATATAACAATTTCATTTCAGAATTACATAATCACAAAAAATCATGTTAAAATAGGTTTTTATTTAGTTATTAATATTTCTACCTATGTAATAACATGTCAACAAGGTCCTAACGCAACAAGCGAAGTACTTACTTGCAAAGGAATTGGACTATAACGAATCCAACCAAACTCCCGAATCAGTCCACCAATTTGTGAAAGGAATTCGGAGAAGAAAACAACAATTTCTTGTCTCGAAACTCTTCTCCTAGCAAGCCCACACCTTAGGCTACCTCCTGGACTTGTTCCTTGGTATACTTCTTTACTCGAAGGGTCATCGGGAAGGCTCCGAAGTCGTAGAATAACCCAAACAAGACTGCTGAAATTTCTGCTTGTTATGACTGATTTGGAATGGAAAAATAAGGGAAAATAAGATTAAAAAATTGAGTGGAAATGGTAGTATAGGCCGTGGGAAGAGTTCTAGGGAAGTGGCTTAAAAAATGGAGTAGTGGAATGGTAGTTTTATTAACTACCAAGGGGGTGCTACCACTTCCTCCAACCCACCACCAGCTAGGGATGTGTTTAGCTGGTGTACCCATGGTTTAAAGGCCTAAAATTGAGTCTAAGACCCTCATGTTGAGGTTAACTAACCTCACTTTAAGTTAGGTTTGGTTTGGTGGTCATTGGGTAGGTTTATTTGTGCTAAAATCCAACATATACACCACCGACTCACCAAGTAACACATGTGGACTGTCACATATATATGCTGCTGTTCCTAGATGTTTAGGAGCCTTAAAATTAGTCTAAGTACTCTAGCTTAGAGTTATCTTAGTCCCTTACAAGTTAGAGTTGGGTTGGGGAACATTTGGCTCAACCATTTGGCTAAAACCATATATATACACCACCAACATCCTATGGACTTGTAGCACCCAGTTTCCCAAATAAGGGTAATTTTGAAATTTTGTGTTTATAATTATTTTAATAATGATATTTAATTCGTGATATGATTTTTGGTGATTTTAAATCATTTTAAAATTATTTAAATCAATGACTTGTGGTTTTGACGTTTTGCTAGTAAAACCCTAGAGACTGTTTGACCTAGAGCCTAACCATGTGATTATGATTTTTTAATATCATTTTTGGCCTAAGGATATTTTTGCATTTGACCTCTTTGAATTATTTTGATATTATTTTATTATTTATGATATTGTTTTGGGGTTATTTGAGTCGGGTTCGAATTTCAACTCAATCTGACTTGAAACGGGGATCCGGGGGTAGTTTAACTCTAGTGGGACCCACACACTAGTTAGACATGGCCCACATGATATTAATTTTAGTCCACATGATAGAAATATTTTAGTTAGAGGTTAGACTAATTATTATGGATAAGGTTAGTGTGATTAGAGACTTTAGAATGACTAATTTAGCCCCAACCAATTAGCCCTTTCCTAATACTCATAGAATAGGTTAGTAGGGGCTTTTGGACTTTTCCTAATAGGACAAAACCACCTTTATGGCCAGCCACAATAAGGATAGGTTTGAGCCTCCCATTTGTCATTATCCATCTATTTTTCTCTCTCTTGTTCTTCCCCAAATTCCTACAGAGCAATTCCTAGCAATTTCTCCACCAAATCCTTCCATTTCACCACCAAATCTTCTTCCTTCCTTCTCCATTCTAGCCAAGGAGGAAGCTATCCAAGTTTGGGAGGATTCGGAACTCGTTCGTGTCCTTTTGGAATCTCTACGTGTCGGTGTCGCTCCGGGAAGATTTTTTTTTCGATTCGATCTACCGGGAGGTATAAATCCCTTCTCCTTTTTATTTCCTCATGCATATAGGTCTATTTTGAACCCATAGGAATGACCCCCATGGTTGTATCTCCATTTGTGTCCATTTGGAGGTCATAGGAGTGTCCTTTGTGTTGTGGATGTGTTCATGTTACATATATAGATTTATATATATATATATTGTAATGAGAGTGTATCTATATTTATATATGTAATAAATGGTTCATGATGATGATATAATCAAGTTTGTGAGTGTGGTTCCTCATATTATTATTGCTATTATTGTTGTGGATAATTAGGATATATATTGTGTATTCTTTTGGCTCAAACTATCTAAATCTGTCATGATTTTTATCTACGTTTTTAATTTCAGCCCTAACTTAGAAATGTCATAACTTCTAGCTCAAAGCTCGGTTTAATCTCCCGTTTTTTTAAAAGAAGCGTATTGAAGTTAGCTTTCCAAAAACATATATTAGTCGGACTAATTCTTTCTATAACTTTCTGAAGAATTATTTGAGTGTCAGCTGTACGAAAGACAAACGCGTTCTCGGTGTTTTCGCGATTCCGGGAGTTTTCGGAAACGAAAATGCGATCCGTTTGAAGTTTCGGAAAGCTAACACATAGTTCTATAACATACTTTAATCCTAAATTTTAATTCATACTGAGATGGTACAGTATTGATTATTAGTAGGAGTTACTATTCGGCATATGCATTTTGTGCACCCTTGTGTGTAATATAATGTTCTATTTGATTTTATACCATGTTAATGTATATACATTTTGTAACTAAATAGAGAATACAAGCATGAGTAAGTGGTTAAATAAATGATGTACGAGGTGTAAGTATTCTATCTAATGTAAGCATGTATAAGTATGGCTTGTAATGAATATATAGGTTCCATAGTATGTAATGTATGGTACATATAGTAGTGCAAGAGAATAAATGAATGATGAATGAATGCAAGCATGAATGTAATATAATAATAGATGTAATGTATGAAATATACAAGTTAATGAGATGTAATGTTCTATGTTAACACAAATCCTATATTACCTCATGTACCCCCTTACACTATGTTGACACTATCACACTTGACACATTGTTCACTTACACTTTGACAATCTTTGATATATATACACTATGTATGCCTATTTAACCCTCACTTGCCCCTTTGCCATGTTCATATACACACACATAGCCTCTTAAATAAGTATTTATGAATATAGTTAACTTAGCTATGTATGTATATTATATATATGTTAGCATATTGTGTTGTAATATATAAGTTTATATAACCATTTGAAATGCCATGATTATAGACCTAATGTTGAATACCAATATATGCATATGTATATATGTGTAGACATATATAGCTTAAAGTAATAGATTACCAAGTGTATATCCAATGTGAATTCTTGCCTATTTGAGTATTGAATAATTGCATGCTATATAGAGTTGGGTGTATGTTGGCTTTTATAGCCTTGTATTGATGTGTGCTTGCTAGGATAGTCTTGGTTAGGCCTAGTAAGACTTGTTGGGTTAGAACATGACCTAGTTTGACCTAGTTGACTAGTACAGTTGACCAGAGTTGACCAAGGGTTGTCTTTGGCCTAGTTTGACCTAGATTTATGTAGAATGCATTGTAGTGCTTTATATTACCCCTTCTGGACATGTTGTGACTTGTGCTGTTCTAATTAGGAGCCAGATATCTCTTCTCGGACACTATCTTTACCTTGGACATTCAGATATCAGGCGAGTACATTCTCTGATCATTTCATATCCTGCTTAGAATTATGTTCATACTTTAGATTACTATACTTGATGCTGTCACGACATTATCACGGATTAGTACTATATGGATCTCTTCATGCGATGTTATCTCCCACGGGAGCATCGGGTACATTGTGTCATGTGCGTTTCACTTTCATCATGTACTCATGTGCTTCCATTTTACATGTGCACTCCTGTGAATCTTGTACTCTCATGTTCATGGAGCCCCCATGTATACTATCATGTGCACCCTATATGGGCCCCATGTGATATCCTGTGCAATAACATAACCTGTTTAGATCCTTGTGTATTGATTGGGGATACGGGAGAGTGCTAGTTGTTGTGTGAACAATTCCATTGTAGTGTAGATCCTGTGCACCTCGATATCCTGTGCAAATCTGTCCTGTTCACATGTGCTATCTCGTACCCTGACTCACTAGCCACTGTTAGTTCTCTATTTATAGTAGATATTTCTGTTACAGTTCTCTCTCTTATTTACATACTGTATTTCTTCAGATCCTGTATTTTACTCTACTGCATGATTATATTTTCTAACCTGCTATGATCTGTTGAGATGTACTGTACTCGCTCCTGTCCTGACTGGACTTGTTGATAAATTTTACAGATAGCCTGGAGGTTACCTGCTAGCCTAGAGGAGACAGTAGAGGTTGCATAGATAGCTAGAGTTTTTGCTTATAGTTTATTTTCAGTCATCTTGAGTTGTATTTATGGATTACTGTATTTGGGTTTTGAGATGTATTCTGAGTTTGTATCTTAGACACTTAGACTTCTATCTGTTGTATCTCTTTTCGATTTCATGTTTTATCTATCTTCCTTTATGCTCTACCTTAGATGTGATTGAGTTTACATTCTGCTATGTCACCCCCATTCGGGGAGTATAAACTATTTAGTCTTATACTGTTAGATGCATTGAGACCTAGGACAGCGTTCTACCACCGACACTGCGGTGTAGGCTGGGCGTTGTTACGTTCTCGTGCCCTAACTCTAGGGTACGGGTCGTGACACATTTTTAGTGGTGGCCCATGCAGGTCGAGTTTGTGTAGTAGTATTCGAACTAGAGTACCACTACAGCCTGCAGTAGGATTAAGATATATTTTTGAAGATACTCAATCACAATTAGGATCCCTTGAGAGATTCCTGGGATGACCCTTGAGAATCTTGTTTAAATTCGATTTGAAAACTCTTTTCTTTTTTCTTGATTTGATTTATCTTTACTTTCTGCTATTGAATTTGATTTTGATGGATTATTATTGAATTTGAGTTTGTATTTATTGATTTTGATGAAGATTGTTGAAATTTGAATCTTGATGTTAGCTATAGCATCCGAGTTTGTAGTTATATGATTTGAAGTATTTTGTTCATTTCTGAATTTTGATGTTCGTTGATAAATTTGATTTATTTTTGGTATTCATTGTTGATTTAATTTAATATTTGGCAAGATGAAATTATATGGGCTAGGTCATCTAAGTTATGGAAATCTTGTCTTCTATAGTCCCATTAGCCAGCATGGTGAGGACATATAGTCTGATTTTGGATATATTTCTCGGGTGTGGAAATTTAAGGTTTTCGCAGTCAAGCTAGCGGCATCGCGAAAATGTTAAATACCATGATTCTAGAGGTATGTGCATAAGTCAAGGACTCTGTGATTATCGTAGCCTTGCTCACTAGTATGACGAAGATTTAGAGTACCATGATTTTGGATAGACGGATATGATTATCAGATTGTACCTTAAATATTTTCGAACATGTTTTTGCTACTTTTGTTTCAGTCATTCAAAAAAAATGGGTCCCTCTTTTAAATAGATAAGCAGAACAGATTCTATTATCATTCTTTTTCTGCCAATATTTTTACTACCATCATTCCTTGTCTTATATTCCTGTCCTGATTATATAAATTCCCTGTCTCGTATATAATTCTGTCAGCTATACCTTGACAACTCTTGAATCTTCATATCATTTTGCCTGAGAAATGTTAAGGAAGTGACGTAAATTATGTAGCTCAGAGAAGACGTAACTGGTTATTTTATGATGATCTAAAGGAAATCAAATGTGGAGTGTTCCATATGGAAACTTGAGATAGAAATGTGGTAAAGGTCTCGAATAGAATAGAGAGATGTATACTGCCAATCTGGAAACAATTACATTTAGAGAAATTTTGGGGTTATGAGATAGTTTATAGGTGTATTCAAAACTAATGAGGATATCAGAGGTCAACCTAGTTTTGAGAACTTAGAAAATCTTGGTTATTGATTCTGGGGAAAACTTTTACTCTGAGGCTATGTAGAAGGTTAGTAATGGAAAAGAGAAGTTAATTGTGTTTAATAAGGATATTAAACAAGATGTTGCGAGGAAATGACTAGGGATAGAGAGAGCACAAAGTTAAAGTTTAGAGATTGTTGTGAAATATTTTTAGGAGAATAATATTCAAGGGTGTATGTCGAAGAAAATACGGAAGTTGATTTTATGATGAAAGATAAGTTTTGTAAGGCCTAGAGATTTAAATTAAATAATACGAGGAGAACAATTTGAACAAGTTCAAGGAATTCATAAACGGAATTTAGAGATTTTTGGTCAAATTTAAGACAAGGTGAAAGAACTTAGAAATTTAAATAAATGGTTAATGTTGATTCCTAAATGTGAGGGTTGTGCTTCAAGAGTGATGTTTGGAAATTGGGAATTGCCTACGGTAGTCATGGTAAGGGTTTAAGTAAAGGTTAAATTTTTATATGGAGACTGGTGAGGTAAAGATATGATTGGCAAGTTATGACCAGATGAACTTAAGAGTATCAGAAGCAGATGACTAACTCGATCTTCATTATTTTTGTGTATTAATTACCACCTCTTGAACTCCCACTTTCTAATTGAGATCCTTGACGTTCCTTATCGTGACTTTGATATTAGGAATGTAATACTAGCTGTTACCCTCCAACAAATCTTATATGCAAGACCTAAACGAGCTCACCTTCGTGTAGGTATATCATGTCCCACTAAAATCCGTCTTCTTGTACTCTATTTTCTTGATATGATTTTCTGGTCAACTGGCTAAACTATAACCTCTACCATTATACTAAATTTCTTCTTATTTCAATTAGAAATCCATCCTTGACTCAATTCTTTCGACCCGACATGTGATGGTGTTCTGCTTGTTTCTTTAGATGCTTAACCTTGTACCTTATCTGATTACTTGACCCGTTGGTTAAGAAACTTGGACTATGTATTTCCTTTCATCATTACCACCCTTATATCTTGTGCTGCTAAATTAGCATTAGTTTTGCAAGCTTATCTATTTTTGAGCTTGGTCATGACATATTTTATTGGGTGGCCACCCACTAACATATTGTCTAATCAGAACCGGTACATGATGGTCTGATCAACCTATTGCACTTTGGTTCGCTTTTTCATGTATCAATTTACGAGAATGGAGACATAGTTAAACTTGACCCTAGAGTCTCATTCGCGACAACCTTGACAATTCTCCTTGAAATCTTTTCATCGCCTATGAACCTCGTATTCGTACTCAGTCAAATTAAATTTAATTATGACCTGAATCTCCATCATTGGATGCTCGTGCTCATACTTTGATTTCATTGATTTCCCTTCTTGCCCAAATCTCGTTTTATCCCGAAATTGATCAACTTAGATCGTGTCAAGACAAAAATCTATTTGTGATTTGTTGTGCCTAAATTTTCAATTTTTGCCATTTTATGGAATAGTAACCTTTTAATAATTTCTTAGTTGCTTGTTAATGACCAATTTTTATATAGGATGGTAGACAGCCCTACAACCTTGATGATTGTTGTTCCATTACCTTCCCAATTAGGACACCCTAGATTGTTTATGTGTTGATACCATAGTACTGTTTTGACCTAGAATGATTAGTGTACCTAGGTGAGACTTCCAACTGCTACGGTATGCCCTGACCTTGTATACTATTCCTTCAAATTGCATGATTTAGATAAAAAAATTAGACCTTGATTGTTGAGAAATAGGGACGTCACTCCATTAGTATCAGTTGTAGATATATATGGGTTAGTCCTTGATGTGGGGATGTGTGTCTATAAACAAGTAGCTTAGGAGATTCAGGAGAGATTATAGTATCAGCCTTGATAGGATGTACCAGTCTTTTGGTGAGTATAAATGTGTTATGAGAGATAGGGGCCTATATGTCTTAGTAATGCATCGTTCCTATGGTAATAGAATGTATTAATAGATGGTTAATAGGAAGATAATAGTTTGAGCATACCTATAGCCTATGATCAGTTCCTTTTCATCCTTAGTTAAGACCACTTTAAAATAGGTACAGTCCCTTGGATATAGGTTCCAGTCTATATTTTATTGAAGTTCCATTACCGCCGTACAACAGAGCAGTATTAGAGGTATTCCTAGATTGACACTTTTTAGATGTCCGTTTATTATTCCAGAGTTAGGAAGTGTTACCTTAGATATTGGGTAGGTTAAAGGCTCTAGAAGGAGTACTATCGATCTTAAATTTCGAGGACAAAATTTTTTCTAAGGTGGGTAGAGTTGTAGCACCCAGTTTTCCAAATGAGGGTAATTTAGAAATTTTGTGTTTATAATTATTTTAATAATGATATTTAATTCGTGATATGATTTTTGGTGATTTTAAATCATTTTAAAATTATTTAAATCAATGACTTGTGGTTTTAACGTTTTGCTAGTAAAACCCTAGAGACTGTTTGACCTAGAGCCTAACCATGTGATTATGATATTTTAATATCATTTTTGGCCTAAGGATATTTTTGCATTTGACCTCTTTGAATTATTTTGATATTATTTTATTATTTATGATATTGTTTTGGGGTTATTTGAGTCGGGTTCGAATTTTAACTCAATCCGACTTGAAACGGGGACCCGGGGGTAGTTTGACTCTAGTGGGACCCACACACTAGTTAGGCATGGCCCACATGATATTAATTTTAGTCCACATGATAGAAATATTTTAGTTAGAGGTTAGACTAATTATTATGGATAAGGTTAGTGTGATTAGAGACTTTAGAATGACTAATTTAGCCCCAACCAATTAGCCCTTTCCTAATACTCATAGAATAGGTTAGTAGGGGCTTTTGGACTTTTCCTAATAGGACAAAACCACCTTTATGGCCAGCCACAATAAGGATAGGGTTGAGCCTCCCATTCGTCATTATCCATCTATTTTTCTCTCTCTTGTTCTTCCCCAAATTCCTAGAGAGCAATCCCTAGCAATTTCTCCACCAAATCCTTCCATTTCACCACCAAATCTTCTTCCTTCCTTCTCCATTCTAGCCAAGGAGGAAGCTACCCAAGTTTGGGAGGATTCGGAACTCGTTCGTGTCCTTTTGGAATCTCTACGTGTCGGTGTCGCTCCGGGAAGGTTTTTCTTCGATTCGATCTACCGGGAGGTATAAATCCCTTCTCCTTTTTATTTTCTCATGCATATAGGTCTATTTTGAACCCATAGGAATGACCCCCATGGTTGTATCTCCATTTGTGTCCATTTTGTGTCCATTTGGAGGTCATAGGAGTGTCCTTTGTGTTGTGGATGTGTTCATGTTACATATATAGATTTATATATATATTGTAATGAGAGTGTATCTATATTTATATATGTAATAAATGGTTCATGATGATGATATAATCAAGTTTGTGAGTGTGGTTCCTCATATTATTATTGCTATTATTGTTGTGGATAATTAGGATATATATTGTGTATTCTTTTGGCTCAAACTATCTAAATCCGTCATGATTTTTATCCACGTTTTTAATTTCAGCCCTAACTTAGAAATATCATAACTTCTAGCTCAAAGCTCGGTTTAATCTCTCGTTTTTTTAAAAGAAGCGTATTGAAGTTAGCTTTCCAAAAACATATATTAATAGGCCTAATTCTTTCTGTAACTTTCTGGAGAATTATTTGAGTGTCAGCTGTACGAAAGACAAACGCGTTCTCGGTGTTTTCACGATTCCGGGAGTTTCCGAAAACGAAAATGCGATCCGTTTGAAGTTTCGGAAAGCTAACACATAGATCTATAACATACTTTAATCCTAAATTTTAATTCATACTGAGATGGTACAGTATTGATTATTAGTAGGAGTTACTATTCGGCATATGCATTTTGTGCACCCTTGTGTGTAATATAATATTCTATTTGATTTTAACTCATGTTAATGTATATACATTTTGTAACTAAATAGAGAATACAAGTATGAGTAAGTGGTTAAATAAATGATATACGAGGTGTAAGTATTCTATCTAATGTAAGCATGTATAAGTATGGCTTGTAATGAATATGTAGGTTTCATAGTATGTAATGTATGGTACATATAGTAGTGCAAGAGAATAAATGAATGATGAATGAATGCAAGCATAAATGTAATGTAATAATAGATGTAATGTATGAAATATACAAGTTAATGAGATGTAATGTTCTATGTTAACACAAATCCTATATTACCTCATGTACCTCCTTACACTATGTTGACACTATCACACTTGTCACATTGTTCACTTACACTTTGACAATCTTTGATATATATACACTATGTATGCCCATTTAACCCTCACTTGCCCCTTTGCCATGTTCATATACACACACATAGCCTCTTAAATAAGTATTTATGAATATAGTTAACTTAGCTATGTATGTATATTATATATATGTTAGCATATTGTGTTGTAATATATAAGTTTATATAACCATTTGAAATGCCATGATTATAGACCTAATATTGAATACCAATATATGCATGTGTATATATGTGTAGACATATGTAGCTTAAAGTAATAGATTACCTAGTGTATATCCAATGTGAATTCTTGCCTATTTGAGTACTGAATAATTGCATGCTATATAGAGTTGGGTGTATGTTGGCTTTTATAGCCTTGTATTGATGTGTGCTTGCTAGGATAGTCTTGGTTAGGCCTAGTAAGACTTGTTGGGTTAGGACATGACCTAGTTTGACCTAGTTGACTAGTGCAGTTGACCAGAGTTGACCAAGGGTTGACTTTGGCCTAGTTTGACCTAGGTTCATGTAGAATGCATTGTAGTGCTTTATATTATCCTTCTGGACATGTTGTGACTTGTGCTGTTCTAATTAGGAGCCAGACACCTCTTCTCGGACATTATCTTTACCTTGGACATTCAGATATCAGGCGAGTACATTCTCTGATCATTTCATATCCTGCTTAGAATTATATTCTTGCTTTAGATTACTATACTTGATGCTGTCACGACATTATCACGGATTAGTACTATATGGATCTCTTCATGCGATGTTATCCCCCTCGGGAGCATCGGGTACATTGTGTCATGTGCGTTTCACTTTCATCATGTACTCCTGTGCTTCTATTTTACATGTGTACTCCTGTGAATCTTGTACTCTCATGTTCACGGAGCCCCCATGTATACTATCATGTGCACCCTATATGGGCCCCATGTGATATCCTGTGCAATAACATAACCTGTTTAGATCCTTGTGTATTGATTGGAGATACGGGGGAGTGCTAGTAGTTGTGTGAACAATTCCATTGTAGTGTAGATCCTGTGCACCTCGATATCCTGTGCAAATCTGTTCTGTTCACATGTGCTATCTCGTACTTTGACTCACTAGCCACCGTTAGTTCTCTATTTATAGTAGATATTTCTGTTACAGTTCTCTCTCTTGTTTACATACTGTATTTTTTTAGATCCTGTATTTTACTCTACTGCATGATTATATTTTCTAACCTGCTATGATCTGTTGAGATGTACTGTACTCGCTCCTGTCCTGACTGGACCTGTTGATAAATTTTACAGATAGCCTGGAGGTTGCCTGCTAGCCTAGAGGAGACAGTAGAGGTTGCATAGATAGCTAGGGTTTTTGCTTATAGTTTATTTTCAGTCATCTTGAGTTGTATTTATGGATTACTGTATTTGGGTTTTGAGATGTATTCTGAGTTTGTATCTTAGACACTTAGACTTCTATCTGTTGTATCTCTTTTCGATTTAATGTTTTATCTATCTTCTTTTATGCTCTACCTTAGATGTGATTGAGTTTACATTCTGCTATGTCACCCCCATTCGGAGAGTATAAACTATTTAGTCTTATACTGTTAGATGCATTGAGACCTAGGACAGCGTTCTACCGCCGACACTACGGCGTAGGCTGGGCGTTGTTACGTTCTCGTGCCCTAACTCTAGGGTGCGGGTCGTGACAGGACTAACCCATTTATAAAGCTTCTGTCCACACTTGGTTTTGATCCACTACCAAAATACAACCATTTGGCAACGGACATTTAGCGAAAGATTTTGCCCGTGGCTATTAGCGACGGACTACCGACAAAGTTTCGACTGTTTGCCGTCGAAAAGCTGATAATTTTTTTTATTTTAAGGGCAAGCAAAGGTCGCCAATCCATCATTAAGTCGTTGGAGATATAGCAACGGATAAAGAATCTGTCGCTATGCCGTCGCTAAGTTGTCCAAAGTTGGCAGGAAATTTTGAAAAAATTAGCACAAAATTTAATGACCACATAGCGACGAATATTCTGTCGGCCAGCTAGGGTGGTATAGCGACGGACTAGCGACGAAATATATCCGTCGCTAAATATCCAGCCCCAACTTAAATTTAACCGACGGAGGAGAACTTTTCATCCCCCCCAAATTTTCTCTCTCTCCGATCGTAAAGACTCTCTCTCTCTCTCTCTCTCCAGGTAATCCTCTCTCTCTCTCACTCTCGATGGTCGGGACGGTGGGGGCTGGTGGTGGTGGGGGTAGGGGTCGCTCGGGGGGGGTTTCGGGTCGGGGTGGCGGTGGCCGGTGGTGGTGGAGGTGGGAAACTCGGTGGTGGGGGTGGGGGTCGCGGCGGGGGGCGGCGGGTTTCGGGTTGGCGGTGGCGATGGCGGTCGACGGTGGTGGGGGTGGGGGTTGGGGGCCGTGGCTGGTAGTAACACACACACACACACACCAAAATCCCTTATTATATAAAATAGTATATATATATAAACTTAGTATCAAGGTTCAAAGTATCGGTATCGGACTATTCCTATGAGTATTGGTATCGGCGATATCTGTAGTATCGGCGATTTCGGATCGGAGTATCAAATTTTTTGGTATCGAAAAACAGACATAGAACATTAAGATACTTCTCTTACGAAGTAGGTTATGAACTCGATACTTGTTCTGCATTCTCTATAGCTTGCTTTGTGAACAAAGAGTTTACAAGAGTTCTTCTCCCGAAATACAACTCTATATGTTATTGCTTTCAATCTCTCATTTCCTGATAGAAAATATAGCATGTATGTTACTGTAACTTGCCAATCACTCTCGTAAACATCAATATTTAGGAGATTTTTACTCTCTCGTGACACTCTTGCATTGGTATTCTAGCTTGAGAAGAGAGAAATCCAAGTACAGTTGTTACTAAACCTTCTACCATACTAATCCGATACGGCCGATACATATTTGATATGGCCGATACACTACAACAAATAGGACTTACAATAGCACATTTTTAATAGCGTTCGGGTCTGAACGCTATGGAACACTATTAGTAATAGCGTTCTTTTATGGAATGCTATTAGAAATGTAGAACAAAAATTACAGATTCAGTGCTATAGCATTTTATGAATGTCGTAGCATGTATAGAGTTATTGTATTGCTATTTACTTGAGAAAAGTCTGTCAAAACGGGTCCCATTTTTGAATCCTCGTAGAATGAATTTAGTAATTTTTTAGAAAAAAATAGTTTATTATAGCATATCATGACTGCTGTTATAGCGTTTAATGAACGTCTTATGTTCGAAATACTTCGTAAAAATATCGTAAAAAAAAAACCTAAAATTGAAAATAAATAGAGTATGAAAACCGAATAGTGAGACTTTACTTTAGGCGGGCAAAAGGCTTTTTAGGCGGGCAAAAACCCTAGCTAGCGCAGCCCCTCCCCTCCCCCCTCTCAAAAATAAAGCACAACCAACTCTCTCTTGGTCTCTCACACAAACACAAAATCTGGTCTCACACAGTCCTCTTTCAACTCATTAGGTACTCTCCCTCTCCCTCTCTCTCTCTCTCTCCCCCTCTGGTAGTCGTTTCTCTATCTCTCTTGCTCTCTGTTGGGTTTTAGAATTGATTTGGTTGTTAACTTCAATGATAGGTTCTCAATTTGGGAAAAGTATCTATTAGCAGCAGAAGTAGCAGAATTCTTCTCATTCTCTCATCAGGTGATCACACAAATTCTCCCTCAAAAATTAGGGTTAGGGCTTTGTGCCAACAATTCGTTTCTTAAATTCTTCTTCTTCTTCCAGCAGGTGAAGCAAAGCTCAAAAAGGAATCTACAATAGCGTACACTGCGATGAAGCCGGCGAAGCAAGGGCTGGAGGAGCCGCAGGAGCAACTCCACCGCATCCGCATCACTCTCTCCTCCAAGAACGTCAAGAATCTCGAGAAAGGTCTCGATTCTATTTTATTTGGTTTCTGTATTGATTGTTGATGATTTAGAATTATTGCTGATTTGAGAACTGGTGGTTGAATAGTTTGTGCGGATTTGGTGAGGGATTGAGGATAAGAAGCTAACGGTGAAGGGACCGGTAAGGATGTCGCGATAAAGGTCCTCAATATTACAACGAAGAAGTCTCCTTGTGGGGAAGGTAATGAATTCTTATCAAAGATTGTATTTTTATTGGTGTGTTTGCATATCTAATGTTTAAATTGCTCTACGAATCCTTGGCACCTTAGAAAGAAAAATTACTGGTGTGTTTGCATATCCCGATCCGATAAAAACAGCTAATAATACTATGCCCGACGATGGGGTTTCTTTATGAGTCAATTTGGTAGAAAAAATTGAATAAAGACCAATCAGCGTATGTAAGCATAGTAACACTTAAAGAATATATATAAACAAAATTTTTTTATTTATTATAGGTGTAGACATCAGAAGAGCCAAGTACATAACAGCTAGCGGTAAAAACAACTAAAAAATACAATCAACTGAAGCAGCAATGTTTTCCACAAATGAGTTAAAAGATTAATAATTTGGAGGGCTCTTTCAGAAAGTGACTAATACTTGTCAAATAATTGAAAATTTGGCAAAAATGATCAGAGAATTCTCCTACTAAACATTATAGCTCAACCAGGTAAGAGACAATAAGATTTCCAACTTTTTTCCCCTCTTAGTGTTGAAAGTTGAAACATAAAAAGGGCACAAAGGGACATGGTAGACAATGATGTAGGTTACTGGAACAGAACAAATAAAATATATATAGATCTTGAGTTGCAAACTTCAAATTGCCACCAATGACATCAAATTGCCTAAGGACAATACATTTGGGGCTCAGCTCTCAAATAAAGGAAGCAACAACAACATTATCCAACAAAGGACCAAAACGTAATGCATCACCACTCTCAATTCTCACATGAAGATAAAATCACCTATCAATTTGCCATAGAGGCTTTAGGTAGCAACACATATAGGGAAAAAAAATCCAAATGACTTTACTCAAATGAAGGCAGTAAATATTTGAAGAACCAGCACCAAAATGACATGCCTCCACATCTCACAACAACAACAACAACAACAAATAAGGATTTAATTCCAATGTCTAGTACATTAATATGATGATATGATTCCAACGTCTAGAACAAAAAAAAAATCGAAGTCTAAAAAATGGCACACAAAGAAAAGTAGAGCTCAAAGGGAAATGACATGGGAAACCTATGCCGCATAGACATGGATGTCATAGGTACATGATATGAATAAGGCAACATACAGAATGTCCTAGGTAACAGGATATGGAAAAAGCAAGTACTTAAGATCATGTTGGCATTTGCTGGTAGTGACTAAACAATTTTCCTATACATCATAAAAGTAAATGGTCGACATGATCTTTAAAACAAGTTTAGTTTCCTTATTTTTCATCTGTGTTGCATTGTAAAGCTTCTGTAAAGGAATTCCTCCACCAAATATCTTGATAAGAGTAACGGAACATGGTCGTGTAGTTTCTGGGTTCGGACCCTGACATCGGCAGTAGGAGACAGGAGGAGGAGGAGGTATCCGGTAGAACTTTTTTATAAGAACATCGAAACTTAGGAAAAATGAGGAAACTAAACTTGTTTTAAAGATCATGCCGGCCTTTTACTTTTATGAGATATAGAAAAAATGCTTAGTCACTACCAGTAAAAGGATAAATGATCTTAAGTACTTACTTACACTCTATCGCCAATATCCATTTCCCGTTCAAAATAGCCATGAGGGCCTGTGACATTCTGCTGCTGGCATCATGCTTTGTTGATGCTATAACATGAGCCTCATTGTGTTTCCATCTGTTGATCATGAAGACGCCAACCAAGTTTAAAAATTATCCAACAGTACGTAAATATTAGTCAAAAACGAAAATAATAAACACATTAACTTGAGAACAAAGGGGAGTGATATAAAGTACATCATCTAAACTAAACAGTAATAAAAGGATTTGTTTTTGTAGTTGGTATTCCTTTTGTATAAACCTTGAGAGGTTGATTCCTGCTTTCTAGATGTTATCTTATTATCAACCTAAAATATATATAGATGGCAGTGTATGTCTTTGTTCATAGAGTATTAGAAGCTCCACCCAGATTTTATTTAATTTTAATAGTGCATCTTTTACTAGTTCTTGAATCACAATACGCATTATGCATTATTAGTCCTCTCTGAAAAAAGCTATTAACTGGTGTATTACACTTGACAGTGTATGTACGCTAAACATGTTAGCAAGCAAGGATGGTTTTTTGTCTCTCTATTACATCCTTCTTCGAGGTAACTCTTTAACTATTAGCCTCCCTGGGTAACCATTATCCTCTTATTTATATGGCATTGATAGTGCTATTCGACATTAATGCTTTTGTAACTCTCGTTGGATAATAGAATTAATATTTATTTTTATAATTAACAGTAATTATACGAGCAAGCCTAACCTTGTCCACAATATTGTAAATACTGATGAAGGAATAATATAATAATCTTGATTCAGTTACTGATACTAATTTTTCATCCAAAACCCACCAGATCAGCTCTTTAGGAACCATATTATACATCTTAAGTCAACAAAAATTAGGTGTAATATGTCTGTGGCAAGTTTTTTTATTAATCCTAACAAATTGGCATCTATAGTACTCCTCGATGGGAGGGCATTGCTTAGCGCGGTGGTAAAGTTTTTTGCTTGCATCCTTGAGGATGTGGGTTTGAGTCACAAAAATATCCTCTCCCTATATATATGGGGATAACACTGTGTACATATTGACCCTCCTCGGATTCTGCACATAAGCGAGAGTCTTCTGGCAGTTTCATGTCCTTTACCACACTTCATTGACAGCCAAATTTATTCTTAAAAGTACTTATTTCTTGTTCTGAATCTTCATTTAGCAATTCTTTTTTTTGAATCTTCATTAGGGGAATTGACAGTTCTTTAAATGTCTGGGACTTGAGGTAATGATAATGCCAATTACGTTTTCTTTCATAGTAGGTTGTTTTCTGTGCTAAAAATTTATAGATCTCCCTGTTGCTCTAAAATTATTAAGTTGTTCCTATCTGAAATATTGATTAATGATGCTCTAAAATTATTAAGTTTTTCATTAATGTTAGTTTCTTTGGAAAAATTGATAGTTGATTTTTTGGCCTATGAAATTCGGCATGAATATGTTGTCATGTTTCTGGTGGTTCTATATTGTTGCTTCTGCTCCTCGTTACTCAATTTTTGTTCAAGCTTGTTATGTTATTTATCCTTTTGTAGCTCTCTTATCTATTTTAGATGCAAATTTTGGATTCCTTTGCCACTCTTTACTAAATGTTGGCTTATCATGATATTCGACTTTATCTATTCTGATCAGTCTTCTTACTACCTTCCAATTTAGAGTTTCTTATCCAACGTATTCTTAGTTATCTATGTTTTGAAAGTTATTTGTCGAGACTTTTGACTTTTGATGCCAAGTGACGAACAGTGAAAAAATTGCACTCGAACGGTGTAGTGAATATGCAGAACCATCTACAGGAATGGCTTTGACATAGAGCATCCGGGTGAAGATTGCACTCGATGTGGCAAGGTTCAGATTCTTAGCCTTAACTGTACTTGCCATTTCATGGTGTCAAATATTTCTATCTAAGTACTCTATTATAAAAACTGCTAGGTATCTGCTAGATATCTCTTAGTTCATTTCATGGTGTCAAATATTTCTATCTTATTTTTATATCATAATGTGTTTTCTTCTCAATTTTGTGTAGGTTAGTGTATAACTTTTTGATGGTTGTGGATAGCTGCTAGAAGGAACGAGGCGATCGAGCTGTTTTTTGGTCTACAGATATTTGTAAATGGAATGTTTTATTTTGGACTACAAATACTTTGTAAATGGAATGGTTTATTTTGGCATACTACTTTTTCTATATCTTGAATGTTTTAATGACAACTACTTTTTGTACATCTTGAATGTTCTAATGAAACATTTCATATTTTGGCAAACCTTTCCTATATCTTGATTGATCGAAAAGCAAGTTGCGATTGAAATTGTTTGCGATTATGGTTATTTATATGTGATACAAAATAGGTTATGAAATATAAAATTCTGTAGCAGATATAAAATAATATGAAATTCTGTAGTAGATTTATAGCACTCAAAACATCTAAATTGCCGCTACCACGATAGCATATGATGAACGCTATAATAAATCAAACCATCTATAGCGTTCATTTCATCAAACGCTATAAATCATCCACAGCATTCACAAACGCTATAAATAATCCACAGCATTCATAAATGCTATAAATAATCCACAGCACTCACGAACGATATAAACTATCTACAGCGTTCTAGAATGCTATAAAGTATTTACAGCATTTATAAATGCTATAAACAATCAACAGCATACACGAACGCTTTAAACCTTCTACAACATTCATGAACGCTATAATGTTATAGCGTTCTCATGTCTGGACATACTATAGCGTGGGCGATCATAGCAGACAGAATATGCTATAGAAGACTTTCTATAGCGTTGTGCGCATGCTATTGTAGGCCATATTTGTTGTAGTGATACCTATCGGATATGACTGATACCGAATCGATAAGGCCAATATGAATCCTAGCTATACGGCCGATACATATCGGATAGTACGCTACCAATTCGCTAAGGCCAATACCAATTTGATACGACCTATACCAAACCTATAGGCCGATACTAATTTGATACGGTCGATACTAAGTACATTCGACCTATACCAGCGGATCCACCATTTACTGCACGGTGGGCCCCGGGGTACCCCCGAACTCAATTACATCCGGTTACTGGTGAGTACATGATTATATACTAATTATGTTTAGTTTGTCTTACGATACAGATTTTCACATCTAATCTATGATGGATCGTTACTTCGTTGATCGTACATGGATATACAAACGACAACACCAGAGCAGAATAGGTATGAGTGACGAATTTCAGGCAGGCGTGGAAGTGTTTCTTAAGTATGCCATGAGCAAAGCTTAGTACATGGACGGTAACAAAATCAAGTGTCCATATGGTAATTGTCACAATAGACGTTACGAAGAAGTGGTGACTGTGAGAGATTATTTGACCCGTAAGGGTTTCGTACGTTATTACGGCCTGTGGTCATCGCAAGGTAAACTATATACGGAAAGACAGGTTGCGAATGCTGCTACTTATGCTTTTGATGATAATGCTTCAACGAATTTTGTCATCGAAGATGACAGATGCTCTGTTGATTATGGAGACCTGCAGAATCTTGTACGAGATATGGTGTACGACGCGATAGGGCCTAATTTTGATCCGGAGGATCCTAATCCTGAGGCGAAGGTGTTCTATAAAATATTTCAGGATACAAAAACTCCTCTATATCCTTGTTGTGAGACTCATTCCGTTGAGACTCATTTCATACTGTCAGTGATGATGTAGTTATTGAATATAAAGTCTGATTTTAACTTGCCACAATCTTGTTGTGATCGGATTATACAACTAATCAAGGAGGTGTTACCGAAGGAATCAAAAGAACTCCAAAAAACTTCTACAAGTCAAAGATGATGGTCCGACAACTGGGACTGGGATACGAGAAGATAGATTGTTGTCGCAACGGATGCATGTTGTACTACAAGGAGAACGAGGACATAGAAAGTTGCAGCTTCTGTAATACAGATCGTTACAAGACAGTACAGGGAAAAGGAAAGTCAACTAGAAAACAACGTCCTTACAAGTATATGCATTACTTGTCGATCACGGAGCGCTTGCAGAGGATGTATATGTCTCTGAATACAGCTGAACACACGACGTGGCACAATAAAGAATGCACAAAGGACGATGGAGAATTGTTACATCCTTCGGATTGAGCGGCGTGGAAATATGTCGATTCCGTCGCTAGTCCATCGCTAAATATCCAGCCCCAACTTAAATTTAACCGACAGGGGGGGGTGGGGGTGCTTTTCATTTCCCTTCAAATTTTCTCTCTCTCTACGACCGCAAAGACTCTCTCCCTCTCTCTAGGTAATCCTCTCTCTCTCTCACTCTCGGTGGTCGGGGTAGCGGGTGGCGGCGGGGGGCGGCGGGGGCCAGTAGTTATAGGGTTAGGGGTTGTTGGTGGGGGTTTCGGGTTGGGGCGACGGGTGGAGGCGGGGGCCGGTGGTAGTGGGGGTGGAAAACTCAATGGTGGGGGTGGGGGTCGCGACAGGGGCGACGGGTTTCGGGTCGGCGGTTGGGATGGTGGTCGGCGGTGGCGGGGGTGGGAGTTGGGGACCGTGGTGTGGGTGGGGGTCGGGGCAGTGGGTGGGCGGCAGGTTTTGGGTCGACGGTGGGGATGGCGGTCGACGGTGGTGGAGTGGGGGTCGCGGTAGTGGGGATGGCGGTCGGCGGTGGTGGGGGTGGCGGTTGGGGGCCAGGGCCGGTAGTAACACACACACACCCCCCAAAATCCCTTAGTATATAAATTAGTATATATGTAAACTTAGTATCAAGGTTCAAATTATCGGTATCAGAATCAGTATCAGACTATTCCTATGAGTATTGGTATCGACGATATCGGTAGTATCGACGGTTTCAGATCGGAGTAGCAGATTTTTTGGTATCGGGAAACAAACATATAATATTAAGATACTTCTCTTGCAAAGTAGGTTATGAACTCGATACTTGTTCTGTATTCCCTATAGCTTACTTTGTGAACAAAGAGTTTACAAGAGTTCTTCTCCCAAAATACAACTCTATATGTTATTGCTTTCAAACTCTCCCTTCCTGATGGAAACTACAACATGTATGTTACTGTAACTGGCCAATCACTCTCGTAAACATCAATATTTAGGAGATTTTTTACTCTCTCGTGGCTCTATTACAATGGTATTCTACGTCGAGAAGAGAGAAATCCAAGTAAAGTTGTTTCTAAACCTTCCATCATACTAATTCGATACGGCCTATACATATCCGATACGGCCGATAAATATTGGATGTGGCTGATACTGAATCGATAAGGCCAATATGAATCCTAGCTATACGGCTGATACATATCAGATAGGACGATACCAATTCGCTAAGGCCAATACCAATTTGATACGGCCTATACCAAACTTATAGACCGATACTAATCTGATACGGTCGATACTAAGTAGATCCGGCCTATACCAGCAGTGTAATGCCTGTGGTTCGTATTACGTATTTCTGGAATACGTGTACGTATTTATTCTTGTATTGCATAATTTCCTTGCTTAATTTTCTCCCTGGGCTTGGTTTATTCTTGGTTTGGGTTGGCTTGGTTCGATTTGAGATTGCTCTTGGTTCATCATGAACCAAGGGGTGAACCCTCTACCTACCACCACCACTCATATTTATTACCTATTCTTCTTCTCTCTCTTCATTAATCTCTTCTTCTTCCATTTACTCCCTTCACCTACCAAAGAGAAAAGAGAGAGGTCTAGGCAAGTGCAACTTGCTTCCACAAGAGAGCCCATTTTTATTGTTCCATTAGCTTTTCCTCATGTTTCTAAGACACATTAGAACTTGTCATTTTCTATTTTGAGGCTTTAATTTTTGTAGATCTAGAAATTAGTTATTTTTGAATTTTGGTGGTTTTGATCTATCAAACTTCTTTGTTTTCAAGTTTTGCTGGTTCCATGTTGTAGAGAATTTTATTCTACCCAATTTTGACCTTTGAAAAGTTGGATTTGGACTTATTTTGACCAAGTTATGGACTTTTGAAGCTTTGGGTTCAAACCATGGAGTTCCTGTTGATTTGGAGAAGACAATGAGCAGTGTGCGCGAGCTTTTTAGCTTGCGCCACTGAGTTGCGCGCGCTCTTTAGCGCAGCGCAGTCTGGACCTCATACGCTGCCTTGATGAGGAGTCGTATGGACCTCATACGCTGCCTTGATGAGGAGTCGTATGGACCCCATACGCAGCCTTGGTGAGGAGTCGTATGGAGTACATACACTGCCTTTTGGAAGCGTATGTCTTGCGTAGCCTGGCCTGAGCATAGCCTGGCCTGAGTGTAGCTTGACCTGAGCGTAGCCTGGCTTGAGCGTAGCCTGACCTGAGCGTATAGCTTGACCTGAGCGTAGCTTGACTTGAGTGTAGCCTGGCGTGAGTGTAGCCTGACCTGAGCGTAGCTTGACCTGAGCGTAGCTTGACCTGAGCGTAGCCTGACTTGAGCGCAGCCCGTCGTGGCGCACTCCTGACATAATAACCTGACATTACCTGATAGTGGCCCGTCGTGGCGCACTCCTGACAAGTACACTTGGCATGATAACCTGGCATGATTATCTCGAATAGCTGTTGCGACGGCTACCTGACATGACATGACCTGTATAATTAATCTAGACACCGTGGGCGATTGTGTTTGTATAAATAAAACAGTCCTGTCTTACATCATGTCTAGGGCAGGGACTCCTGAGTACCACGGTCAGGAGTACCTACTAAAATGGACTAAGGCTAATAACTAGATTAATACATTAGTCATGACGAGATTTTCCAGCTACAGGCAATCCCGTTACCTGGGCACGCCTTGGGATCTGTAGCCTGCCCTTCGAGTAGGGCACATTTCCAGTACACTGTCATATGTTGCACCCTTCAAGCTACCTAAGGGTACATTTGTTTCCTGGACGATGTACCCCCCTGAATTCAACTCTAATCTTTTAACTCGGGTAACCTGGATGGTCTGCAGGGTTTGTGGCTGTGGAGTAATCTCACTGCATCTTGTTAGTAATTAGGCTTGTGACAACCCTAGTTAGTTAAAGTATCAAGCCGTAATTCTTGCTTGGCCGTGAAGTGATTGGACGGAGTCTAACCAGTCTAGTCTTGCCCTGATCCTGTTCCAGATTATTGAATGACCAGAATGCTTGTATTTATTTTACCGATAAATGGTGAGAATTCCAAGTTCTGTTCAGACGAAGGGTTACAACCCCGGTCCTTGTTTGGTTTACGGGTTGTAACCTGGTTATCTGAATAGTTCCATGGTTATCTCGTCGTATATCATCCTGGTATATTTTCTTTATTTTTAGTTCTTACTTTTATTTATATCTTGTGCTGATTGCTGATTTTGGTTCTTAAGTGAAGCCTCCTTTATGGCACTTGCTTTTTCTGGGGTCTGACCCAGCTGGTTTTGTGTGGCCAGATTTTGGAGCAGCTCAAGAGGATCTACCGACCTTCCAGCCAGATGGTGGCCACTAGACGGAACCCTGGCAAGGAGTGGGTTATTTTTGGCTCTCCCACTCTATTGTAAAAATATCCTTTTGAGGCGTTTAGCCGACGAGCACCGGTTTAGCTCGATTGCACTTACTTACTGTCTGCCTACGGGCTGTAACATGATTAACAGATCCTAGGATTGATTATGTATGACTAAACTCTTGCTAGTCCTGATATTTTTTAACGACTAGCTTCATGATCAACTGAATATGTAATGTTTGGGACGCCTTACTATTGTATATTTAATGATCATACATCTTGTGACTTTACTCACTTACTTGTGATTGAGACATTAGGCATGTTCATGACCTTAAGAGACTGTTGGCTTGTAGATAAACCCTCATTTATCTAGACAGTCGTGACCGTATAGCGAGATGGATTCCATTTCATATACGTAGTTGGCTATGTCTGCCCCCGCTCTCCAGTATTCTGGTTCTGGGGCGTGACATGGTTTAAGTGGTGGCCCATGCAGGTCTTGTAAATCAAGATATGTGAGGGTTTACCGAATAGATGTCTCAATCAGTATTCGTCCTTGATTTCTGCTCGTATCTTCTGAATCCCTGGATTCTTATCCTGATCATATGCTTGTATCGTTGATCTGTCCTGGTCCTTCCTTATTGTTCCCTATGTCGTCTTCTTCAGCGGCATTGTTCGTGGTCCTACCGACCAGCAAGGCGAAGCACCTCCCGCGGACCAGCAGCAACCTGGAGATCAAGCCCAGCATTCCGGAGTAGCCTCCAGAGTTGTGCCTTCTGGCAGAGAGCCACCAGTCCTGCCAGTTCAACCTGTAGAATATGATGACGGCACTTTGGTAGGACTCGTCAGGACCTTGATAGCTTCCCAAGACTGACGTGGAGATGCCTTGCACCAGGCAGTGATGGATGCTTTGACCCGGGGTGGTCATCAGGGTAACAGCGCGGCCAACAGCTTCAAGCGCTTGAACCCTCCATTCTTCGACAGTAGTGAAGATGCTATCGCGGCAGATACATGGCTTCAGGACACAGAGGTGATTCTAGAAGCAGCCAGGACCCCAGAGGACGAGAAGGTAGCCGTTGTGAGCCTGCAGTTATTAGATCTTGCCCGCAGCTGGTGGGCAGCGCAGGCCGTTGGATTAGCAACACCCATTACTTGGGTAGTATTCAGAGAGAGATTCTAGACCAAGTATTTCGATGCCGTGGCTCGGTATGATCTGCAGACGAGGTTTACCAATCTAAAGCAAGGAGGCAGGACGGTCGACGGATATGCGGCCGAGTTTTCCAGACTCAGTCGGTTTGCTTCCACTTTGGTGGCAACCGAGTATGATAGAGCCCAGCGGTTCCAGCAGGGACTTCACCTGGAGGTCTTGTTGGCAGTTGAGCAGTTTGAGCATCAGACTTTTGATGCAGTCTTGAGAGCAGCCCGGAGGCATGAGTATACCTCCCAGAGGATTGTGGATAGGGCCAGAAGTCAGAAGAGATCTCACGGCCAGATGAATCAGTCTTCAGCACCGGCCCCGGCAGCCAAGGCTTTGACTATTGGAGCTTCGAGGCGAGCAGCCTCAGTAACGTCGGTTCAGCATTCAACTCCGACGCATCCTCAGCAGCAGAAGAAATCTTCCGCAGTGGGTTGTTCTCATTGTGGGAAGCCAGGCCATGTGGTGGCAGAATGTCGCAGGGCACAGGGATTGTGTCTGGCTTGTGGAGCACCAGACCATAGGGTTGGATCCTGCCCGAATAGGTGTGGGTCATCATCGTCCAACCTTTCTAGCTCTTCGGTGAGAGGACCAGCTCCGGTCCAGCAGCAGCAGTATTCATTGCCGAGGCTCTTGCCGCCTCAGAACCAAGTGTTCCAGCAGCAGAACCCCCAACAGTATGCACAAGTCCAAGCCCAGAGTCAGAGCAGGCAGCGAAGATTTCAGCAGAGGGGACCAGCACCCCGAGGGCACGGTCAGGCTATGGTGATGACCGTGGAGGAATGATTGGCACCAGGAGAGGTAGTGGCAGGTACTATTCTCGTCAACTCCTTTCCAGCTTCAGCTTTATTTGATTCTGGTGCATCGTATTCATTTATGTCTGCACGATTCCGACACGGGTAGGATTGGAGCCCGAGTCATTATCAGTAAGACTTAATATACTTACTGGTAATGGACTTGTGGGAGTAGATAGAGTGTTTTCCTCGTGTCGGATCGTAGTTAGCGGTAGGGAATTCCCCGCTAGATTGATAGAGTTCCCGATGGCCGATTATGATGTGGTCCTAGGGATGGATTGGTTGAGAAACCAGTATGCTAGGATAGACTGCCACATTGGCAGGGTTGTCTTTAGCATTCCAGACGAGCCAGAGTTTTCTTTCTCCCGAGGCGAAGTTGAGTCATCTCCTCCAGTATTGCGGATGGCAGTAGCAGCAGTTCAGTTGCCCAGGATAGTCGAGGAGTTTCCAGATGTTTTCCCAGAAGAACTTCCAGGTATGTCTCCAAAGCGGGAGATCGAGTTCACTATAGACTTGATTCCCGGGACAGCCCCAGTGTCAGAGAGAGTCTACAGGAAGGCACCGTCAGAGTTGGAGATATTGTACAAGATGATTGAAGAACTCAGAACCAAGGGATTCATTCGTGCTAGTGGATCGCCTTGGGGAGCCCCGATGCTTCTTGTGAAAAAGAAGGATGGTACGTCCAGGCTATGTGTTGATTATCATACCTTAAACTCAGTGACAATCAAGAACAGATACCCTCTTCCGAGGAAAGATGACTTGTTTGATCAACTCAAGGGGCTTCAGTATTCTCGAAGATTGATTTGCGCTCAGGTTATCATCAGATCAGAGTCAGAGAGCAGGACATCCCGAAGATAGCTTTTAGATCGAGATATGGGCATTAGAAATTCCTTGTTATGCCTTTTGGAGCAACCAATGCGCCGGCAGTATTCATGGACCTCATGAATCGCATCTTCATGCCTTACTTGGATCAGTTTGTGATTGTATTCTTGGATGACATTCTGGTCTACAGCAAGAGTGAGGCGGAGCATGAGCAGCATCTCCGTATAGTTCTTCAGATGCTCAGAGAGCACCAGTTATATGCCAAGTTCAGTAATGCGAGTTCTGGCTCGATCGCATTTCGTACTTGGGTCATATCATCACTCAAGGAGGAGTAGAAGTGGATCCCCAGAAGATTGTGGCTATTGAGTCATGGCCAGTGCCCAGCACAGTTGCAGAGGTTCCTAGTTTTCTTGGATTGGCCGGCTACTACCGACGGTTTGTTTCAGATTTTGCTCGAATTTCAGCGCCATTGACGCAGTTGACCCGCAAGGATGTGCGGTTTGCTTGGACAGCAGAGTGTCAGAGTTCTTTTGAGCAGTTGAAGCGAGGCTTTATAACAGCTCCTATTCTCATGCTTCCAGATGGAACCGAAGGATTCTCAGTGTATTGTGATGCTTCAGACAGAGGTTTAGGATGTGTTCTGATGCAGCATGGGAAGGTAATAGCTTATGCGTCACGACAACTTCGTGATCATGAGAGGAATTACCCAACCCATGACCTGGAGCTGGCAGCAGTGGTGTTTGCACTTAAGTTGTAGAGGCACTACTTGTATGGAATCAGGGTGGAGATTTTCACCGACCACAAGAGCCTGAAGTATGTTTTCACCCAGAAGGATCTTAACATGCGTCAGAGAAGGTGGCTGGAGCTTCTTGTGGATTATGATGTCAACCTGCAGTATCATCCTGGGAAGGCCAACGTTGTTATGGATGCATTGAACAGGAGAGCGGAAGTTTATTTTTTAACAGCGCAACCAGAGCTGTTAGCAGATCTTCAGAGGATGGGTATTGAAGTTGTTCTCCCTTCCAGTGTGGCCTTGATGGCTAGTATGCAAGTTCAGTCCACTATAGTCGAGAGGATCCGGATGGCGCAGTCAGCAGATTCTAAGCTTCAGCGACTCAGATCAGAGTGTGAGGCAGGACGAAGACCAGAATTATGCATTCATAAGGATGGTACACTTCGATATGGTAAGCGTCTTTGTGTACCCAGCGGATATATCCGACATGAGATCATGTCAGAAGTGCACAGTTCGCAGTATTCCTTCCATCCCGGCAGTACAAAGATGTACCATGATATCCGACAGCATTTCTGGTGGAATGGCATGAAGCGGGAGATAGCTCGGTTTGTCTCTCGGTGTTTGGTTTGCCAACAAGTTAAAGCCGAACATCAGAGACCGGCTGGACTTCTTCATCCCTTACCGATTCCAAAATGGAAGTGGAAGCATGTGACCATGGATTTTGTGACTGGACGGCCTAGATCCCCAGCTGGTAGAGATATTATCTGGGTTATAGTTGATCGGCTCACGAAAGTGGCTCACTTTCTTCCATTCAAAGTTGGTCAGTCGACGGCTCAGTTAGCAGAGATGTACCTCAGGCAGATTGTCAGATTGTACGGTGTGCCAGTCAGTATCACCTCGGACCGAGATTCAAGATTTACGTCGCACTTTTGGCGTAGCTTGCAAGAGAGTTTGGGAACTCATCTCTAGTTCAGTTCAGCATATCACCCACAGACAGATGGCCAGTCGGAGCGCACGATCCAGACTCTTGAAGACATGTTACGGTCTTGCACACTTGACTTCGGTGGTTCATGGGAAGATCACTTACACCTGGTGGAATTCTCGTACAACAACAGTTTCCAGGCCAGTATCCAGATGGCACCGTTCGAGGCACTGTATGGTAGGAAGTGCAGATCCCCGCTAGCCTGGGATAATGTTGGAGAGAGACAGATGCTCGGTCCAGAAATGATTGCCCAGACAGTTGAAGTGATCAGACGAGTCAGAGATCATCTTCGAGTTGCCCAAGATCGCCAGCGCCATTGGGCCGATTCTCATCGGCGCCCTCTCGAGTTTTCGGTCGGCGATCATGTATTCCTGAGGATTTCGCCTAACCGTGGCGTCATTCGTTTCGGCGTACGGGGCAAGCTTAGTCCTAGGTATATAGGACCGTTTGACATTCTGGAGCGAGTAGGAGGTTTATCCTATCGTCTCGCTCTTCCACCGTCGCTAAGCGAGGTGCATGACGTATTCTATGTATCCCAATTACGACGGTATATCCCAGACCCGAGCCACATCCTGGATTATTCGAAATTGGTTGTTGGTACCAACCTTTCGTATGAGGAGAGGCCCGTGTCTATATTGGACCGGAGAGAGAAGATCCTCAAGAACAAGACTGTCAAGTTAGTCCGAGTTGCTTGGGGTCATCACCCTTTGGGGGAGTCAACGTGGAAGCGTGAGGATGATATCCGATCGTGATATCCCGACTTATTTGACTCGTGAGGTATAATGTCTTTCTTATACCTCATGCCTTCGATTCCTTGCTTGAATGAGTGATTGTCTGCCTAGTTATAGCTTACATGTGATTAATGTAGCTTGTCATTTCTCCTCTAGCCTCTTGATTAAATTCAGAGGACGAAATTCTTTTAAGGTGGGTAGAGTTGTAATGCCTGTGGTTCGTATTACGTATTTCTAGAATACGTGTACGTATTTATTCTTGTATTGCATGATTTCCTTGCTTAATTTCCTCCCTGGGCTTGGTTTATTCTTGGTTTGTGTTGGCTTGGTTCGGTTTGGGATTGCTCTTGGTTCATCATGAACCAAGGGGTGAACCCCCTACCTACCACCACCACTCATATTTATTACCTATTCTTCTTCTCTCTCTTCATTAATCTCTTCTTCTTCTTCCATTTACTCCCTTCACCTACCAAAGAGAGAAGAGAGAGGTCTAGGCAAGTGCAACTTGCTTTCATAAGATAGTCCATTTTTATCGTTCTATTAGCTTTTCCTCATGTTTCTAAGACACATTAGAACTTGTCATTTTCCATTTTGAGGCTTTAATTTTTGTAGATCTAAAAATTAGTTATTTTCGAATTTTGGTGGTTTTGATCTATCAAACTTCTTTGTTTTCAAGTTTTGATGGATCCATGTTGTAGAGAATTTTATTCTACCCAATTTTGACCTTTGAAAAGTTGAATTTGGACTTATTTTGACCAAGTTATGGACTTTTGAAGCTTTGGGTTCAAACCATGGAGTTCCTGCTGATTTGGAGAAGACAGTGAGCAGTGTGTGCGAGCTTTTTAGCTTGCGCCACTGAGTTGTGCGCGCTCTTTAGCGCAGCACAGTCTGGACCTCATACGCTGCCTTGATGAGGAGTCGTATGGACCTCATACGCTGCCTTGATGAGGAGTCGTATGGACCCCATACGCTGCCTTGATGAGGAGTCGTATGGAGTACATACGCTGCCTTTTGGAAGCGTATGTCTTGCGTAGCCTGGCCTGAGCGTAGCTTGACCTGAGCGTAGCCTGACCTGAGCGTAGCCTGACCTGAGCGTAGCTTGACCTGAGCGTAGCTTGACCTGAGCGTAGCCTGGCCTGAGCGTAGCCTGGCCTGAGCGTAGCCTGGCCTGAGCGTAGCTTGACCTGAGCGTAGCTTGACCTGAGCGTAGCCTGGCTTGAGCGTAGCCTGACCTGAGCGTAGCTTGACCTGAGCGTAGCTTGACTTGAGCGTAGCCTGACTTGAGCGCAGCCCGATTACCCTGGATCTTCTATAGCCCTATATATTGATATTTTATTAGATGTTTAACGTCCATTTCAGGGTAAGACTAGACTGGTTAGACTCCATCCAATCATTTCACGGCCAAGCAAGAATTACGGCTTGATACTTTAACTAACTAGGGTTGTCACAAGCCTAATTACTAACAAGATACAGTGAGATTATTCCACAGCCACAAGCCCTGTAGACTATCCAGGTTACCCGGGTTGAAAGATTTCGTCCAGGAAACGCATGTACCCGTAGGTAGCTTGAAGGGTGCAACACATGACAGTGTGCTGGAAATGTGCCCTACTCGACGGCAGGCTACAGATCCCAAGACGTGCCCAGGTAACGAGATTGCCTGTAGCTGGGAGATCTCTTTATGACTAATGTATTAATCTAGTTATTTAGCCTTAGTCCATTTCAGTAGGTACTCCTAACCATGGTACTCAGGAGTCCCCTCCTAGATATGATGCAAGACAGGACTGGATTATTTGTACAAGCAGAATCGTCCACTGTGTCCAAATTAATTATACAGGTCATGTCATGTCAGGTAGCCGCACAACAGCTTATCAAGAAAATCATGTCAGGTTTAACATGTCCAGTTTACTGGTCAGGAGTGCACTGCGACAGGCCACTATCAGGTCATGTCAGGTTAGTCATGTCAGGAGTGTACCACTATGGGTCACTGTCATGTCAGGCTCAATTATCATGTCCAAAGATATCAAGTAAATTCGTGATTATCAAGTTCATGACAAAAGACGTAAGGATATAAAATGGACGTAAAATATCTAATAAAATATCAATACACATGGCTATAGGAGAGCCATACGGCTAAGGCATATGCGGCCAGGAATGATCTCATGAGGCTGGAAGAGAACAGCCCATGCGGCTGAATAGGGTCAGGCGCATGCGGCTAAAAGGGGAAGGGCTTATGCGGTCAAGGGGTATCAGTCATATGCGGCTCGGAGATCCACTCAGTCATGCGGCTGAGAAAGGCAAGACATATGCGGTCAGGAGGATAGGGAACTCATACGGCTGGCGAGGGATGGGTCCATGCGGCTGGCTGACCAATCAAGTACATGCGGCCGGGGAGGAGCAACCCATGCGGCTGCGGAGAGCAATGACTATGCGGTCAAGGGAAGCAAACCCATGCGGCTGGAAACTGCGGTCTATGCGGCTCGCGAGTGTTGAGTTCTTGCCGCTCAAAGTGGACGGAGTCCCATGCGGCTGGACTGGAAAGCTCAGTCATGTGGTTAAGTAAGAAGGACTTCATGCGGCTAGAAGGAATACTTGGCGCATGAACTTGTCATGCGGTCAAGTCAAGGCAATAGTGCTTGCGGTTGGAACTGACTTGCCGCATGAATGTTCATGCGGTCAAGTGCTACTATGCGGCTCGGGACTATGCTTCTTCTCCAAATTTTCGAGAAGTACACCGTAAGCCATGGCTTCCAAGTTGCATAACTCTATCATCCGGAGCCCAAATCCGAACTTCCATAGGTCAAAATGGGGTAGAACGAAATTCTTTACAACATGGAACCATCAAAACTCAGAAATAACAAGATTAAGTAGATCAAAACCCAAGAAATCCAAAAATAAGGTAAATATAGATCTACAAGAATCTAGCCATGGAAAGTGAAAATGCCAAGTTCTAAAGTAAGTTAGAATGCTGTAAGGAAGAGAATGAAGCAATAAAATTAGAGTTCCTCCATAAAGCAAGTTGCACTTGCCTAGACCTCTCTCTCCCTCTCTCTGGTAGGTAAAGAATTATGGAGGAAAGAAGGAGAGTAATGAAGAGAGAGAAGGAAGAGGGGCTAATAAATGGGGATGGTGGTGGTAGGTAGGGGGTTCACCCTTTGATCCATGATGAACCAAAAGAAATCCCAAACCGAACCAAGCCAACCCGAACCAAGAATAACCCAAGCCATGAAGGAAGAGCTAAGCAAGGAATCATGCAATACAAGATAAAATACGTACACGTATTCCAATAATATGCAATACGAACCACAGGCATTACAAGGTAGGGGTCGCTGGGGGGATTTTGGGTCGGGGCAGCGGATGGAGGTGGGGGCCGGTGGTAGTGGGGGTGGAAAACTCGATGGTGGTGGTGGGGATGGGGGTCACGTCGGGAGGCGGCGGGTTTCGGTCCGCGGTGGGAATGGCGGTCGGCAGTGGTGGGGTGGGGGTAGGGATTGGGGGCCGGGGTGGGGATGGGGGTCAGGGTGGCGGGGGGCGGGTCGGCAGTGGGAATGGCGGTCGGCGGTGGTGGGGGTGGGGGTTAGGGTGGGGGTGGGGGTCGCGATGGTGGTTATGACAGTCGGCGGTGGTGGGGATGGGGGTTGGGGGCTGGGGACGGTAGTAACACACACACACACGCCAAAATCCCTTAGTATATAAATTAGTATATATATAAACTTAGTATCAAGGTTTAAAGTATCGGTATCAGAATCGGTATCGAACTATTCCTATAAGTATTAGTATCACTGATATCGGTAGTATCGACAGTTTCGGATCGGAGTATCAAATTTTTTGGTATCGGGAACCAAACATAGAACATTAAGGTACTTTTCTTGCGAAGTAGGTTATGAACTCGATATTTGTTCTGTATTCTCTATAGCTTACTTTGTGAACAAAGAGATTACAAGAGTTCTTCTCCCGAAATACAACTCTATATGTTATTGTTTTCAATCTCTCCTTTCCTGATGGAAAATACAGGATGAATGTTACTATAACTGCCCAATCACACTCGTAAAAATCAATATTTATGATATTTTTTAGTCTCTCGTGACTCTCTTGCAATGGTATTCTAGCTCGAAAAGAGAGAAATCCAAGTACAGTTGTTACGAAACCTTCCACCATACTAATCCGATACGGTCGATACATATCCGATACGGACGATACCTATCGGATATGGCCGATACCGAATCGATAAGGCCAATACGAATCCTAGCTATACGGCCGATACATATCGAATAGGACGATACCAATTCGCTAAGGCCAATACCAATTTGATACGGCCTATACCAAACCTATAGACCGATACTAATCTGATACGGTCAATACTAAGTATATCCGGCCTATACCAACGGATCCACCAGTTACTGCACGGTGGGCCCCGGAGTACCCCTGGACTCAGTTACATCCGGTTACTGGTGAGTACATGATTATATACTAATTCTGTTTAGTTTGTCTTACGATACAAATTTTTACATCCAATTTGTGATAGATCGTTGCTTCGTTGGTCGTATATGGATGTATAATCGACAACACGAGAGCAAAATAGGTGTGAGTGACAATTTTTAGGCAGGCGTAGAAGTGTTTCTTAAGTATGTCGTGAGCAAAGCTCAGTACATGGACGGTAACAAAATCAAGTGTCTATGTGGTAATTGTCGCAATAGGTATTACAAAAAAGTGGTGACTGTGAGAGATCATTTGACCCGTAATTATTTTGTACATGATTACGGCCTATGGTCATCGCAAGGTGAACTATATGCGGAAAGCCATGTTGCGAATGCTGCTACTTATGCTTTTGATGATAATGCTGCAACGGATCTTGTCATCGAAGACGACGGATGCTCTATTGACTATGGAGACATGCAGAACCTTGCACAAGATATGGTATACGATGCGACAGGGCCTAATTTTGATCCGGAGGATCCTAATCCCGAAGCGAAGGAGTTCTATGATATGTTTCAAGATACAGAAACTCTTCTATATCCTGGTTGTGAGACTCATTCCGTACTGTCAGTGACGATGCGGTTGTTGAACATAAAGTCTGATTTTAACTTGCCACAAGCTTGCTATGATTGGATTATACAACTAATCAAGGAGGTGTTACCGAAGGAATCAAAAGAGCTCCCAAAAAACTTGTACAAGTCAAAGATGATGGTCCGACAACTAGGACTGGGATATGAGAAGATAGATTGTTGTCGCAATGAATGCATGTTGTACTACAAGGAGAATGAGGATATAGAAAGTTGTAGCTTCTGTAATGCGGATCGTAACAAGCCAGTGTAGGAAAAAAAAAAGTCAACTAGAAAATGACGTCCTTACAAGTATATGTATTACATGTCGATCACGAAGCACTTGCAGAGGATGTATATGTCTCTGAATACAACAGAACACATGACGTGATACAACGAAGAACACACAAAGGACGATGGAGAATTGTCACATCCTTCGAATAGAAAGACATAGAAATATTTTGATTTGTGTCATCTAGATTTTGCTACAGAGCCTTGAAATGTACGTCTGGCACTATGTTCTGATGGCTTCGCCCCTTTCGGGCAATCGGGATCTTAATACTCCTTCTGGCCGGTTATTTTTATCCCTTATAATCTGCCATCATGGATGTGTATAAAGACTCCTTATATGTTCTTGACAGCTATCACACCGGGTCCCAAAAAATTCGACGAAGAACATCGATATATATTTACAGCCGTTGGTGGGTAAGCTGAAACAGCTGTGGGAGATCGGCATCGTGACCTATGATATTTCTAGAAAGCAGAACTTTTAGATGAGAGCTTCACTGATGTGGACAATCAATGATTTTCCAGCATATAGTATGCTGTCGGGATGGAGTACTCATGGCACCATGTCTTGTCCGATATGCATGGAAAATAGTAAGGCATTCTGCCTTAAGCATGGAGGAAAAACTTATTTCTTTGAATGTCACCATCAATTTCTGTCCGCGAGTCATCCTTGGAGAAAGAACAAGGACGCGTTCAGAGCTGAAAAACAAGAATTTTCTCATCCGCCTACCAGATTGTCGGGATACAATATTTGAGAAGATGTAAAGGACCTGCCCACCGTAATTGAAGATCCACCGAACAATCGTATCGATGGGTTGGGACAAAGCCATAACTGGACCAAACAGAGTATTTTTTGGGACTTGCCTTATTGGAAAGATAATCTTATAAGGCATAATCTTGATGTCATGCATATCGAAAAGAATGTGTTCGATAATGTCTTCAATACCGTCATAGATATTAAAGGAAAGACGAAGGACACTCCAAAAGCAAGACAAGACATTGCCGAGATATGCAACCGTCCTTATCTGAACTTGATACAAAGGAGAGCTGGTGGACAATTAACTAAGCTGATAGCATAATACACATTAAGCATGGAAGATAGATTAATAATCTGCAAGTGGATATCTACTTTAAGATTTTCCGACGGCTATGTATCGAATTTGTCTAGATGCGTTGATCTCAATGAATGCAAGCTAACAGGAATGAAGAGTCATGACTGCCACATGTTTATGGAAAAATTACTGCCCATTGCTTTGAGAGAGTTGTTGCCTTCTGTTGTATGGGTTCTGTTGGCCGAGCTATATACATTCTTCAGGGATATTTGTTCAACTAAGTTGACGGTGCAATACATGGTTGAACTTGAGAAGAAGATTGTCTTAACAATTTACAAGTTAGAGAAAATATTTCCTCCAGGCTTCTTCGACACCATGGAGCATCTACCGATTCATCTAGCATACGAAGTCCGTGTCGGTGCATCTGTTCATTATCGATGGATGTTATACCCATTTGAAAGGTACATAAAATTCGATATAATTTAAGTTGAATTTCAGTAGATTTTAAAATTCATTGTTAATTCTCAAGATAATTTGTCTCTCTAGATACCTACACCATCTAAAGAAGAAAGTTGGCAACAAGGCTCATATAGAGGCTTCGATATACGAATCATATCTTATCGAGGAGGTGTCAAACTTCTGCTCCATTTATTTTGATACTCATGTTAAGACAAATCGAAATAGACCTTAAAGGAATGACGAGGATGTTGAGGATGGAGGTATATTCAGTATAAGGGGCAAGCCTATTGGGGCTAGTAAGAAATGGTAGTTGACTGACGATGAGTATGATGCAGCTCACCGATATATATTGTTAAATTGTGACATATAAGAAGTAAGAGATTTGGAGAAGTAACTGACTACACTTACACTCGTTATAATCTCTAATTTGGTGAAGTAAGTGATTACACTTATTCTTATTCTCTCTAACAGTGTATTTAGAGATGAAGTCAAAATGAGGACACCCGATATTACCGATGAGGGACTTCAAAGAGAGGTTGATTGTACCATTCCATTCTGGTTTCGCAAATACGTAAGTAACTGAGATAATATGTTATGCAGCTACCATTAAAATATAGGCATCTAAAACATTTAAATTATTAATATTTGTTTATAGGTTTTATTGCCTGAAACAACACTCACAAATGAGAGTGTTCGTTATCTGGCATTGGGACCGAAGAAGCAAGCAAAGACTTGGCCAGGCTATGTCGTTAATGGCTTCAAGTTTAAGGGAACTCAGAATGCTATAAATGTCGAATTTGTCAATGACGGCTTCAGTACCAAGGATTCTGGTGTTTGCATAAGAGGCACCATCTATGATGACGAGCCAGACTTTGACTATTATGGAGTACTTAGGATATTGTAGATTTACAATATACTGCCCCATATGATATGCATATTGTGATGTTCAAATGTGAGTGGTTCGATACGAAACCAAATATCGGTTGGAGAATCGATAAACAATTTAGATTCGTCGATATAAATCATCGCAGGAGGTATAGAGGGTCCGACACATTTGTGATAACAAGTCAGGCTGTTCAAGTCTACTATACAAGCTATCCAAGGCATCGTAGAGATCGATTTGACTGGTGGACAATATGCAAGATTTAATCTAGAAATATATTCAATGTTGGATACCCAGCATACCAAGAGGACCAGATCGAAAAGTCCAAACACTTGGGACAACAGTCGGATACCATGGATGTTGAAGATATTGTTGAAGAAAATATATGGGAGGAAGAGGTTGATATATAAGACTTAGCTGTCAACCAGGGGAGAAAGAGACATCTTGTCCCAAATATTTAGGCAAAAGAAGAAAAAAAAGAAGAAGAAGAAGAATTTGATGAGGATGAGGATACAGATCAAATCGACGATGAGGATAAGACTGAGGATGAGGATGATGATAAAGATGAGGCCGAGGACGAGTACGAAGACGATGACGATGATTAGATTAAATATCGGTGCACATTAAAAACACTTCCAATTACGTGAATTTAGTTTGACCTCATAAAAGCACTTACAACTAATTTAGTGAATTCAGTTTAAACTTCTGCATTCTTATTTTAGTTCATGCTTTTGTCGTTCGAACATCTACTTATTGTATGATTTTCTTTTTGAAGATGACACTCCTAGTCCTTTTCGTCGCGGTGACACTCGTCGCCCTGCTGGTGGTATATATATTTTAGTTTAGTTTTATAATAACTTATACTTTTATATTGTTAATTATATTTATGTGTTCTATTTATAGGTCATGATGGCAGGCAGTCGTCGTGCTGCTGGTGCTGGTCGTGTTGGTGGTGGTGCTGGTCATTGTCGTAGTGGTGGTACTGGTGGTCGTGGTCGCATTCAACCTTTCCGGGATGTGACCCCATCTAGCGATCCTGACCCGGAGAGTACCCGGGCATAGACTCATCCTGCCGTCGATCGACAACTTCAACGAGGTCTGCGTCTCCATCCGCTAGCGGATTCGTTCCGCCAGCAGACCCACCAGTTACTGCACGGTGGGCCCCGGAGTACCCCTATACTCAGTTCGATCTGGTTATTGGAGAGTACATGCGCGGACCCGTGGATCCTTCGACGGCACCAGAGATGCCGATGGGCGAGTTCCGACGAGAGCTATGGTCCGCGGGTGAATCGTAAGAAAATTTAAGATAATTTATTAAATTTGTTTCATTTATTCAAGTTAATAATCCAGTTCTTGCTAATTTGTAGGTTTTTTCTGTGGGATTTTGCCAGGATTCTAGGGGGCATTATCCGGGCTAAATTCCATGGCCCCTACCTCAATTTTTTGTTGGTGCCTGCGAACTTACAGTACGTCTGGCTCGACGAGATGAGGGTATATATATATCTTGTGGTTAATTATTAGTTACTCTATAATCAACTATTTTTTTAATTACATGATAATTGAATTTGTATGTCAGAGGACATTCCGGTGGCCCTCCTGTCGTGAGGAGGCGATCCGCAGGACCTACAGAAGCGCCGCTGGGAAAAAGAAACGGGACGCGATGCATAACCTTCGAACGGGGCATTCGAAGCCGAATTTGATCCGACAGGACTATTATATGCAGGTCTTGGATAAGATGGATACTCCTGCATACAAGGAGAAATCGGAGAAACCGAAGGAGAATCGACGGGCCGCGGGGCTTCATACGGGGGGATCAAGGCCCCACGCATCGACGCTTGCAGATCTGGTGAGATACCGCAAATTTATTCCACTCTCTAATTCGATATTATTAATATAGAAAGTTAATTAAATTCTACGAATATTTTATATGCAGACCCAATGAACGGTGAAGGAGGAAAAAGAGACAGATTCGGTCACCATGCACGATGTATTCCCGTATACGCACAAGAGATGAAAGAACGGGAGCTTCGTCGACGAGAGGGCCAAGGAGACTGATGTAAGTAGTTACGTTTATGAGATTTATGTTAGAATTAAAAGTATTCTGACTATAAGTTAGGTAAACTTAGGATTCAGACTATAACTTAGGTAAATTTAGGATTCAGACTATAACTTAGGAAAACATAGGATTTAGAAAACAACTCAGGTAAACTTATAGGATAAACACATTCATTTGATAGGCTGCGTATCGTGAGGCCCTTAGTCGGGCTCAGTCATCTGCTGCCGAAGATGTCGGCAAAATGACGCTCGCCCGGACGCCCTCTTCTATGGCCGCTCGCAACGACGACTTGTTCGTAGATACCGTCGGCAGCTTTAAAAAGGGCGCCTGTACGAAGTCGGCTCTCTGGCGCTATTGTACGCGGCGGTTCAAAGATTTCCACTGCCCCCGCCTTCTTCCGCGGCCTCGGCAGACGATGATGTGAGGTCACAACTTGCGCATCTGCACGAGGTGATGTCGTCCTTGCGGGAGCAATTATCTACATACTTTTTGCCTCCTTCTACTGCTGTCGGTCCGTCTACTGCTGGTGCCGGTCCTTCTGTCGGACGTCTTTGTTTTAACCCTGCTATCCCTCTGGTATCGCCTCCTACAGTGATGGCACTCCTTGACCTGATGTTGCCAGAGCAGCTACGCCAACTTCCAGACCATGTCTTCGACGGATTGCCGCCATACATGGTGGTTGTGTATTTATGTCGGGCGCAGCATGGAGTACCACCAGCGGACGATCAAACTCCTCCTCCTCCTTGATGTATTGTATTTGAATAGTTTTTAAATGTTGAATTTTTATGGGAATTTCGGATATTATAGTGACGGATATTAGATTTTGATGAATGTTTTGGATAATGGTTAATTTTTGGATAATTGGTGTGTATTTTATGTTGGTTTGTGTGATGCATATTTGTGATGGATTATATATTGGTGTGTGATGTATATTGGATTATATATTGGTTTTTGTGATTGTATATTGTAATTTTCTGATGTTTCGGATGTTGTGTGAACAGGGAATGCTCTGTTTTATGCAAAAAAATTTCAAAAAATTTCCAGTTAGCGACAGACTAGCGACTACATAGCGGCCACTCACGACGACTGAGCGACGGAATATCCACAGCTAACTGGAGATTTCCAGGAATTTCTAGTTAGCGACGGATAACGACTACCTAGCGACGGCTTATCCGTCGGCAAGGTTGTGGAGATATGAAAGATACACAGAACCTTAGCGACGGATAGGTCGTCGCTACTCCATCGCTAGATGTCGTTAAAGATTTAGCGACAGATAATCCATCGCCAACATCGCGACAGAATAGCGACAAGCTAGCGACTTTTTTCGATGGATTAGCGACGGATTATCCGTCGCCATGGTTCTGGAAAGGTCAAATATTTCCAGAATCGGATCGACGGATCTACTGCCGCTATTTCGTCGATAATCTATCGCGAGGTGGCGACTAAGAGCGATAGATTAGCGACAAAATTTGTGTATCAGAAACTCTCTGATATGCGTTTATCGACAAGTTGTCGACGGATTAGCGACGGTCCCAATACACTCTGATACGCTTTACCGACGGATTATACGTTGGTAATACGCTGTATCACTCACTTTTTGATAATTGATTTGACGAAAAACCGTCGACAAGTCGTCGCTAGTTGTACGAATAAGGCTGACGGAAATTCGTCGCTAAATTGTTGCCTGGCGACAACGTAGCGACGGATAGATTTTGCGACGAGCTGTTTGCTGACGGATTTTTTTGGTCAATATCCGTCAGTGATCCATCGCTAAACTGGTTTAGCGACGGATTGGCGACGGATATTGTCGTTGCTAAATCAGTAAATTTTGGCAGTGATCTAATAATCGAGTCTAAGTACACTAGGTTTTGACCCTACTAGTTCTCTATATTTTATGGTCAAGTTGGTGAACTATTTTGCCATGGTTTTAGGCTATTATGATGTACCGGTAGACTAGTACATCTTAGTAGACCAATTTTTCTAAAAAATATCATATTAATTTATGGGTATTTAGGGAGTCTATTGATTTCCATTCTAGTGGGACACAAGCTACATGAGTGCTCTAGGGTTAGTCTAGGTCATAATGTACCTTTGGGTCATAGGATTTTGATCGTATTTGTCTCCAATTTTGATTGGAATGGACATAGATAATTGACCTATTTTGAACTACGATTTTATAAGTGAATATTGTGCGATAAAAATGAAGCACAATGTGATGTATTTGAGTGGGACATGAATGGTATAAATGTAGAGGGACTCGACTAGGTGATGCATGTAAATTTTGTTTGGAGAAGTTAGCTTGTGATGTGCTAGTTATAGCAAAACTATGAGAAATGATATAAAAGTCATATAATAAAACAATTGCACTCAAATAATTATTTATTAATTCTAATAAATAATAAAAAAATTCTAATATTAATCTATATATTTTTAGAGGGGTTTACATGGTGACTTAGGGTTTGTGGGTGAGAAAGAAGAAAAAAAATGATGTTAAAGGGTTGAATAGGAAGAAGAAAATGTTGATGGTTGGACAAAATTTGGGATGATGGAGAAAAAAGATGGTGATATTTAACAAAAAATTAGGGATGAAAGGAGGAATTAAGAAGATGGTGGATTATGATTGGGGATAAGAGTAGTATCATCATAAAATTATCAAATTTGGCATAGCTACCAAAATGATAATAACTAAGAAAATTATACTAGTCATTTGAATAAAAAAGGATAAATGTCATAGTAGCATAGTTAAGTAAGGTAACTTGAAGGTATTTAACTACTAATAAATCTTTTCTTAGTTTCTCAAATAGCCACGTTATTAACTTTATCTTATTTATTTCATGAACACTATTAATATTTAGATGAATTTTATGAATATGAGTTGAGATTTAATTTCTTTGTAGGATACCTCTCCGAAAAATATATATAACATAATGGTTGTTTTTAGTTCTTTATACTCTTCTATTATTCTTTATGACACATTGCTTCTTTAATATTACCAATGCTACTCTGAAGAATGTACTTATTTGTCAAATATTTCACTACAAGAAATAGCTAAAAAAACTTATTTTTACTTGAATAACATAAATACAATTACTTTCATATCATGCAACTTAAACATACGGATGCCATGAACATTTTAAATTATATCACTTCCATACCTTGTGTTATTCCAAAATTTTACTTAACATTATGTTCCTTGTCTATGACTAATTTAGGGCCAACTCTTCCTATAGTTTAGAAAAATATTCATCGCCCCTAACCCTAGCAGTAGTTGTTGTCCCCAACCTTATCGTCACTTGTAAGATCCTCTATATGTGATATTTTCCCTCACTACCCTTGATCTCCACCTTCACGTTACCCTCGATAGAGGACCTCCACTACTTGTAGGGTTTTACTTTATGGAATTCATTAGATGTGGAGGCGACAGTCGCGGCCCACAAATATTATATACATAGGGTGTTGATGGTCCCGAGCAATGTTGTTCAAGGAAGAAAAGCATATGGGTATTAATAGTTTTTGAACTTTTTCATTGACACAAAATGATATTTAAGTAAAAATAATCATTATTGTACTATTGATGTGAAAATAATAGTTGTTTGTGGTATTACAGTGATACGGGGAAAATCCACATACAAAAGAATAGAGGCTCAAACCCCACTGGATTTTCGGACAAATTTATTATGTGGGCAGTTTCTTATTTTTTTTGAAATTTTTACATACCTTATATAAAAATTTGCCACAAATTATGGTCATTGTTAAAGTCTAAGTCAATTGGTAAAATGGAACAAGTGTAAATTGTGAAGTTTTCAGTCTGAATCAGACCCAAACATTTAAAATTGATTTTTTTCCCCAAGTTCTCACTCATTATTTTTCATACCTCCACTTACTAGCTCCTGATAGTGATGGAGTGATACTTCATTAAAACACCTAGGTAGTTAATCGTTTTTCAATTTGGAGTGGAGTTAGCATTATTAATGGATTACTTTTCGTCTAATTTATAACTAAATACCATGAACAATCATAGTTTTGTACTTGTCATGAACGTCTAATTTTTCAAATTAATACCATAAACTATCCTTTTGTAAGTTAATATCACGAACTATCACTTATTTTGCAAAATACTACTTACAAGCTACCTAGATTTTTTGCTATTAACTTATAATTAAATAATATATAGTTTATGATATTTAGTTATAATATAAATGATAGTTCATGATTAACCTACAAACTTGGAACTTCGAAGTAACAAGTAGAAAAATTTGAAAGTTTAGAATAACAATTTGCAAAAATTATGAAAGTTTATAGTATTTAAATGCAAAGTAGTCTTCTTCTTTCTCCTATTTTCATTTATGTAGTGCCAACTCATTGGATAGGAAATCATTAGGGATACTTAAACTTTGGGTCAGAAAAAATCTATAATATTTGTATTTGGGTTGTCACCCCTGGTTCCGTAGAACCAATCGTCCTCGCTTGGGAGTGATCTTGCGCGAGCCTAAGTTGTGCCCGCACAAGGTAAATACCAAAATGATCGATTGAGTGGCTGAACGACAAAGTCGCACAAAAGTTTCAAAGCGAAAAGATGAATCAAAATGGATGATATACAAAATAGGAACTTGTTACTCCCATTTTTTGTTGTACGTATTTTCAGTATACGTATACGAATTTCTGACATTTGTCAGGTGGACCGTAATTAGGATTGTCTTGCCTAGCCTAGTCTTTGTTTAATCTTGACTTAGTTTATTTTAATTTGTTTCGGTTCAATTTGTCTTGGCTTGGCTTGGTTTGTTTTGGTTTGAGATGGAGAGATTTTGTATAAAAACCAACTCCTTCTCTCTCCTCCATTATTTACATTTACTTCTTCATCTTCTTCATTTACTCCTCCTACCTACCAAGCCCTAGGCAAGTGCAACTTGCTTCATGATGGATCTCAAGTTTTATTATTCCATTCTCTTTCTTGCTTGATTCTAAGCCTCTTTAGAACTTGACATTTTTGGGTTTGATGGATGGATTCTTGTAGATCTAAGTTTGTAACGTTTTTCATTTTTTTGGGTTTTGATCTCTGAAACTTAGTTATTTTCGAGATCTAATGGTTCCATGTTGTCCGGAATTCAATTCTACCCAATTTTGGCTTTTGAACTGCTTGATTTCGACTTCGTATGAGGAAGTTATGCTATTTTCGTGTTTATGGGTTCTCCACACCTTTTGGTGCTGTCGGGACGATGAACAGTGCCGCGCGCAACTTGTGAGCCACGCTGCCGCGCAATATACGCCGTGGTCAATTTTCCTTGCTCGTGCAGTATAATTTGAGTGCCACGCATAATTTTCTGCCGTGCAACGTGCGTCGTGGGCATTTTGGCTCGCACACGCAGTGTAACTTGCGTGCCGCACACGATTTTCTGCCGCACAAAGTGTGCCGTGCTTGCGCGCAACGTGCGCCTTGGGCGGTTTTGCTCGTGCGCGCAACGCAACTTGCGTGCTGCGCTATCGCACAACGTGCGTCGTGCTTGCACGCAACGTACGTCGTGGGAGGTTTTGCTCGCGCGTGCAGCGCAAATTGCACGCCGCGTGCCGCGCTGTCGCGCTACGTGCACCGTGCTTGCACGCAACGTACGCCGTGGGCGGTTTTGCTTGCGCGCGCAGCGCAACTTGCGCACCGCGTGCCATGGGTGATTTTCTGCCATTCAATGTGCGCTGTGCTTGCGCGCAACATGCACCGTGGGGAGTTTTGCTCGTGCACCAGTGCGCAAATCGCTCCAAATGATAGTTTTTGCCCGTTTGAGCTATTTTGTAACTAAAATCTTTAAAAACTCAAAACATGAAAGTTGTAGATCCTTGTCTTAGCTTTAAGAATCTTCATGTCTTACTTTAAACAGAATTCATATGTGACTTATGGTTTCAGTTACACTTGGGTGCTCTCGGTCTTCTTTGCATGTTTTCTATACTTGGCCTCAATTGCGACGACCCGACTTAACCACTAGTTGGCATTGAACTAGCAACTTGGAATTGAACATGATAATCCTAGGCTATGAATCAGAACTTGACATGAACATGATAATGTGATCTACCTTGACATAAAAATTCTTGATAGTGGTCCGTTGTGACGCACTCTTGACATGATAAGTAACCTAATATGACATGTAAGCCTAGAATGCTGTTGCGACGGCTATCTCAACTTGCTAAGTAACTCTTATTTTGATCATGGATGATTGTTCCTGTACAAGCTACATGTGTCGTCATGCATTATGTCTAGGACATGGATTCCTGATTACCACGGTCAGGGATTCATACTGAATCTGACTAAGATAATGACTAGATTGATCAAGTAGCTCATAAAGAGATTTTCCAGTCATAGGTAATCCTGTTATCTCAGCACCTTAAGTAGACTTGTTGCCTGCCGTCGAGTTGGGCACATTTCTAGCACACTGTCATGTGTTGTACCTCCAAGTCACCTAATCAACTCTCTCATCCTACGTCAGGATAACATGGATAGTCTGCAGGGCTTGTGACTGTTGGAACATCTCATTGCATCTTGCTAGTAAATAGGCTTATGACAACCCTAGTTAGTTAAAGTATCAAGCCGTACTCATTGCTTGGCCGTAAATTATGAATGGAATCTAGTCTAATCTTTTCTAGACAGTACCAGTTATGATTACTTCAGTGCATTATTGTTTATGCTTTACGCTTGTCGATAAATGGTTAGAGTCTAAGCTCTGTTCAGGTGAAGGGTTACAACCCCGGTCCTTGTTTGGTTTACGGGTTGTAACTTGGTTTCCGGAACAGTTTCTTAGTTATCTTATCGTTTATCCCTATATTATCCTAACTCCAGTTTTCTTGTTATTATTTATGTCTTATGATCTAAAATGCTGGTTTAGTTCCTAAGTGAAGCCTCCCTTGTGGCACTTGCTCTTCTGGGTTCTGACCCAGCTGGTTTTGTATTACCAGATTTTGGAGTAGCCCCTGAGGATCTACATGGTTTCCAGCCATATGTTGAATACCAGATGTAATCCTGACAACGAGTAGGTTTCTTATTTTGCTCTCCTATTTTATTGTAAATTATTCTTTTGAGGTGTTTTGCCTCCGCGCAAGTGTTAGCTCGTGTTGAAACTTTAATTTTTGTCTGCCTACGGGCTGTTGCATGATTAACAAATCCTAGGGTTGATCATGTATGACTTAAACTCTTGCTAGACTTCGTATTTTGTATGACTAGCTTTATGATCATCTGAATATGTAATATTTGGGACGCCTTACTTTGTATGTCTGATAATCTTACATCTTTTAACAATTAGTTTCTTGTTGAGATTGATACACTAGGCTTGTTCATGATCATAAGAGACTGTTGGCTTATAGATAAACCCTCATGCATCTAGACAGCCGTGACTGTATTTCGAGGTGGATTATACTTTAATGTACGTAGTTGGCTGTGTCTGTCCCCCGCTCTCCAGAATTTTGGTTCTGGGGTGTGACACGGTTTAGGTGGTGGCCCATGCAGGTCTTGTAAATCAAAATATATAGGAGTTTTACCGAATAAATGTCTCAATCAGCACTTGCCCTTTATCTCTACTCGTGTCTCCTAATCTTTCTGAAATCTTGACCTGATCACATGCTTATATCCTCGATCTATCTTGGTCCTTCCTTATTGTTTCTTATGTCATTTCTTCAGTGGCATTGTTCCTGGTCCTGCCGATTAGCCCGGTGGAGCACCTTCAGTGAACCAGCAACAACCTGGGGACCAAGTCCAGCACTCAGGGGTAGCCTCCAGAGTCATGCCTTCTGGGGGTAAAGAGCCACCGGTTCAGCCAGTCTAGCCTACAGAGCCTGACAATGGAGTCCTGGTAGGGCTCATTCGATAATTGCTTGCATCATAAGATCGTCGGGCCATGTCCTGTACCAGACAGTATAAGATGTTATGGACAGAGTTAGTTATCAAAGGAACAATACAACCAACAAGTTTAAGCGCCTGAACCCTCCTTTCTTTAACGGAACTGAAGATGCTTTTACTGCTGATGCATGGCTTCAGGACACAGAGGTTATCCAAGAAGCAGCTAAGATTTCTGAGGATGAGAAGGTGGCCGTTGTGTGCCTGCAATTATTGGACTTAGCTTGCACCTGGTGGGCGATGCTAGCAGTAGGTTTGGTGATGCTTGTCTTATGGGCGGTATTCAGTGACAAGCTCTAGACGAAGTATTTTGATGCAGTAGCTCGCTATGATCTGCAGACGAGATTCACTAATCTTAAGTAGATGGAAAGGACGGTCGATGGATATGCGGCCGAGATTTCTAGACTTAGTCAGTTTGGTCCTACCTTGGTGGCAACCGAATTAGACCGAGCGTAACGCTTCCAGTAAGGACTCCACCTATAGATTATTCTAGCCGTAGAGCAGTTTGAGCACCAGACCTTTGATGCCATTTTGCGAGCATCGAAAAGGCATGCATATACTTTATAAAGGATTGTCGATCGAGCCAGAGGAAGGAAGAGGTCCCATGGACAGATGTCCCAGTCATCAATACAAGCCCTGGCAGATAGGGCTTTAACTATTGGATCTCCTAGGAGGGCGACCACAGTTTTGTTAGTTCAACACTCGACACCGACCTACCCTCAGCAACAGAAGCAGAAGCAGTCTTTCGCAATGGTCCGCACTCATTGTGGGAAGCCAGGACACGTGGTTTCGGAGTATCATAGAGCACACAGATTATGCTTGGCTTATGGGGCACCAGACCACAAGATAGGGTCCTGTCCGAATAGAGCCAGTTCATCATCGTCAAACCTAACCAGTCCATCGGTTAGGGCACCAGCACCAGTACAGCAGCAGTACCAGCCTCCGAGGTCATTGCCGCCTCAGGCACACGCCTTCCATCAGAGGTCGTAGCAGTATGCTCAAGATCGGGTACAAAATAGGCAAAGAAGTTTCCAACAGATGGGACCAGCACCAAAAGGACAAGGTCAGGCTATGGCTCTAACGGTAGAAGAAGAATTGGCATCTGGTAAGGTGGTGACAGGTACCATTCTCATCAACACTTTTCCAGTATTAGTATTATTTAATTCGAATGCATCGCATTCATTTATGTCTGCACGATTCGTAACACGGATAGGACTGGAGCCCGAGTTATTATCAGTAAGGCTCAATATACTTATTGGTAATGGTCTTCTGGGGGTAGATAGAGTCTATTCCTCGTATCGAATCGTAGTTAGCGGTAGAGTGTTTTCTGCTAGATTGATAGAATTTTCGATGGCCGACTATGATGTGGTCCTAAGAATGGATTGGTTGAAGGATCAATACGCAAGAATAGACTGCCATATTGGCAGGATTATTTTTGGTATTCCAGGCGAACCAGAGTTTTCATTTTCTAAAGGCGAAGTAGAACCTTCTCTACCAGTATTGCGGATGGCAGTAGCAGAAGTAGTTAAATTTCCCAGAATAGTAGAAGAGTTCCCTGATGTGTTTCCCGAAGAGCTTTCAAGCATGCCACCAGAGAGAGAAATAGAGTTCACTATTTATTTGATTCCAGAGAGTCTACAGAATGGCACCATCAGATTTGGAGATCCTGTACAAGATGATTGAAGAACTCAGAAGTAAGGGATTTATTCGTGCTAGTGGATCACCTTAGGAAGCCCCGATGCTTCTTATGAAAAAGAAGGATGGTACGTCAAGATTATATGTTGATTATCGTACCTTAAATTCTGTAACAATCAAGAATAGATATCCCCTACCAAGGATAGATGATTTATTTGATCTACTCAGTAGGGCAGCAGTATTCTCAAAGATTGACTTGCGGTCGGGGTACCATCAGATCAGAGTCAGAGACCAAGACATCCCGAAGATAGCATTCAGATCGAGGTGTGGACATTGGGAGTTCCTCGTTATGCCATTCGGAGCGACCAATGCACCAGGGGTATTCATGGATCTCATGAATCTTATCTTCATGCCCTATTTGGACCAGTTCGTGATTGTGTTTATAGACGACATCTTAGTCTATAGCAAGAATGAAGCAGAGCATGAGTAGCATCTTCGAATAGTCCTTCAGATTTTCAGAGAGCACCAGTTGTAAGCGAAGTTCAGTAAGTCCAAATTTTGGCTTGATCGCATTTCGTACTTAGGTCACATCATCACCAGAGGTGGAATGGAAGTGGACCCCCAGAATATAGTGGCTATAAAGACAGGGCCAGTACCCAGTACCGTCGTAGAAGTTCGGAGTTTTCTAGGATTCACAGGCTATTACCGGCGTATTGTGTCAGACTTTGCTCAGATTTTAGTGCCCCTGACGTAGTTGACCCGCAAGGATGTGCAGTTTGCTTGGACAACAGAGTGTCAGAGTTCATTCAAGAAGTTGAAGCAAAGATTTATGACAACACCCATTCTCACACTTCTAGATAGGACGGAAGGATTTTCAGTTAATTGTGACGCTTCTGGTAGAGGATTAGTATGCGTCTTGATACAACATGGCAAGGTAGTAGCTTATGCGTCACGTCAGCTTCGTGATCATGAGAGGAATTACCCAACCCATTACTTGGAGTTAGCAGCGGTGGTTTTCGCAGTTAAGCTTTGGCGGCATTATTTATATGGAGATCGGGTAGAGATTTTTACCGATCATAAAAGTCTTAAGTATGTGTTTATGCAGAAGGATCTCAATATGTGTCAGAGAAGATGGCTAGAGTTACTGGTTGATTATGACATCAACCTGCAGTATCATCCTGGAAAGGCCAACGTAGTTGCAGATGCGTTGAGCAGAAGAGTAGGAGCTTATTTTCTAACAACACAGCCAAAGTTATTATCATATCTTCAGAAGATGGGAATAGAAGTAGTTCTTCCTACCAATGTGCCATTGATGGCTAGTATGCAAGTTCAGTCCAGTATAGTCGAGAGAATCAAGATAGCTTAATCAACAGATTCTAAGCTTCAATGGCTTAGGGCAGAATGTGAAGAGGGACGAAGACCAGAGTTATGCATTCACGAAGATGATATACTCTGACATGGAAGGCGTCTTTGTGTACCTAGTGGTGATATCAGGCAAGAGATTATGGCAGAGGTTCACAGTATTCGATTCATCCTGGTGGTACGAAGATGTATCGTAATATCCGTTAACATTTCTGGTGGAATGGCATGAAGAGGAAGATAGCCTGGTTTGTTGCTCGTTGTTTAGTTTGCCAACAAGTTAAGGCTAAACATCAAAGACCAACTGGACTTCTTCAACCTTTACTGATCCCAGAATGGAAGTGGAAGCACATCACTATAGATTTTGTAACTGGGTTACCTAAATCCCCAACTGGAAGAGATGTTATCTAGGTTATAGTTGACCGACTCACGAAGGTAGCTCATTTTCTACCTTTCAGAATTGGTCAATCGACGGATCAGCTTACGGAGATGTACCTCAGGCAGATTGTCAGATTGCACCAAGTGCCATTCAGTATCGTGTTCGACAGAGATTCAAGATTTACATCGCACTTTTGACGGAGTCTTCAGAAGAGTTTAGGGACTCGTCTCAAGTTCAGTTCAGCTTATCATCCGCAGATAGGTGGTCAGTCCGAACGCACGATTCAAACTCTTGAAGATATGTTACGATCATGCACACTTGACTTTGGTGGTTCGTGGGAATATCACCTGCATTTGGTAGAGTTCTCCTATAATAATAGTTTCTAGGCCAGTATCCAGATGGCACCATTTGAGGTACTGTATAGCAGAAAGTGCATATCACCTTTAGCCTGGGATAATGTAGACGAGAGGCAGATGCTTGGTCCAGATATGGTTACGCTGACTATCGAGGTAGTCAGACAAGTTAGAGATCATCTTCGAGTTACACAAAATCTACAGTGCCATTGGGCCGATTCTCATCGGCGCCCTCTTAAGTTTTCTATCGGCGATCACGTATTCCTTAGGATCTCACCTACCAATGGCTTCATTCGATTTGGCGTACGGGGAAAGCTTAGTCCTAGGTGTATAGGACCATTTAATTTTCTTGAGCGAGTAGGTGATGTATCCTATCGTCTCGCTCTTCCACTGTTATTATGTGAGGTACTTGATGTATTCCATGTATCCCAATTACAATGGTACATCCCGGATCTGAGCCATATCCTTGATCATTCAAAATTGGTTGTTGGTACCAACCTTTCGTATGAGGAAAGGCCCATATTCATATTGGACCGAAGAGAGAAGGTACTCAAGAACAAGACTATTAGTTTAGTCCGTATTGCTTGGGGTCATCACTCTTTGGGTGAGTCAACCTGGGAACATGAGGATGATATCCAGTCGCAATATCCCCACGTGTTTTACTTATAAGGCATAATACCTTCCTTATTCCTTATGCTTTTACTTTCTTGCTTGCATGAATGATTGCTTGGTTGACTGCTAGTCATAGAATGCCAGTATTAGTATAGCTTATCCCGATACCTCTATCCTCTTGATTAAATTTTGAGGATAAAATTCTTTTAAGATGGGTAGAGTTGTCACACCCGTTTTCTATTGTACGTATTTTCAGTATACGTATACGAATTTTTGACATTTGTCAGGTGGACCGTAATTAGGCTTATCTTGCCTAGCCTAGTCTTGGTTTAATCTTGACTTAGTTTATTTTAATTTGGTTCGGTTCAAATTGACTTGGCTTGGCTTAGTTTATTTTGGTTTGAGATGGAGAGATTTTGTATAAAAACCAACTCCTCTCTCCTCCATTATTTACATTTACTTCTTCATCTTCTTTATTTACTCCTCCCACCTATGAAGCCCTAGGCAAGTGCAACTTGCTTCATGATGGATCTCAAGTTTTATTATTCCATTTTCTTCCTTACTTGATTCTAAGCCTCTTTAGAACTTGACATTTTTGGGTTTGATGAATGGATTCTTGTTGATCTAAGTTTGTAACGTTTTTGGTTTTTCTTGGTTTTGATCTCCGAAACTTGGTTATTTTCGAGATCTAATGGTTCCATGTTGTAGGGAATTCAATTCTACCCAATTTTGGCTTTTGAACCGCTTGATTTCGACTTCGTGTGAGGAAGTTATGCCATTTTTGTGTTCATGGGTTCCCCACACCTTTTGGTGATGTCGGGACGATGAACGGTGTCGCGTGCAACTTGCACGCCGCGCTGCCGTACAATGTGCACCGTGGCTATTTTTGCTCATGCGTACAGCACAACTTGTGTGCCGTGAGCAATTTTCTGTCGTGCAACGTGCGCCGTGCTTGCGCGCAACGTGCACCGTGGGCGGTTTTGCTATCGCGCGCTGTGCTGCCATGCAACGTACGTCATGCTTGCACGCAACGTGTGCCTTGGGCAGTTTTGCTCGTACGTGCATCGCAACTTGCGTGCTGCGCTGCCGCGCAACGTGCGCCGTGCTTGCATGCAACGTGCGCCGTGGACAATTTTGCTTGCGCGCGTAGCGTAACTTGCGTACCGTGCACTGTGGACGATTTTCTGCCGCGCAATGTGCGCCGTGCTTGCGCACAACGTGCGCCGTGGACAGTTTTGCTCGTGCACCAGTGCACAAATCACTCAAAATGACTATTTTTGCCCGTTTGAGCTATTTTGTAGCTAAAATCTTAAAAAACTCAAAACATGAAAGTTGTAGATCCTTGTCTTAGCTTCAAGAATCTTCATGTCTTACTTTAGTCAGAATTCATATGTGACTTATGGTTTCAGTTACACTTAAGTGCTCTCGATCTTCTTTGCATGTTTTATATACTTGGCCTAAATTGCGACCACATGACTTAACCACCAGTTGGCATTGAACTAGTGACTTGGACTTGAGCATGATAATCCTAGGCTATGAATCAGAACTTGGCATGAACATGATAATGTGACTACCTTGACATGAAAATTCTTGATAGTGGTCCGTTGTGACACAATCTTGACATTATAAGTAACCTAACATGACATATAAGCCTTGAATGTTGTTGCGACGACTATTTCAACTCGCTAAGTAACTCTTATCTTGACACCGTGGATGATTGTGCCTGTACAAGCTACATATTTCGTCTTGTATTATGTCTAGGACATGGATTTCTGATTACCACGGTTAGGGATTCATACTGAATCTGACTAGGATAATGACTAGATTGATCAAGTAGCTCATAAAGAGATTTTCCTGTCACAAGCAATCTTGTTTTCTGAGCGCCTTAAGTGGACTTGTAGCCTGCCATCGAGTAGGGAAAATTTCCAGCACATTGTCATGTGTTGCATCTCCAAGTCACCTAATCAACTCTCTCAACCTATGTCAGGATAACATGGATAGTCTGTAGGGCATGTGACTGTTGGAACATCTCATTGCATCTTTCTGGTAAATAGGCTTGTGACAACCTTAGTTAGTTAAAATATCAAGCCGTATTCATTGCTTGGCCGTAAATTATGAATGGAATCTAGTCTAATCTTGTCTAGACAGTACCAGTTATGATTACTTCAGGTATTACTATTTATGCTTTACTTTTGTCGATAAACGGTTAGAGTCTAAGGTCTGTTCAGGTGAAGGGTTACAACCCTGGTCCTTGTTTGGTTTACGGGTTGTAACTTGGTTACCAGAATAGTTTCTTTGTTATCTTATCGTTTATCCCTCAATTATGCTAACTCCAATTTTCTTGTTATTATTTATGTCTTGTGATCTAAAATGCTGGTTTAGTTCCTAAGTGAAGCCTCCCTTGTGGCACTTGCTCTTCTGGGTTCTGATCCAGCTGGTTTTGTATGGCCAGATTTTGGAGTAGCACCCGAGGATCTACCTGCCTTTCAGCCAGATGGTGAACACCAGACTTAATCCTGGCAATGAGTGGGTTTCTTATTTTGCTCTCCCACTTTATTATAAATTATTCTTTTGAGACGTTTAGCCGCTGCACAAGTGTTAGCTCGTGTTGAAACTTTAATTTCTGTCTGCCTATGGGCTGTTACATGATTGGCAAATCCTAGGGTTGATCATGTATGACTTAAACTCTTACTTGTCTTCGTATTTTGTATGACTAGCTTCATGATCATCTGAATATGTAATGTTTGGTACGCCTTACTTTGTATGTCTGATAATCTTACATCCTATCACAATTATTTGCTTGTTGAGATTGAGACACTAGGCTTATTCATGACAATAAGAGACTGTTGGCTTGTAGATAAACCCTCATGCATCTAGATAGCCATGACCGTATATCGAGGTAGATTATACTTCAATATACACTACCAAAATTTGTCGATTTAGCGACGGCCAGATCCGTCGCCAGTCCGACGGGAATTTCTATTAGCGACCGATCACTGACGGGTTTTAGCCAAAAAAATCCGTCGACAATCAGCTCGTCGCTAATAACGGTCCGTCGCTACGTAGTCATCAGGCGACGGACTTGCGACGACATTTTGACTTCACAATACGAAGCATAAGCGACTACTTTTCGACGGACTGTCGTCCATTTCAAGTATTAAATACTAAACTGTTTAGACAATAGCGACGTAAAGTTCAGTCGGTAAACCGTCGTAATAGCGTATCAGAGTGTATCGTTCCGTCGCTAATCCGTCGACCGTCGTCGATAACAAATGATGGATTAGCGATGGTTTGCTGACGGAAAATCCGTCGACCAGGTTCTGGAAGAGGCAGGCATTTCCAACACCATGGCGACGGATGAGTCCTCGCTATTCCATCGACAACTGTCGCTAACAAAAGACGGTTTAGCGACGGAATAAGGATGACTTTTCCGTCGACCATGTTCTGGAACTTCTTGATATTTCCAGAACAAGGTCGACGGAAACGTCGTCGATATTCCGTCGAACTATATACCATCATAACTGTGCCGACGAATATTCCGTCGACCACCCGTCGCTACCTGGAAACATTTTCAAATCTCCAGTTAGCGACGGATTTGCCGTCGAACAGTAGTCGGCAACTGGTAATATCCGTCGCGCAACGGTCACTAGTCTATCGCTAACTGAGAATATTTTGAAAAAAAATTTACAGAGCTTTCCCTGTTCGCAAAAATATGCATAAACCAAACCAATATATAATGCTCACCAATTATCCAACAATCACATAGACCAAATATATAATGCACACCAATTATCCAAGAATCACATAGACCAAATATGCACATACGAATTTAATGCACACCAATTATCCAAGAATCATATAGACCAAAGCAAATTAATATAAAATAGACATCAATTATCCTGAAGAGTAACCTAATATCTGTCGTTATAATCCGATCATAGCACAAATATTCCAAAATTCCCACAAATATTCCAAAATTCCCACAAATATTCCAAAATTTCCATAAATATTCCAAAACACATAGGAAAATCGACTTTGGCCTCAACAAAGACCACAAGTCAGACGATGAATCCTCACAGCCAGGGATCATAGTTGCATTGAGGCATGTACCATTCTATCAGCCACTTTGCATACGAAGGGCTCAATCTGGGTGAGGTCTTCTGTAGGGACATGAGGGTCGGTCCCGATGCTACTACTCTCTGACGGTGGCTCCTCATTAACTTCAAGCTTGGGAGCAATCTCTTCCCTGATGGTCATCGGTTCTTCCTTGACCTCGACCTTTGGTAACACCTTCTTCTTAACAGTCACCAGCTCTTGTTTGATGACGGGGACTTCCTCCGTGTCGACCTCCAAAGGTTTCTTGCCTCGACCCCTTCCTCGACTAGCAGCACCACCTCGACGAGTCCTAGGAGCCATCTTTCTGACAACAGAAATTTTCATATAGGGTAAAAATTTTTACTCAAATTATAAAGGTTCTGACGTTGGTTTTTTGCGTTCATCATCATTAGAGGGAGAAACACTTGAAAAGTTGTGACGTGGGTAGCATGAGAGTGTAAAAATCTGTATCACAAGACTAACAGAATTACTATGTAATCATGTACTCACTAATAACTAGATGTAACTGGAGTCGTTGGGCCTATCGTGCAGTAATTGGTGGATCCGCTGGTATAGGTCGGATGTTCTTAGTATCTAGTATATCAGATTAGTATCGGTCTATCGGTTTGGTATAGGACGTATCATATTGGTATTGGCCTTAACAAATTGGTATCGTCCTATATCCTATATGTACATGTATCGGTCGAATAGCTAGGATTCATATTGGCCTTATCGATTTGGTATAGGTCATATCCGATAGGTATCGACCATATTGGATTAGTATAGACCATTTCGGATTAGTATCGTGGAAGGTTTAGTAACAACTGTACATCTAGAAGAGAGAAATCCAAGGTAATCTAGCTCTAGAGGAGAGAAATCCAAGTACAGTTATTACTAAACCTTCCACGATACAGAGGACATGGTATATAATAATCCAACACGGCCGATACCTATCGGATATAACCGATACCAAATCGATAAGGCCAATATGTATCCTAGCTATACGTCCGATACATATCGGATAGGACGATACCAATTTGCTATGACCAATACCAACCGATACGGCCCATACCAAAACGATAGATCGATACTAATCCGATACGGTCAATACTTATAAGTACCTACAGTCCAGGAGGTTGATCCACTAGTACATCCATGTACGATCAACGAAGTAACGACCTATTTCAATTTGGATGTGAAAATCTGTATCGTAAGACAAGCTAAACATAATCAGTTCTATTTCACATGCTTAATTGCCAAGTATGGGAACGAATGGCTCAGAACACAACCCAAAATTCATTCTAGCATACATTAGTGTGAATCATCTATGTTCTGTACATATGGTGTAGTATATGTTCTTATCGTATCTAGTATCTGAAGGATATAACAGAATCAAGATGAACTAACATAATGTAATACTAAGACATCATCTACTACTATATAAGATATAGTGATAGGTTGTCGTATCATCATTGCCGAGGGATGAGGGTAGAGGGACAAATACCGCTCGAGTGAGCCAAAGGCATGCACCCACTTCCCTCCCTCCATTCACCCTCTCCCTCTCTCACGCTATCAACGTCACAACTTTTCTACCTCAAGTTATGATCAAGCATTTTCCTTCCCTTTTCCTCCACTATGGCTCTGAAGCCATCTGCTCCTCCCTACTTTCCTTTTTCTTATTTGACTCTCTCAGCCACATATGATATCCAGCTCAAGTGTAGAGTCGGAGGAGAAGAAGTGGGCAGGAAGAGGAGGGGGAAGCAGCACAGCCGGCGGCATGATCCAGAGGAAGTACAAAGGTTTTCTTCAACATACGTAGGATAACTATAAGGATATATCTTTTCACAACATATCACCTTGTCAAAGACCCTTAATGTGACAACCATGTTACCGCGGTGTCGAAAGACTAACATGTCATAATTTTCTAAGTAGTGTGTTTTGACATAATCCTCCAAACTCTTTCCTGCTATGTAATAATGCAAGATTACTACATAGGAGGAAAGAGTTGGGAGGATTATGTCAAAATACACGGCTTAAAAACTTATGACATGTTAGTCTTCCGATACCGCGGTAACATGATATTCACATGAAGGTCTTTGACAAGGTGACATGTTGTGAAAAGATATATCCTTATAGTTCTCCTACGGATGTTGAAAAAAAACTCTGTACTTCCTTCGGGTCATGCCGCCGGCTGTGATGCTTCTCCCTCCTCTTTCTGCCCACTTCTTCTCCCCCGACTCTACACTTGTCACTCCCCGTTCCCAGAATGCGTAGTCTTATTCATGTACAACTCATGTGTATTTATTTTAGTATTTATCATGTATTACCCTGTATTTAAATTCCTTTAATTCATGTTAATTAAGTTTCTGTTAATTAATTATCTGCTCTTTAATTCTTATGTTAATTTATTTCCTGCAATTAATTTTCCGTAATTTATTTTCGTATTTTATTTTCTGCAATTTACTTCTCTGCTTTAGTTTTATTTTCGGTTGGATGAGCCCCTTAAACCCGACCCATTAAGAACCCGGCCCAACTCCCACCTACCACCCCGTTGCTACTTAAAGCTACCCTCTCCCTTCTCTCTCCTCATTCACTCCTTCTTCACCATTACTTCTTCTCCTTCCTTTCATTACTCTGTCCACCTACCAACTAGGCAAGTATATCTTGCTCTACAAGAGGACCATATTTTATGGTTCAATATTCTTCCTCTCATGATTCTAAGAGAGTTTAGTGCTTAGTATTTTTGATTTCAATGGTTCATTTCTTGTAGATCTAAGTTATTGTATTTTCGGTTGTCTATGGGTTTTGATCTAGCAAACTCCTTTATTCTCAAGATTTGATGGTTCCATGTCGTAGAGCAGTTCATCCTACACAATTTTGACCTTTGGAAAGTTTGATTCGGACTTATTTTGACCTAGTTATAGACTTTTGAAGCTTTGGGGTACAACCATGGAGTTCTTGCTGTTTGGAGAAGACAGTGAGCAGTGTACGCTAGCTTTTTAGCTTGCGTCACTGAGCTGTGCGTGCTCTTTAGCGCAGCACAGTATGGAGTCCATACGCTACCTTTTTAGGAAGCGTGTGTCTTGCATACGTTACCTTTTGGAAGCGTGTGTCGTATGAAGTTCATACGCTACCTTTTGGGAGCGTATGACTTGCATACACTGACTTGGATGGTCAGGAGTCGTATGGAGTTCATACGCTGCCTTTTGGGAGCGTATGACTTGCATACGCTGACTTGGATGGTCAGGAGTCGTATGGAGTTCATATGCTGCCTTTTGGGAGCGTATGACTTGCATACGCTGACTTGGATGGTCAGGAGTCGTATGGAGTTCATACGCTGCCTTTTGGGAGCGTATGACTTGCATACACTGACTTGGATGGTCAGAAGTCGTATGGAGTTCATACGCTACCTTTTGGGAGCGTATGACTTGCATACGCTGACTTGGATAGTAAGGAGTCGTATGGAGTTCCTACGCTGCCTTTTGGAAGCGTATGACTCCCATACGCTAGCTTGGCTTGAGCGTAGCTTGACCTGGGCGTACGCTGGCTTGAGCGTAGCTTGACCTGAGCGTACGCTGGCATGAGCGTAGGCTGACATGAGAGTAGCCTACTTACCCTGGATCTTCTATAGCCCTGTATATTGATATCTTATTAGATGTTTAACGTCCATTTTATATCCTTACGCCTTTTTGCATAAACTTGATATAATCATGATATGTTGATATTTCTGTTAATTATAGATTGTTACGTAGGATATACCATGTGTCATTAATTGAGTTATAGATACCCGGATTGACTAGAATTAAACCCTGAGAGTTGTAGACTCGACCCCACTGAATGCTAGTTGACTTTCATGCCTTGCCACCATTGATAATGATTGTGATCTTGACTAAATTGATCATGCGTTCCTAATTGGAACTAAGAGACTGGCTAGTCGTCTTATTGAATGAAATGAATGAGACACGTTCATGTTATGAACTATTGTACTCGACTGGCTGATCCCGAATATTGACATACATGCACATGCAGGCTTCAATCTATTTATTTATTTATTTATTTAGTTATTTTTCTACAAAAGAAGCATGTGTACTTTATGGTCAAGGCATGATTACCGTGGATAGATTTGATTGTTGCATTACGCTATGTAAGACCTGCAACCTAACTGCACTGGTATCGTTGTAGAGTTGTACATATCGTACCCCGTACGAAAGTACTCATTTGAATGACCATAATCCACGGCATGGGATTTCACTCAACGTAGAGACTATTAAGTTAAATAAAATAATGATTGCATGGAGAGAATGGATTCCCGAATTCTTACATGGCAACCCCCTTGGGACGAGTAGTACCCGACGGGCCGGCTGGTTCCCACAGATACTGTAAATCTGCCACACGGGCAGGGAACAGTATTTTCTTTTATTATTATTATATGTTGTATATTGACGGGCGTCCTGCTAGGACTCGTCTAATTCATGCATGGGCCAATTGATCGACTGGATAGACTAGCCTTGCTTGCACATAGTAAGAACTGAGGAATCCCTAATTGCATTATTCCAGGATAACTTGGGACTCATAATAGCAAGCCGTAGGAGTTGATTGGCCGTTCAAGATAATTTGTTTGTGCACTGTACTCTGTTACCTAACTGGGATGATCAGAATGTCAGGACATGACGGGCCAACTTCTGTCCTTGTTTGGTTGGGAGGTTGGTTCGAAGTGTCTTGATGTGATGTGAGTTCTAGTAGCAAGCAGAGATCTATTATTATATTCTCTTACTTACTGGTTTTAGTTCTCATGTCGTGCTTCCTTGTGGTACTTGCTATTAGAGGTCTAACCTCTCTGGTTTTGCATGGCCAGATTTAGAGCCAGTTCCCGAGGACTCAGCGTACTTCCACCTCCAGGATGGTCAATACTAGAGGAATGATCGCAGGAGGCCTCGAGTGGGTTCCTTAACTTCACCACTCGTTTTGTTATCTATTTTATACCTTGCCGTTTGGCACCGACATGTTAGTCGGATTGTCTTGTACTTACTTTTGCATAATTATAATTAAGTCAGACTGCAGCTGATAACAATTGTGTATACTTTCTACATCATCTGGCTGTATTTTGTAAAGCCAGATCTCAAGAACATTTTGACTGAGCGTTTGGGACGCCTTACTGCTTTACCTTACATGTTCTATATTTCTGTTTCTTGTTTGAATGATTGAGACAATAGATGTGAAATGACCATAGTAAGACTTTTATGTAGTATGCACCCCCTCGTCTGGTTAGACAGCATTGATCGTATTATACGGTATTCATCTACCCGTAATACATAGCTGGCTGAGTCACTCCCCCGCTCTCCAGTATTCTGGTTCTGGGGCGTGACAAGGCTTTAGTGGTGGCCCATGCAGGTCTGATTTCAGACTTGTGGGGTGTTTTGTTTAATAGGATGTCTCAATCACACATTTTCCCCTTGATCTCATGATTTGTTACTCTCAACTCTAGCTTAACATTCCAGTATCCTTTGACTTCATTGATCCTTCATGTCCGGTCATTTGATTGTTCTCTTGTTCCTTTTCTTAGGGGCACCTCGTTCGCATCTGTCAGAGCTGGACAGCAACAACATGGACAGCAACATGGACAACCTGACCCTGTTGGTCAGCAACAAGGGCCAGTCTCACCTCAGGAGGCTACCCAGGAAGAAGTGATAGTAGAAGCAGCAGCTGGATCGCAGTATCCGGATGTTCCACCACCACCAACAGTTCCACCTACCCCTGCAGAGATGGACACACCAGCCCTTCTGGAGATCATGAGAGGGATGATGGCTACTCAGCAACATCAGATGTTGGCCCAGCAGCGCATGCACACTCAGCTATAAGAGCAGAATGTGTTGCTCAACCAAGGATTGCAGACGGCTTTGAAAAGAGGGGCGAGGACAGATTCAGGAGCGTCAGCCCGGTTTTATAAGTATAACCCCTGCCGTTTCGAGGGCACGGAGGATGCCATCTCAGCAGATGCATGGCTTAAGAATATTGAGGCTATTCTGACAGCAGCTAAGGTGCCGGCAGAAGAACGTGTGGATGTAGTGAAGTTGTTACTTCAGGATCTCGCACGTGATTGGTGGGAATCAGAGAAAGTAGGCATCAGACGTCCTGTTGCTTGGGACGATTTTACTGCAAGGTTCAAGACGAAGTACTATGGAGTTGTGGCGCAGTTTGAGCTACAACAGAAGTTTATCAGCCTCAGACAGGCTGGCAAGACTGTAGATGCTTATGCAGCGGAGTTCTGCAGATTGAGCCGGTTTGCCCCGGAGATGGTAGCAACGGAGCGCCAGAGGGCGATGAGGTTCCAGCAAGGGTTTTATCTTGAGCTCTTGCAATTGATAGAGGGGCACAATTGCCAGACTTTTGATGAGATATTGACGGCAACCCGAAGGCATGAAATCACCATTCAGAGGCTTACAGTAAGGACTAGAGGTCAGAAGAGATCCCACAGTCAGATTGAAGGAGGAGGGGGTGCAGCGCCCCGAACAACAGCACCATCCTCTGGCATTCGTATCCACGATGTGGCGATGCGAGGGCCAGCACCACCACCCAGGCAGCAGCAACAGCAACAGAGGAAGAACCAGCAACCCCCGGCGGGCTGCACTTATTGTGGGAAGATGGGGCACACTAGAGATGTATGTCGGACATTGAATGGACTGTGTCTGATATGTGGAAATCCAGATCATCGGATTACCACATGTCCCATGAATTCGAGGTCAGGAGGACCAGGACAGCAGTTTCCTGCTCTGCCAGCACCAGAGACAGGGCAGTATCGAGGACCAGCATTGGCAGTGAGGCCGTTGGCGCAGCGTCCGTTAGTATCATATGCTCAGATGTTTCGGCAGCAAGGGCCGCCGATGCAGCAACACCAGCATAGACCACCCCAGCATCATCAAGGAAGGGGCCAGCAGCAGCACCAGGCTAGGCCACAGCATGGGAACCAGCAAGGAGGTCGAGGGCAGGCATTCACACTGTCCTTGGAAGAGGCATTGGCATCGGGAGATGTTGTGGCAGGTAACATTCTCGTCGCCTCATATCCCGCAGTAGCATTGTTTGATTCGGGAGCATCCCACTCATTTATATCTGCACAATTTGCGATACGACTAGGAGTGGAGTTCGAGGCATTGTCAGGGAGGTTGAATATACTCACTGGTAATGGGCTCGTGGGAGTTAGTAGAGTTAGTTTAGCATGTAGTGTTGTAGTGTGCGGGCATCCTTTACCCGCCCGGTTGATAGAATTTCCTGTTGGAAATTTCGACATTATCTTAGGCATGGACTGGCTGAAAGACAGTCATGCGACAATAGATTGTCGTAGTGGAAGTGTATCTTTTGATATTCCAGGCATGGAGAGGTTCACCTTGGTCAGGTCAGAGGCAACTCAGCAAGAGCATGGAGTAGTAACAGCAATGGAAGAAGTTCCAGTTCCGAAGGTAGTTGAAGAATTTTTAGACGTATTTCCCGAAGAACTTCCCGGTCTGCCACCAGTTAGATATATTGAGTTCAGCATAGAATTGGCACCTGGGACTAAACCAATATCAGATCGGATTTACAGAATGGCGGATTCAGAGCAGGCCAAGGTTTATCAGCATATAGAGGAATTGAAGGAGAAGAAGTTCATCCAAGCTAGCATATCACCATGGGCAGCGCCAGTGGTACTTGTAGGGAAGAAGGATGGGTCATCCATATTATGCATCAATTACAGGAAGCTTAACGCGGCGACAGTAAAGAACAAGTACCCACTACCCAGGATCGACGACTTATTTGATCAGTTGAGCAGGGCTAGAGTTTTCTCCAAGATAGATCTTCGTTCAGGGTACCATCAGGTGAGGGTTAGGAAGGAAGATATTCCCAAGACAGCATTCAGGTCGAAGTATGGGCATTATGAGTTTTTAGTAATGCCGTTTGGTTTGACCAATGCTCCAGCTATATTCATGGATTTGATGAACCGCATCTTTATGCCATACTTAGATCAGTTTGTCGTTGTCTTTCTTGACGACATACTCGTATATTCTGCTAGTGAAGAGGAGCATGATGACCACCTCAGGAAAGTGTTGCAGGTTTTGAGAGAGAACCAGTTGTATGCCAAGCTCAGCAAGTGTGAGTTCTAGACGGATCACATTTCATTTTTGGGTCATATCGTATCAGGAGCTGGAGTAGCAATGGATCCCAAGAAGGTAGAAGCAGTAGAGAGTTGGCCAGTACCCAAGACCGTAGCTGATGTACGGAGTTTCTTAGGATTGGCAGGATATTACAGAAGATTTGTGTCAGACTTTGCAAGGCTTTCAGCACCCATGACCCGCTTGACCCGGAAGAATGTACCATTCGTTTGGTCGGCAGAATGTCAGGCATCATTCGAGACTCTGAAGCAGAAGTTGATATCAGCGCCTATTCTTACATTGCCAGTTGGACCCGGAGGTTTTACAGTATATTGTGATGCGTCAGGTAAAGGACATGGATGTGTCCTTATGCAACATGGAAAGGTGATAGCATATGCATCTAGGTAGCTTCGGGACTACGAGAAGAATTACCCAACTCATGATTTGGAGTTAGCGGCAGTAGTATTTGCTCTGAAGCTATGGAGACATTACTTATATGGTGACCGAGTGGAAATGTACACAGACCACAAAAGTCTGAAGTACATCTTTACTCAGAAGGAGCTGAACATGAGGCAGAAAAGATGGTTGGAGTTGATCAAGGATTATGACGTGGAGCTTCAGTATCATCCAGGCAAGGATAATGTAGTGGCAGACGCTCTTAGCAGAAGAGGCGGCACATTTATGTTGACAACACAGAGGCATATCTTAGAAGACCTTCAGGAGATGGGCATAGAAGTTATACTTCCTAGTGATGTAGGAGTTCTGGCTAGTCTACAAGTCTAATCTGACTTGGTAGATAGGATCAAGGCAGCTCAGGCACATGACCCAAGGATTCAAAAGCTTAGGGCAGATTGTGAGTCAGAACTCAGAAAGGAGATGCAAATTCATGAAGATGGTACGCTTAGGTTTGGATCACGTCTATGTGTACCTAGTAGAGATATCAGACAGGAAGTAATGGCAGAAGCTCACAGTTCTCAGTATTCTATACATCCTGGAGGGACCAAGATGTACCAAGATATCAAGCAGCACTTCTGGTGGAATGGAATGAAGAGAGAGATAGCTAGTTCGTTTCCCGTTGCTTGATATGTCTGCAAGTAAAGGCAGAACAGTAGAGGCCAGCTGGATTATTGCAACCGCTTCCTATTCCAGAATGGAAATGGGAGCATATCACCATGGACTTCGTGACCGGTTTACCGAGATCGCCAAGTGGTAAGGATGCCATTTGGGTAATAGTAGATCGGCTTACGAAGATGGCGCATTTTCTTCCTTTCAGAGTAGGGCAATCTACAGAAAAGTTGGCAGAGTTGTATATGCAACAGATAGTCAGGCAGCATGGAGTCCCTGTCAGTATTGTGTCAGATCGAGATACCCGTTTCATATCACATTTCTGGAAGAGCTTGCATCATAGTCTGGGTACCAAGTTGAGATTTAGCACGGCTTACCATCCGCAGACGGACGGACAATCAGAAAGGACGATTCAGACTTTAGAAGACATATTGCGAGCTTGCACTCTAGATTTTGGAGGGTCTTAGGAAAGCCACCTGCACTTAGTTGAGTTCTCATACAACAACAGTTATCAAGCCAGTATCCAGATGGCGCCATTTGAAGCACTATATGGTAAGAAGTGTAGATCGCCACTAGCATGGGATGATATCGGAGAAAGGAAGATGCTAGGCCCAGAAATGATTATTCAGACGGTTGAAGTGATTAAGGGAATTAGAGAGCGACTTCGTGTTGCGCAGGATCGGCATTGTCATTGGGCGGACCAACATCGTAGGTCGCTAGAGTTTTCTGTTGGGGACCACGTGTTCTTGCGGATCTCACCTACCCGTGGGGTCATTAGATTTGGCGTTCGCGGGAAGCTGAGTCCGCGATACGTAGGCCCATTTGTTATTCTTGATAGGATAGGCGATGTTGCTTATCGTTTGTCCCTTCCACCTTCATTACGAGAGGTGCATGACGTGTTTCATGTATCTCAATTACGGAGGTATGTATCGGACCCAAGCCATATCCTCGATCATTCTGAGCTGGTTGTTGGTACCAACCTGTCTTACGAGGAGCAGCCTGTGTCCATCTTGGACCGAAGAGAGAAGGTACTCAAGAACCGAACAATTAACCTTGTCCGGGTTGCTTGGGGTCATCACTCTTTGGGAGAGTCAACGTGGGAACGTGAGGATGATATCCGATCACGGTATCCACATCTGTTTGACTCACAAGGTATATCTTTTTCTGTGTACCTTGATTGTCTTGATTCCTCATGCTTAACCCCTTATGGGTAGAATTGCTAGATAACGTAGATTGTTAAATATGGATATGTTACTTGCTGTGGACATTGTAAAATGATTGCTTGATTGAATTGCTTGTACTTAGATTAGTTTAGCCCCGATGTTTCTATCCTGCTTGGATTTCAAATTCCGAGGACGGAATTTTTCTAAGGTGGGTAGAGATGTCACTCCCCGTTCCCAGAATGTGTAGTCTTATTCATGTACAACTCATGTGTATTTATTTTAGTATTTATCATGTATTACCCTGTATTTAAATTCCTTTAATTTATGTTAATTAAGTTTCTGTTAATTAATTATCTTCTCTTTAATTCTTATGTTAATTTATTTCCTGCAATTAATTTTTCGTAATTTATTTCCGTATTTTATTTCCTGTAATTTATTTCTATGCTTTAGTTTTATTTTCGGTTGGATGAGCCCCTTAAACCCGACCCATTAAGAACCCGGCCCAACTCCCACCTACCACCCCGTTGCTACTTAAAGCTACCCTCTCCCTTCTCTCTCCTCATTCACTCCTTCTTCACCATTACTTCTTCTCCTTCCTTTCATTACTCTCTCCACCTACCAACTAGGCAAGTACATCTTGCTCTACATGAGGACCATATTTTATGGTTCAATATTCTTCCTCTCATAATTCTAAGAGAGTTTAGTGCTTAGTATTTTTGATTTCATTGGTTCATTTCTTGTAGATCTAAGTTATTGTATTTTCGATTGTCTATGGGTTTTGATCTAGCAAACTCCTTTGTTATCAAGATTTGATGGTTCCATGTCGTAGAGCAGTTCATTCTACCCAATTTTGACCTTTGGAAAGTTGGATTCGGACTTATTTTGACCTAGTTATGGACTTTTGAAGCTTTGGGGTACAACCATGGAGTTCTTGCTGTTTGGAGAAGACAGTGAGCAGTGTATGCTAGCTTTTTAGCTTGCGTCACTGAGCTGTGCGTGCTCTTTAGCGCAGCGCAGTATGGAGTCCATATGCTACCTTTTTAGGAAGCGTGTGTCTTGTATACGCTGCCTTTTGGAAGCGTGTGTCGTATGAAGTTCATACGCTACCTTTTGGGAGCGTATGACTTGCATACGCTGACTTGGATGGTCAGGAGTTGTATGGAGTTCATACGCTGCCTTTTGGGAGCGTATGACTTGCATACGCTGACTTGGATGGTCAGGAGTCGTATGGAGTTCATACGCTGCCTTTTGGGAGCGTATGACTTGCATACGCTGACTTGGATGGTCAGGAGTCGTATGGAGTTCATACGCTGCCTTTTGGGAGCGTATGACTTGCATACGCTGACTTGGATGGTCAGGAGTCGTATGGAGTTCATACGCTACCTTTTGGGAGCGTATGACTTGCATACGCTGACTTGGATAGTAAGGAGTCGTATGGAGTTCCTACGCTGCCTTTTGGAAGCGTATGACTCCCATACGCTAGCTTGGCTTGAGCGTAGCTTGACCTGGGCGTACGCTGGCTTGAGCGTAGCTTGACCTGAGCATACGCTGGCATGAGCGTAGGCTGACATGAGAGTAGCCTGCTTACCCTGGATCTTCTATAGCCCTGTATATTGATATCTTATTAGATGTTTAACGTCCATTTTATATCCTTACGCCTTTTTGCATAAACTTGATATAATCATGATATGTTGATATTTCTGTTAATTATAGATTGTTACGTAGGATATACCATGTGTCATGAATTGAGTTATAGATGCCCGGATTGACTAGAATTAAACCCTAAGAGTTGTAGACTCGACCCCACTGAATGCTAGTTGACTTTCATGCCTTGCCACCATTGATAATGATTGTGATCTTGACTAAATTGATCATGCGTTCCTAATTGGAACTAAGAGACTGGCTAGTCGTCTTATTGAATGAAATGAATGAGACACGTTCATGTTATGAACTATTGTACTCGACTGGCTGATCCCGAATATTGACATACATGCACATGCAGGCTTCAATCTATTTATTTATTTATTTAGTTATTTTTCTACAAAAGAAGCATGTGTACTTTATGGTCAAGGCATGATTACCGTGGATAGATTTGATTGTTGCATTACGCTATGTAAGACCTGCAACCTAACCGCACTGGTATCGTTGTAGAGTTGTGCATATCGTACCCTGTACGAAAGTACTCATTTGAATGACCATAATCCACGGCATGGGATTTCACTCAACGTAGAGACTATTAAGTTAAATAAAATAATGATTGCATGGAGAGAATGGATTCCCGAATTCTTACATGGCAGCCCCCTTGGGACGAGTAGTACCCGACGGGCCGGCTGGTTCCCACAGATACTATAAATCTGCCACACGGGCAGGGAACAGTAACTTCTTTTATTATTATTGTATATTGTATATTGACGGGCGTCCTGCTAGGTCTCGTCTAATTCATGCATGGGCCAATTGATCGACTGGGTAGACTAGCCTTGCTTGCACATAGTAAGAACTGAGGAATCCCTAATTGCATTATTCCAGGATAACTTGGGACTCATAATAGCAAGCCGTAGGAGTTGATTGGCCGTTCAAGATGATTTGTTTGTGCACTGTACTCTATTATCTAACTGGGATGATCACAATGTCAGGACATGACGGGCCAACTTCTGTCCTTGTTTGGTTGGGAGGTTGGTTCGAAGTGTCTTGATGTGATATGAGTTCTAGTAGCAAGCAGAGATCTATTATTATATTCTCTTACTTACTGGTTTTAGTTCTCATGTCGTGCTCCCTTGTGGTACTTGCTATTAGAGGTCTAACCTCTCTGGTTTTGCATGGCCAGATTTAGAGCCAGTTTCCGAGGACTCAGCGTACTTCCACCTCCAGGATGGTCAATACTAGAGGAATGATCGCATGAGGCCTCGAGTGGGTTCCTTAACTTCACCACTCGTTTTGTTATCTATTTTATACCTTGCCGTTTGGCACCGACATGTTAGTCGGATTGTCTTGTACTTACTTTTGCATAATTGTAATTAAGTCAGACTGCAGCTGATAACAATTGTGTATACTTACTACATCATCTGGCTATATTTTGTAAAGCCAGATCTCAAGAACATTTTGACTGAGCGTTTGGGACGCCTTACTGCTTTACCTTACATGTTCTATATTTCTGTTTCTTGTTTGAATGATTGAGACAATAGATGTGAAATGACCATAGTAAGACTTTTATGTAGTATGCACCCCCTCGTCTGGTTAGACAGCATTGATCGTATTATACGGTATTCATCTACCCGTAATACATAGCTGGCTGAGTCACTCCCCCGCTCTCCAGTATTCTGGTTCTGGGGCGTGACAACACTTGAGCTGGATATCATATTTGGCTGAGAGAGTAAAATAAGAAGAAGGGAAGTAGGAAGGAACAGATGGGTTCAGAGCCATGGTAGAGGAGAGGAGAAGGAAGATGCTTGATCAGAACGGATGGCTCAGAACATAACGCAAGATTCATTCTAGCATACGTTAGTGTGAATCATCTATGTTTTGTACATATGGTGTAGTATATGTTCTTATCGTATCTATTATCTGAAGAACGTAACAGAATCAAGATGAACTCACATAATGTAATACTAAGACATCATCTACTACTGTATAAGATATAGTAATAGGTTGTCGTATCATCATTGCCGAGGGATGAGGATCGGAGGACAGTCAACTTTATCTACGACTATATAGTTTCTGCCTCGCCAGTCGAATGGTTGCAGGGACTATGTCCTGATCACCATGTCGTACCGTAGACTAATACAAATGGAGCTAGAAATATCCGTCGCTAACCGGTCACTAGTCCGTCGGTAACTTAGAAATTTTTTGAAAAAAATTGCAGCACTTTCCCTGTTCACAAAAATATGCATAAACTAAACCAATATATAATGCACACCAATTATCCAACAATCACATAGACCAAATATATAATACACACCAATTATCCAATAATCACATAGACCAAATATATAATACACACCAATTATCCAAGAATCACATAGACCAAATATGCACATACAAATTTAATGCAAACCAATTATCCAAGAATCATATAGACCAAACCAAATTAATATAAAATAGACATCAATTATCCTGAAGAGTAACCTAATATCCGTCGTTATAATTCGATTTATCTTCAAGTGTGAGAACGGATGGCTCAGAACACATCCCAAGATTCATTCTAGCATACATTAATGTGATTCATCTATGTTCTGTACTTATGGTGTAGTATATGTTCTTATCGTATCTAGTATCTGAAGAATGTAACAGAATCAAGATGAACTCACATAATGTAATACTAAGACATCATCTACTACTATATAAGATATAGTGATAGGTTGTCGTATCATCATTGCTGAAGGATGAGGGTCGGAGGACAGTCAACTTTATATACGGCTACATAGTTTCTGCCTCGCCAGTCGAATGGCTGCAGGGACTATGTCCTGATCACCATGTCGTACCGTAGATTAATGCAAATTGAGCTGGAAATATCCGTCGCTAACCGGTCACTAGTCCGTCGCTAACTGAGATTGTCACATACACATATGTATATCACAACTAGATGTATAGATATATACATCTATATAGAAGCACACAACTGATAGAACTCGTACTGTCCTTGAGACAGAGAACATATACACCATGAATCCAAACCCCATATTCATATTTACTAATCCAAACACCACCAAACTAATGGATAACATCCAATATGGATAACACATTATTTAGCCAATATACAAACTCAGATGAATTTGAGAAGCAAAGCCCCCCGTCGCCCCCGACCAAAGCCCGCCGCCCCAAGCTCGCCGCCCAGTAGTTCGGTTGCATATATATATGAAGAGGGCTTATGGCTGTGCGTCGATTGCATATACCCCCGATGCCTCCGCCCTAATTCAGCCGCCCAGCCCCCGACGTCGCCACCCAAAGCCCGTCGTCCAGCCCCCGACGCCCCCGCCCCAAGCCCGCCGCCCAGCCTCCCACGCCCTCGCCCTAAGCCCGCCGCCCAGCCCCCGACGCCCCCGCCCCAAGCCCACCGTCCTGCCCCCGACCCAAGCCCTCCGCCCAGCTCCCGACGTCCTAGCCCCAAGCCCGCCGCCCAGCCCCCGACGTCCCCGCTCCAAGCCCACCGCCCAGCCCCCGACCCAAGCCAGCCGCCCAGCCCCCGACGCCCCAGTCCCAAGCCCGCCGCCTAGCACCCGACACCCCAAAGCCCACCGCCCAGCCCCCGACCCAAGCCAGCCGCCCAGCCCCCGACGCCCCAGCCCCAAGCCCGCCGCCCAGCCTCCGACGCCCCCGCCCCAAGCCCGCCGCCCAGCCTCCGCCGCCCCCGCCCCAAGCCCGCCGCCCCCGCTGCCCCTATACGACACCGCGAGAGAGAGAGAGAGAAAGATCGAGAGAGAGAGAGGGGATTACCTTCGGGAGAGAGAGCGGAGAGGACGCCGACGCCAACGCCGACACCGATGCCGATCATCGAAGCCGCAGGAGAGAGAGAGAGAGAGAGAGAGAGAGGAGAGAGAGTGAATTTGGGGGGAATGCGAAAAGTTTCTCCCGTCGTTTCAATTAAAATTTGGAACGTATATTTACCGACGGACTAGCGACGGCTGGTAGCCCGTCGCCCGGTAGTCGCAATTTTTGATACTTGCCGACTGAATATCCGTCGCTACATAGTCGAAAGAAGTGTCCCGCCAATTCCCTACACAATTCCCGCCAAATAATTGAGTGAGTAGCGACGACTGGCCTTCCGTCGCTATATTTTTGACACCCTAGCGACGGATGTGCGACCTTCCTCCCTAAAATTAAAATAAAAATGTAAAGACGTGTGGTCGGTAATCCGTCGGCGAGCGGCCACGAAGCCGTCGCTAACACCGACTGAAAATTTCCGTCGCTAATAGTCCGTCGCTAATTTACTGTATTTTGGTAGTGATAAGTAGCTGGCTGTGTCTGTCCCCCGCTCTCTAGTATTTTGGTTCTGGGGCGTGACAGAATTCTTTATTGATATTAAGCAGAATTACAAAGCAGAAAGCCAATATTACAATCGCTTAAGCTCACAATCTCTTTGAATACAAATCACTCAGCTATCTCTCTCCCATCTCTTAATACAAATATAAATCATGTCCTTAGACTTAAAACTTGAAGAAGGCGATGTCCATACATTATGTCCCTTATAAGTGAAATCTTCAGCACAGTCGCACGTCTCGAACGCCAAGGAACTCTATGCCTAGACGCGTCCAAGAAAGCTCAACACCGAATGAGTTACTACCTGGACGTGCAAACATTGAATGCCCTAGTGGGGAGGCTCTCGCCTACCCATACAAAACCAACATGTTATTTTAGTGAGTGCGAACTATGATTTTTTTTCTAATCTTGCCTTAGGATCATTTTTATAATATATACTACATGTATACTTTTGTGTCACATGACTATAACCATGTCAAGTGATATGATAAAACTTATCGATACTTACCTTTCTGAATTCCCTATTTTATAAAAGTACAGTTACAACATAAGGACTCAGTGTCAAACTACTAAACCATACGCCATATATTGTGTCGAAGTACGTGTCTCTGCTGAAGCCAAATCTTCTTGACTGCTTGCTTTACAAACCTTGTGTTCACTTTTAGACTCAATCTATGACATACGTATGGATTGTTGCTATCATGCTGACTCAATCTATATGGAAGTCACTGGCACCATAAGCCATCTTGGACTTAGCTTGGTATAGACGAGATCCTTACAGTGCGGGTAGCTAGCCATGCTAAAGTCCTCAAATCACATGAGTATGTCTTAACTACCTTGCTTTCCTCTTAGGCTGAATCGGTCATGTGGCTCCAGGTTGTCATTCGAGGTAGCACGTCCTTGTGCACAAGTTGTTTATGACTATGCAATGTTCTCTACCTAACTGACTGTAGGACTTAAACTTGTGTTCCTCCTCTTTCTTTCCATACTTTTCATGCAACTCCCTAAATCAGGGACTGTCTCGATGATCTATAGTTTTGAGAACTTTCCATGTTACCATACTTTCTATCTAAGACTCATGAATGACTATTTAATAGCTCTCATGCTTAACTTGATCAAACCGTACCAGAAACCATGTCATACTCTTTATGATAAGCCTTAAAATTATGCAAATGTGCATGCTATAACTAGCATTGAATCCGTGTGAACATATAGACTATGACAACAAGTCGATAGTTTATGTGACCGCAGAGAAAACTTCTACTATTATCGAAGTCATAGGATCGAAACAAGTCATGGATTGCAAGAGTTATTGCTAATTTTGAAAACCCAACATGAAGTGCTACCTAGGCCTCAAGTTCAATATTTTCATGTTCTACATATCTGACTCAGAACGAGATTATTCCTTAGCTATGTGGGTTCATCTATTTTATTAGCATACATACTCAGAGCATAAGAAAATGTCCATTTATTATGTGTGAAGGCGAAGCAGATACGAGTTCATCGAAGCCACCCACCTAAACGAGAAGTTGCTCGATCGAGCGGAACTTCGAGCAAAATGCTGCATTGCCAAGTCCGAACGGCGTTGCGTTCATTTGATTAATCATGTTGAATTGTTGAACTAAGAGGGACAAGACACTATATGGATCTGTATAATGTACATAATTGGTATTTGGATCTCCAATAAGTAAGAATAATAGTGTTCCGGTCTCCATAATATAGATAAATAGTGTTTGGAACTTTGACTCCATAATAGACATAACAACTATCAAAAATCAATTAAAATAAAAAAAGATAAAAAACAAAAAAATGAAAAAATGAAAAAAATGAAAAAAATGAAAAAAAATGAAAAAAAAAACAAAAAAGAGGAAAAGAGAGAAAAAAGAACAAAAAAAAAAATGACATGAATAAATTTATTGTGGGAATATATTTGCCCTTGTATTCATAATTTCTGGAAATAAATTTGCCCGAGAATATCAAGACCAAAAGTCTAAATATTTCGATTTTATTATGGGAAACCTATTCCCATGTTTGGTTTAGGTTAAAAAATGTATTTCTGAAAATTACAAATACCCAGATGCGGAATCCTATCTCTTAAGAATATGTGGGCATATTTTTTGCTTGAACAACAATTTTTCTAATTTTTCTTCATTTTTTGGTCCTTTTTCATTATTCTTTTTCTAGTTCTTTGAGTATTTTTATTTTTTATCCTGTTATCTTTTTTTATTTTGTTTTATTTTGTCATTTTTTCTCCTTTACCCTATTTCATTTTTTTCGTTTGTTTTTTTCATTTTTTTTGGAAAGCTTATTCAGTTTTTTTTCATTTGTTTCATTTCATTTTCTTTTTTCTTCGGTTGTTTTCCATTTATTTAGTTGGGTTTTAACAGTCAATATTTAGTCTAGGACTCAAATGCTTGTTATCTCTATTATGGAGAACGCAATATAAATATTTTAACTTATTGGAGGCCCTAACATAGTTATGTCTATTATGGAGACCCAAGCACAAATATTCTAAATTATTGGAGAACACTAATTATGTTTATTTTGACACTAATTATGTTTATTATGTAGACCCAAACATAAATATTCAACTTATTCGAGACCTAAAATCTAAATAACCCAAATTATTAAGGTGTTATTAGGCGAATGAGTAATATATTCCCAAAGTGATTATAGAAAAAAGAGAGCATGATATTGAAGGATCCAGATCCTCTCCTTATGTGGATATGCAAGGGGAGCTCATAGCGGAGCAAACGTCTCAAATGCAGGTTAACGAAAACACGATATTACTTTCTTTTGGTACCATAATTTAGCTAGCTAGACTGATAGTAAAAAAATATAAGATGTTGGTATGTGAGATTGTATTAAGTGGTTTTATTTAAGATGGAGGGTTGTAAGGCTATATATAGCCAAGATGTTATCAATAAACATATTCATTCTCCTAATATTCTACATGGTATCAGAGTCAAAACCCTAGCCACTACCTCCACTCCCAAATCCTAGCCGCCACTACCGCTCATAAACCCTAGCCGCCACCACTGCTGTCGTGCTACCACCGCCACCGCCGCCGTGCCGCTCGCCCGCCAGAACTACTGCTGTTGTGTCGCTCGCCCGCAACCACCGCCACCGTCACTGCCAACATCGTCGCAAAGTCACGACTCATACGGAGCCCGTAGGAGCCTTCTACCGCGGTTTCCAGCGTCTCCTACGGGTCATTCCAGACATTGACATCGAAGGCTAGATTCGATGGAGGGATGATCGGGTCTAGAAGAGGACGATCATAAATCATAAGACGGGGGTGAGATGATCGGAGAAGAGGAGAATCGATGCAGAAGATCATCTAGAAGTTGGACTCTTCGGAGGTCGTAACGTTGATGAAGCTAATGAAACTGTCGGCTGGTGAGAGCGCGACACAAACACCGATAAAGTTAGAGCTTTCCTCCATCGATCTGAAGCTTGATGGACTGGCCACCTATATGAGTTAGTCACAACGGGTGAGGAGAACCCTCCCAAGGATGAACCTGGAGGGTTTCTTGTCAAGAGAGAAGACATAGTCGGATGAGGGCTCGACAGGACACGACGAGTGGAAGTCCACTTATATGGTAATATATATTTGGCTCCTCAATTCTATAATCCAGTCGATCGCTGTCTTAATGGATGGTCTTGAGATGGTGAATGACGTATGAGAGAAATTGAGGAGGACCTACGATGGTGTGGGGAATAACTTGAGGGTTTTCCAAATAAATAGGGAGATCGATGACACCGTACAGGGGATAAGACGGTACATGAGTATGCCACATAGTTAGAGCGTCTGTGGTTGGATTACGATCACTCCTCAAATCAGGAGAGCTGTGAGAACCTGAAGTGTAAGGAGAGACATGTATGTCTGCAGGAAATGATGATTTAGTTTCTTAAGGGGCTGGCCACAATGTTTGCTCGGAGGACAATACTACTTCTAGCCCAACCGAAGATCCATATACTTGAGGAGGCTATCTCGGCCTTGATCCAGGAGGAGACTCGCATCAAGCTGCAGGCATGGATAGACGGTCCTCCTAAAATAAAGTTAGCACTGGCGGTTGCCAATTCAGGCAGTACAAGACCTAAGTGTAACACCCGAGTCCTAAAATAAGTAGGACTAGGTACATAAACATGCCAGCAATTCTTCACCAATGGTCCAAACCTCATAACAAGCCCATTAGCGAAATGCTTAAGCTGTAAAGCATGATAACAACCCAAAATATAATATAGGTCACAGGTACACAACTAATCTCATCCATACGAAATAACAGTCGAAGAAGCAATCAAAGTCAAATATGATAAATAGAAAATGTCCTGCAGAAAAGGGAATATAACTGTACGGGTGAGACATCCCGAAACCACAGTAAAAGGAAACTAGTAATCATCTACTACAAGTCTGCTGTAAAAAAAATAAGGAAATAAAGTAAAAGTCTAAAATGAAGAGATATTTCTGAAGAAGTCCTCGGGCACTATCTCGTCCTCTTGTGAAGGCACGTCACATGTCTCGACAAACTTCTAGGTAGTCCTTGTCTCTAACTACACTTAGAGAGATCACCAGGTCCTCAGGGGACTAGCAAGATACATAAACCATGCCTACCTAATAGTATGACATGCATAAAAAAATCAGGATAGAAACATAAAAGGACTAAGCAACAAGTAAACATGCATATAAGAATAACTATGCATAAATAAACTGCTAGAAAGTACACAAAGAAAATAGGTAATAAATGCCAAATTCCTAGGTGAACACATAACAAGAAATCAGCAAATAATCAAACCCTCGCGCTTGCGTGGACTCTCTGGTTTAGACAATAACTAACCCTCTCCCCTGTGTGGACTCTCATGTTATTTTGAAGCAATCAACCCTCGCCCCTGCGTGGACTCTCAGGTTAAGAATAAACGAAATTGGAATAGCAGTTTAGTTATGACACACTCGTCCTATGACACATTATGACTCAGTCAAGGAACAGGCTTAAATAAATCTAGTATGGACTACAATGCCAAACTATGAACAATGATGATATATGAACAAGACAACTAAACTGATATGCATAATATGAAGAAATACACATCAACTAAATCAATCAAAGGAACTAAATAATGGCGTGTAACAAAAGGAGAAGAAATATAAGCATGTAAATAAATTGTAAAGAAAAGTAAGGTATACTTGCCTGGTGGTAGCACGCAAAACCAACAATATCCAATCTTCAATGAGCCACGAAAGTCAAACTCCTATAAATGTCTTCGGTTGCTAAAATAGGCATCACCAATGTGTTTGGCATAAAAAAAGGTATAAGGTCGACTACCCATAAGTATAATTCTGGACACAGTGACAAAACTATAATTTTGGGTCAAAATAGTTTTCGCCGTTGGATCCGTTTTGCACCGAAAAGCATGTTAGAGCCTATGGTCTCTAAAGTCAATAAATTGTATACCTACAAGTCCAGTTTTTTGATACAAACTCAATGGTATGTCCAGATTTGGATTCTGGTGAGTCGTGCACAAAGTTGCCGAATCACGTGCCCACCAAAAAGGCGTTACCGTCAACTTTTTTAGAATCAGACCAAACTTACCTTATAGGACAAGAAAAATGACACGCATCCAGTTGCATAAGTTTCATCATGAGGTGACGAATGTACACGAAGTAATTGGTTAGTTTTCAAAGAGGCCGATACGGGGTATCTCGATCGATACGCCTCAAATTCGTTGTGCACACGCAACCAATTTGAGTTCCAATCTTTAGATGCTCGCAGGTTGCGACCAAGTCACCTGGTTTGTCGGGACGAACCTGGTATTGGTCGGTTTCAAAGGTTTCAAAACTCTTTAAAACATGCTTTTAGTAATTTTCAAACAAATTTATCTTGATGTATAAAAAATAAAATAAGGATCTGTAAACAGCATATAGAAGATTTATAGGTTGTCTTTAAACTGGTTTAATTAGATTACCTAAATTACTATTGGTTTGCTAGTAACTAGGCTTCTAAAATGAGGGTTTAAGCTAAACACACTATCAATGCATGAATAAATTTCTATATTTTTTGGAAACCTTTGTAAAATCTTGTTGAGATTTCACTGTAATACAATCAAATTGGCTTGAATGGGTTTATAGTCGGTTAGGGAGGCTACTGTAGGAGTTTACAAAAGGAAAATGATCGACCAAGCGAGTAGCAAATAAATCGGGAGAAGGGGTTCCTTGCAGTCGCATTTGGACAGAACATGCCTCAGTTCTATGGTTGCGGTGGCTATGCAGCGGCGTACGGCTACCCCGTCGGGTCTCCGGCTAGTAGCAGGCGGTCAGACATGTGTGCAGAGATGTAGGGGAGGTCATAGGTGGCCAGGGATAGATCCAAGTCGAAGGAGGAAAAGTTCTTCGTAGTTTTTTTTTAAAAAAACCCAACGTGTTTAGGTATGTATAGAGTTTTAAATTTTGGTTTCCTAATCAAATTTTAATTCTTGATTTAAACTAGATTTGGGTTTATCTAGTAGAGAATCAAAATCTAAACTATATAAGAAAAATATGTGAGATTTAAAGAAATTTTGGTTCAAACCTTAGCTGGTGCTCCTCTCATGTAGTCGGACCAGAGCAAGTACTGTTCCTGCGAGAACAGTACTGCTCTTGGTGCTTTTTTTTGATTATATAAATAACTATATATATAGACCTATATATGTCTATGTTCTCATATATATGGATACACACATTTAGATAAATACAAGGAATTTTTATATATAAAAATATTGTAAAAAAGTTTATAATCAATGGTTGTAATACATACATTAATTAATTATATTACTAAATTTATAAACAAAATAGTATTTAAATATATAAAGCCTAATATATATATATATATATATATATATATATATATATATATATATGTGTGTGTGTGTGTGTGTGTGTGTGTGTGTGTGTGTGTGTGTATTACCGAGCTCGGTCATGTGAGTTTGTAACCTAAGTAAAATATAGGGCCATTAAAGTGACCATGGTTGGAAGAAAGAAGGCCGGTCTAGCTGTGTTTCTGCATAAGCAGAGTCAGACCTGTGTGTAACCCTCCATGAATGGGGGGGTGTGTACACACACACACACACACACACACACACATACACACACACACACACACACACACACACACACACACACTTTTCTATGCACACTTGTATTTATAACCTATTAAACTAGAAAAATCTGAAAAAATATATATTTTTGCAATGCTATCATATTTCCAAAAATAAAATATCCAATCAAAGAATATTGATATTGTATATATATGTATATATATAACAATTATTTAGGAAAATATTTATTAGATCATTTAAATAAGGTACGGAGTATACACTCAAAATATATATTGACATGGATGTCTTTGGATGTACTATATGACTACCTAGGTTTAGGTTTGGTTCGGGTCAGATCCGGGCTAGTTTAACCCAATCGGGTCTCCTAAAAGTCAATAACCTTAAAAATAAATAATTTAGTCATTTATAGGGGTCAAGTCATAATTTGGCCTGGTTTCCTAGTTTGGACACTTATGGCTCGACCTTTCCTACCATGGCTAAAACACTAGTTAAAGCATACGACTACACTATCCATGCCAAAATTCTTTGTCATCTTGTACTACAAAATTAACCATGACTAAAGCCATCTATAATTATAACTATTTAATTAAAAATACTTATAAATTCCCAAAAATCACTATTTAAATCAAATAAATATAAAAAATATTTTAATTTTTTGGGGGGTTTATACAAAGGAAGAGCTCCGGTAGTGCTACAACTGCGGAAAGGTAGGTCATATAAGGTATGCTTGCACCAAACTAACCAATAAGGGAGATTCAGGTGGTGGAAGTGGACAGTTTGGAGGACGTGGCCGTGGTCGTAGTGGTCGACGGGGTGATCGAGGAGATAATCGGACGAACCTACTGGTAGTAGAAGGCGAGGAGCGACTTGATGGTGCCTATCTGAGAAGGATCAGGCACTGCTGGGCATTCTTGAGGTACTCAGGAGGAAGCAGAGAGCAGCACGCGATGGAGACAGGAAGGGCGGGATCGAGGAGGCGTCCACCTCATTCTTTGCCAGAGGCAACGCTGCCATGTATGTCCTTCCATCGAAAGGTACTTAGACTCACTCTCCCTTGCATCTATGTCTTTTCTTAGATCGTTATACTGGATTGTCGATTCGTGTGCGTCTCGACACGTGACAAGTAATGCTAGTGAGTTATCTTCTTACACTCACCTAGCATCGACGAATAGCATTTAAATAGCTGATGGTACTTTCCAGCCAGTAGTCGATAATGATATTGTCGATTGTACATGTTCAGTAAAATTATCCAATATTTTGCATGCTCCTTCTTTTTCGATCAATCTTTTGTCCATTAGTTCTAAAATCTTCCAACTAAAATGCATTGTCTCTTTTGATATTTCTAAGGTGATCTTCCAAGAGAAGGAGATGGGATGAAGACTTTGGACTGGCACTTGGCATGATGGACTGTGGTACCTGGATCGGGCAGAGCTGGATTCAGCATTGGTGTCTGTGGCAGATAGGGCAAAAATAGGAGGACGAAAGATGAGTGTTGAGGATACACTGATACTCTACCACAGGCGGTTGGGGCACTCCTTTTTCGGTATTTTGAGTAGGTTGTATCCATCTATTTATAAAAAAGCAAATAAGGAGAAACTATTATGTGATGCATATTGTTAGTCTATTTGCAAACAATCGATGGAAAAACTCAGTTGCAATCCCTAAAAAGAGATGCAAATAATGCAGTTGCAATCCCTAAAAAAGAGATACAAATAATGCAGTTGCAATCCCTAAAAAAGAGATGCAAATAATGCTGATTGCGTAGCCTAAACGATTAAAATCGAATCGCGTTTGCAATAGCGGTTTCTCGAAGGCAACAAGAGATGATCAACAACAGTTGAGTCTCAGATTCTCGAAGGCAACAGAAAGAGGAAGGAAGAAGAAGAGCGGATCTCGCTGGGGTGTTGAACACCGGCGCTCAAAGCTATACCCGCAGTACGGATAAGCTCCCAGGAACCAGCAAGTTCAGGAGAACTTCTGGAACGCTCGTAAGTCAATATTTGAGACTTGAACGGGCTTCCTGGACTTAACAGACTCCCTCAACTCTCTTCTTGGTGCATCTTTCAAAGGAGGCCAAGGGGCTCTATTTATAGAGTGGAGTTGAGACTTCACCTCTTCTCCTATCCGATGTGGGACTAAAATACCAATACTCAAAAATAGAGTTTGATATTTTAGATCATCCCACAATCAGCATAGAAGTGTGCCAGTCCACGCCTACCCCCCGAACCCTCCCGTGCATGCACGAGTCATCTTGGAGTCCGCGTCCGAGTCCGAGTCCGCACAACAAAAATTAACTTGCATCCTTGTTGGATTTAATCCTTTTTCCTTCTAGGAAAATACTTCCACATGGCACAAACTTGTGCCCCACTACACCTCATGTGCACACCTCAACACAAGCAATGCATTATATTGAGATACTCACCATTTGGTGTAGCCGATGTGGGACTATCTTTTCTAGTCCAAAGGCAAAAACACCAACAATCCCCCACATATCTCAATATATGGATTGAGCGTTCCCCACAGTGATTGTCCATCATGCATTAGGAGAGATGTCGCTACGACTTGAATCTTCCCGCATAGGTTAAATAACAGCATGATACAAGAATGGACTAAGTCTTGAATTCTGCACCATAACTGCAATTCTTCCTACTCACATAGTGACATCAACTGTGCTTCTGGCTGCACATTGAAGGCCTTGTGCCAGCCTGGTTTCAGTGTATAATTTTTGGGCGTCTACAAGTTTACCCTCAAGAGACGGCCTGATATCTCTGTCCATACACTATAGGTGAGTTCTATATAAAGAGTCATTGGCATGAAGCATTGCGCTTCTTTACGGTGCTACGCCGCTATGACATGGCTGACAAAGCCAAGGCATTACCCCTACCTGGGAACCTCATCGTAGTGTCATACTACTGTAGCATGAGGTTCCAAGCCTCTTTGTAGTGCCAAACTACCCAGCATGAAGCCTTGCGCTCCCTTGTGGTGTTACGCCACTATGACATGGCTTGCAAAGCCGAGGCTTTACCCCTACCTGGGTACCTCATCGTGGTGTCATGCCACTGTAACATGAGGACACCGGCCTCTTTGTAGTGCTGCCTACATCTCTTTATTACGATTATGCAACATTAGGCTACCTGCCTATATGCGGTGCTACGCCGCCTGTAACTTAGCTAACAAAGCCGAGGCATTACCCCTACCTGGGAACCTCATGGTGGAGTCACCCCACTGTAGCATGGAGTTGTAACACTCCTTTGTGGTTGTTGCGCCACCATGCTTCCTGTAAAGCATAACAGACCTTCACTCAGTCTGAGAACTCATTAAGGCATTATGCCATCCTTCTCACAGGATCAATTTTCCGTAGAAAATTCATAGTAGACAACAGTGGTTCTGGGTCCGAAACCCTTACATGTTCCGCAGAACAAGTGCCCACTGTTAACTAATATTTTTCCAGTCAATAGTCCTCCCTTGAATCAAAAAATTAGATATCTGGTAGATTTCTCTTTGAACCAATAACATAAAATTTATTGATAGGATTATAATGACACAATATTAGAATGCCTTCAAGCCCATCTTCCTTGCTGTGTCCTCGACCAGCTGACGCTTGAGACCCTTCGTGAACGGATCCGCCAGGTTTTCCTGACTCCGAACATCGATCACTGCAATGACGCCCCTTTTTATGAGATCGTTTACTGTTCTGTGCTTCAACCGCACAGTCCTCTTCTTCCCGTTGAAGAGTTCATTTGATGCCACTGCTGCTGCCGCCTGGTTGTCACAGTATATCGGAATCGCCGGTATCTGAGCCCCAACCATTGGAAGGTCATACATGAGCTCCCGAAGCCACTCTGCTTCATCTGCTGCAGCGTCCAATGCAAAGAATTCAGATTCCATGGAGGAGCGAGATAACATAGTCTGCTTCTTCGACTTCCACGATATAGCAGCTCCACCCATGGCGAACACATATCCACCTGTGGAATATTCGCTCTCCACCTCTGAACACCAGCTAGCATCACTGAAGCCTTCCACTACTGACGGATCTCCGCTGTAGTATAGTGCATATGTCTGAGTCTTCTTGAGATATCTCATAACACGCTTCACAGCTTTCCAATGCTTTATGCCTGGATTGCTCATAAATCGACTCAACATTCCCACTGCAAAGGCTATGTCAGGCCTTGTGGCAGTAGTAGCGTACATCAAACTTCCGATGACGCTAGCGTACTCCAACTGCCTGACGCTCTCCTTTGAATTTGGCTCCAGTTTCAGATCACTCCTGTACGGTGTATCAATAATAGGAAGATCTTGATACCCGTAGCGAGAGAGCATCTTCTCAATGTAATGAGACTGTGACAGTGCTATTCCAGTGCCTGTCCGGATGATCTTGAGCCCCAAGATTACGTCGGCATCCCCCAAGTCCTTCATACTAAACTTGGTCGAGAGGAATTTCTATGTCTCTGTGACGCAGCTTAAATCCGTACCTAGGATTAGCATGTCGTCCACGTATAGACAAACGATTACTCCTCTTCCGTCAGCAAACTTCGTATAGACACACTTGTCTGTTTTACTGACCCTGTAGCCATTTGACCTTATCACCTTGTCAAACTTCTCATGCCACATTTTGGGAGCTTGCTTCAAACCATACAGAGACTTCATCAACTTGCAGACTTTGTCTTCCAGACCTCTGACGACAAAACCTTCTGGTTGTTGCATGTAGATCTCTTCGGTCAGCTCGCCATTAAGGAATGCCGTTTTCACATCCATCTGATGTATCACCAGCTTGTGTATTGCTGCTAAAGCAATTAACAATCTGATAGTTGTCATCCGAGCTACTGGAGCATAAGTGTCAAAGTAGTCGATCCCCTGCTTCTGAGCAAACCCCTTGGCCACTAGCCTGGCCTTGAACTTGTCAATGGTTCCATCTGCTTTCATCTTCTTCTTGAAGATCCATTTGCATCCGATGGGTCTTGCTCCTTCTGGTAGGTCGACCAATACCCATGTGTTATTGGAGGTGATTGAGTCAATCTCGTTGTCAATCGCCTCCTTCCAGAATATAGCATCTCTGGTCTTCATCGCCTCATCATAGGTAAGCGGATCTGCTTCCACATGATAGGTGACGAAGACATCTCCGAAGTCTTTCGGCCTCCTCGCTCGCTTAGTTGACGGCTCAGCGAGTTCTGGTTCAGCTGGTGTCTCCTCGACAACAACTCCATCTTGGACTACTGGTTCGATAAAGATCTCTGTCTGCTCCGCACCCTCATTATTCTTCGGAATGTCCGCGAGAACAATGTTCTTGTGCCTTGCAAACTTTTCTTCAAAATATTCAGCATCGCGAGATTCGATGATATGATTTGACTCGATATCAAGGAATCTCCGAGCATCACTCTTCTCGGCATACCCCAGGAAGATCGCCTTAGTAGTCCTTGTCCCCAGCTTCTGAATCTTTAGATCCGGGAGCTTCACATACGCCAGGCACCCCTACACTCGAATGACATTCAGGTTGGGTCTGACTTTGAACTAGAGTTCATGAGGAGTTATGTCGGAAGTTGCATACGGCACTCTGTTCAGAATGAAAGTGGCCGTTAATGCAGCTTCTCCCCAATAGCACTTTGGGAGACCCGCAGTCAACAGCATAGAATTCATCATCTCTGTCAACGTTCTGTTCTTCCTTTCTGCTACTCCGTTGGATTGTGGAGAATACGGAGCCGTCGTCTCGTTGATGATTCCATGTTCTTTGCAGAATGATGAGAATTCATGAGACCTATATTCCCCACCTCGATCACTCCTCAGCCTCTTGAGTTGTTGTCCAGTTTGCTGTTCAGCCTCGGCCCTGAACTCCTTGAACTTCTCGAATGCTTCGTCTTTAGATTTGAGTAAATAGACGAAGGCATACTTGGAGAAGTCATCGATGAAAGTAATGAAATACTTCATCCCGGCCTTTGTAGAGAATTGTTTGAAGTCACAGATATCTGAGTGAACCAACTCCAGAAGATCTGTGCTTCGATGGACCCTGTGGAAGGGTTTCCTAGTGATCTTCGTCTGAGCACATATCTCACATTTCTCTACCTTACCCCCACACTTGGAGATAAGTCCTAGACTAGACATTTTGTTTATTCGCTTACAATGAACATGTCCTAGTCTATTATGCCACAACTCAAGAGAGTAATTCAAACTAGTGATAGCATTGACATTATTATGCTGGGTTACAACAAGCTGAATTTTGTACATTCCTTCAGTCTGAAAAGCTTTTCCGAAGAAAGTACCCTTCTTGGACATCACCATTTGGCCAGCATTGATGTCCATCCTCAAGCCTGCGTTGCAGAGCAGGCTCCCAGAGATCAGGTTCTTTGCGATTGCAGGAACATGCTTCACACCTTGAAGCGTCAGAATGTTCCCCGATGTAAGCTTCAGCTCCACCGTCCCGATCCCCAGTACTTCAGCTTGTGCCTGGTTCGCCATCATGACTTTCTCGGAAGTAGGCTCATAGGAGACGAACCAGTCCTTGTCTGAACAGACATGACATATCGCGCCAGTGTCTATCCACCAGTCCAAGTCTGCCCCCACAGTTGCAACCTGTGCTATCATGGCAACCTGATTAGTAACCAAAGAAACCTTATTAGGCTCACCTTGCTCTTTGGGCTTGGACTTGTATTCACTTTTATAGTGACCCTTCTTGCCACAGTTGAAGCAAGTCACATGGGACTTGGACTTCTGTTACTTGAATCCTGGACCCTTCACTTTCAGATTCGAGAAGTCCTTCTTCTTGTGGTGAGAAGCCGCCTGCTTCCCTTTGTTCTCTCTGGTGGCTTGAACCAGATTCGCCGTTGCTAGTTGCTTGGACAGGGTGTCCAACTTCTGTTGAGAGCGCATCTCGTCCTCAACATGAATCTCGCTGAGGAGATTATCCAGGCTAATCTCCATCTTCTTCCTATGCATCCTTGCATAGATGTTGCTCCATCCTGGAGGAAGTTTTGCCACGATCCCTCCAACGACGAACTTGTCGACGAGGGGCATGCTATCGTCCTCCAGTTTCTGGCGCAGCTTCAGAAACTCTTTCACTTGGGGCAGCATGGTCTTCTCGTCTTCAAAGACCCATTTGTGGTATTTTTCAACCATGAACATCTTCGACCGGGCCTCGTCGTCGTCATACAGCTTCCCCACGGACTCCCAGATCTCTTTGGCAGAAGTCCTCTTTGTGTAGGACTCGGCCAGAGAGTCTTCCATGGAATTCAGGATCAGCAGCCTGCATATGCTGTTATCCTTTTTCCACTTCGTCTGCTTGCTCGTAGCAGCGGCCAGAACAGCAGCAGATCCTGTTGCTGGAATGATTGGTTCTTCCTCATCCAACACGTGATCAACATCCACGAGTTGAAGGTTCAGAGTCACCTTTCACTTCCAGATCTGGAAGTGTTCGCCGTCGAATTTCTCCAACTTGTTAAAGCCGGTATCGACAAGCGAAGCACGAGTGTTTTCCATCGAATCGTATAGCTTTGAGATTGTTAGTCTATTTGTAAACAATCGATAGAAAAACTCAGTTGCAATCCCTAAGAAGAGATGCAAATAATGCAGTTGCAATCCCTAAAAAAGAGATGCAAATAATGCAGTTGCAATCCCTAAAAAAGAGATACAAATAATGCTGATTGCGTAGCCTAAACGATTAAAATCGAATCGCGTTTGCAATAGCGGTTTCTCGAAGGCAACAAGAGATGATCAACAACAGTTGAGTCTCAGATTCTCGAAGGCAACAGAAAGAGGAAGGAAGAAGAAGAGCGGATCTCGCTGGGGTGTTGAACACCGGCGCTCAAAGCTATACCCGCAGTACGGATAAGCTCCCAGGAACCAGCAAGTTCAGGAGAACTTCTGGAACGCTCGTAAGTCAATATTTGAGACTTGAACGGGCTTCCTGGACTTAACAGACTCCCTCAACTCTCTTCTTGGTGCATCTTTCAAAGGAGGCCAAGGGGCTCTATTTATAGAGTGGAGTTGAGACTTCACCTCTTCTCCTATCCGATGTGGGACTAAAATACCAATACTCCAAAATAGAGTTTGATATTTTAGATCATCCCACAATCAGCATAGAAGTGTGCCAGTCCACGCCTACCCCCCGAACCCTCTCGTGCATGCACGAGACATCTTGGAGTCCGCGTCCGAGTCCGAGTCCGCACAACAAAAATTAACTTGCATCCTTGTTGGATTTAATCCTTTTTCCTTCTAGGAAAATACTTCCACATGGCACAAACTTGTGCCCCACTACACCTCATGTGCACACCTCAACACAAGCAATGCATTATATTGAGATACTCACCATTTGGTGTAGCCGATGTGGGACTATCTTTTCTAGTCCAAAGGCAAAAACACCAACACATATAATTTAGAAGAACTTACTAGGAGCTCTTATGTTAGTACGAGCCATAGGAGCTCCTCTGTTTTAGATATTATACACTTTGATATTTGGGGGCCTTGCGTCATAACTACTATGAATGGTTACAAGTATTTTGTTTCTTTTATTGATTGTTCCTCTCGTGTCACCCAGCTGTATTTGATGAAGAATAAAAGTGATATTTTTGTCTATTTCCTGGACTTTCATAAATATGCCTAGACTCAGTACAGAGTAGTGGTGAAGGTACTGAGGTCTAACAATGGGACATAGTATACCAATAAAGCACTTCAGGAATACCTGTCAGCCTATAGGAAGCAGTATCAGACCACCTGTGTATACACACTGGCACAGAATAGAGTGATAGAAAGAAAGAACAGACACCTTATTGTGGTGACAAGGAACATGATGATCGCCATGAATATCCTACAGAGTCTGTGGGGGCATGTACTATTGATAGCAGCTCAACTAATCAACATGATACCTTCGAAGGTACTGGGATAGAAGTCTTCATATGAGATATTGCAAGAAAATAATAGTGGGATACTCCCACTAAAGTTATTTGGCTGTATATGTTTTGTGAAAGACAACAAAAAACATACCGTCTATTGGAAAACTTGACCAGAGAGCAGTCAAGTTGTCATGCTCCGCTCCTAGAATATGGTGAGCCGAGTATGTAACGTCATCTCCACGCTACGCGACATACGAATACTCTAGTACCTATATTCGCGATTGTCGCCCGTAAGGTTCTAGGATAGGTTATCACATGTCATAACTTGCAAAAATACAATTAATATTATTCAAAAAGGCATTCTGAAACTATAAATTTGAAATAGACTATCTACCCAATACAAGTATTAACCCAATTATAATTATATATTTATATACCTGAACTGATGACGAAAAGATCTGATTTCAATATAATTGCGTTCAATCGTCCCATCTCGTTCTTGTTCTCCAGTTTCTCTCCAATGTACAATAGCATCTCCTTGGTCTACAAATCTAGTAAACAATACTAGGTCATCAAACGACATGCAAGCCCTCAGTCAAGGACGAGTAAATAGAATAAATAAATTGAGAATCTCTATGATGATCGGATTCTCGAAATTCCAAATTAAAGAAATTAAGAAATTAATTTAGAAGGATTATAACGTTAACATAAAATATGACTGCCTAGATGTTGTTCTAGTAAATTTTCTCAGTGTTCGTCTTACGACTAAATCCTAATAATTCATAAATAACGACTACTGTCACAATCACAAAAATCTAAATTCACTACCATAATCATAGTCAAGTTTCCTATATGATGATACAGTTTAGAGAACACATTTGGATCACGATCATTCTCTATTTTTCTGACAATAATCCCATTTACCTGGGTCCAGGTGGTGTCTGGATTGGGTACGGTGCCTTAGATCCGACCCCCCACATCTTGTGGAAAACTTGTATGTATTAACTTTTTAAATTCTGATTTTATTCTCAGAATTTACTAGACTGTTCTCTGTTGGTGAGATAGGCCTCACCCCCGACATCTCAAGGCCTTATAGATGCGGAACTACTGATCAGCTTTTATTGTTGTTATTATATTACAGAGATTTCGATAGATGTGATCCAGTTGTTCTTTCCCACCCCATGATGCAACTACAAACGCATATAACAGTCTATTGAATCCTAGGTCTAATTTCAGGTTATAACTCAGTTACCATCTCGTATGTCAAAGATAATATGCCATATGGTAATCTCTTGTTGGCAGGAGATTATCCAACTTGTTACCATCTCGTGTGTCAGAACAACACGCCATATAGTAATAATCATTAGTAAAGAATCATTCAACTTATTTTACCATCTCGTGTGTCAAGGACAACATGCCATATGGTAATCTCTTTTTGACTAGGAAGCTGGATATAAACTTAGACTATTCAATTAGATTTTCCTAATTCTGGAACTTTCTAAATTTTTCTATCTATCAAAATTACTGAAAATTTTGGCAGTCTTCTTTGTATTTGTTGACTCAGAACATTTTATAATAGACAAAATATATGAATATAAGCCCCGGGCTCGCCGACCCCTTCGGTGGAGCAACTTTCAATACCGGTACCACGCAATATATAAAATCCCGGGTATGCCGACCCCTTCGGTGGAACAACTCAACGCCGGAATCACACGCAGTTATACATATATATAAACAAGTAATAAATTAGAACTTTCTTACCAATGTGCGACATTACCTTAGCAATTTGCAATTCTAGCAATTAGCATTGGTCCAGAGTTACTACACAAGTCCATAAAACCCAAAGCAAGTCAGAGATCACAATTTTACTCAAAACACTAAATGATACAACCATACAAGAGGAAGTGCATTTAATAGATCGTATATATGTCAAATATCTTATTCTTAGGATAGTGCTTATCTATATATAATGAAATTTCCTTAATTAAGGACATACGCTTCCAAACTTGGCGGTACTTGCTATAAAACATATTCCGACACTTTACGAATTTTAGAAACTTAAGGATACTATTTTAAATCCATTTATTTATGCACTCTAAATTAGAGTTACTATTTAGCGTATATGTTGGAATTTCACAAAAGACTAGTTTAAACTTTTCCAGAATAATAATTCGGATCTAATATGTCAAAACATTATTCTATATGTATATATTCGAGGAATGCATCCTATTTCTTTTTGCAAATTTGAATATAAAATAGTCTAAACTTAAATAAATGCTGATTCTATGTTCTAATTGGTTCCTATCATTCTATTTAATCAATCTTAATCCGATACGGTCTCGAAACCCTAAAATATGAATCATAACCCTTTGAACCATTGTTTCTCAATTTTAAATGTTAACTTAGTATATATTAGTGCAGGAATTTAGATTAATTAGGAAATTGTTGACCAAGATTATTACCCTTAGTCGATATGGTTACTTACTTTTTTTTGACATTCTAATTGTCCTAAAATTTATTTACTCGATAATCTTCCGTTCATATTTCTAAAGAAAACTTTTGAATTGTAATTCAAAAATTCTATGATAGTTTACCAATTTAGGGCTCGATATATCCGATACGGCCTTGTATCGTTCATGACATTCACACCCAAGGTTCCCTATATAACCCTAACTCAATTACGGGTTGAATTCCTTACCATAGTCTTAATACCTATTTATTTCTAGTTCTATTTCTAGACATCAATCATCCATAGTTAACTTGATATTTCCATGACATAAGTACTTATACCCATAAGCCAATCAATCACTACATAAAATTTGTTTCTTCATAAAATTTATTATATAATTTCCTTAATTTCTATGCTAGCGAGTCTAGAACGACAATTTTTATATACATATTGATATCCATGAATAATTTTAATAAACTAATTTGGCACACATAAATTTAAATGATAAACATCAAATCAATACTCACTAGTATCGTTGTGTACAAATTATGTCATAATCTCTGTCAATATTCGAAATAATATTTACATATATACTTATGTCCGTATCATAATACTAAGTTTAACTATATTTAAGTATCCAAGTCGTATTTGGAAAACAGGTATCCAAGCTATCGTTCATAATAATTGTACCCTTGTGTACGTGTCGCTTTCGGTAAACATGTCCGTCATACCCTTATTTATATATATATATACAAATTATCCTAATTTGTGTTTATGAAGAAAATAATTCTAATGGATATGGCATAGACAAAAATAAAACAAATAGAAAGAAAAATGGAAGAGGGCATGCCTTGGAAAAATTAGGGATTTGAATTTGGGGATTAGGGTTTTGCTATCCTTTTCTTCTAACTCCTTCTTCATCTTCAAGCTTCTTCTTCTTTACTCTTTCAATTTTTCTTTTTAGAATAAAAGTGATTTGGGTTTAGGTTTTGTTAATGGAGGTAATGATGGAGATGAAAATAATGATGGTGGAGATATTGGAGGTGGTGATAGAGGGGGCCGACGGCCGTAGGCAGAGCCGGCGACAAGGGAGGCCGACGGTGAGGAAGAGGAAGAGAGATGGAGAGGAGGAGAGAGAAAGTCGAGAGAGAGAGAGAGAGAGGGAACCGAGAGAGAGATGAAGAGAGAAAGAACCGAGAGAGTGAGGGAGAGGGGCGGTCGGGTGATGGGGGCTGCCCCTCTCTCTTTCTTTAAATATTTTTTTCCTTTTCCCTTTTTTAAATAACTAATTTAAACCCATGCATGATGACACATGTCTTCATGTGAAATTACTTAAATACCCATGTTATTTATGCAAGGTGACAAGTGGGGATTGAGGTGTCATGGTAAATTTGTAATTTGTAATATTTACAAGGGCTTGTGCATAAAAATTTTATTTTAGAAAAGAAAAATGGGTTTAATTGAAAATAAGATAATAATAATAAAATTAATGATAAATAATAATAATAATTGTTTTTAAAAAATTATTAACAAATATAATTATAGAGAAATAAATAATAAAATAATATTTTATTAGGTGCTATTACACTCTACCCACCTTACAAAAATTTCGTCCTCGAAATTTGAATTTAAAGATAAGCTTTTCAAAAACGATTATAGAGGAAAATAAATATTCTACCCACCTTACAGAGGTGAAGTAGTAATTTATCAAATTATTAAACAAAATATCTTGAAATATAGTTATCAAAAGCTTCACGAAAATAAGAACAATTCAAAAATAATAGAAATCATTAAGATTCTTGAAATTCCATAAAACCAAATAAAATTGGTTAGATACCACGTTGTTTCAAATCATAACCATGTATGATCTTTGAATTCAAAATCATATTTCTTATTCTCATTTTTTGGCGTGATATGGTAATCTTGTGCCTCGCCATTGCACATATGGCTGCAACAACGATACCATTTCACTATCAAGGTTTGCTACCTCTTTCTTGATATCCATTGAATGAGTAGGAATTATGATTGTGAAGTAGCTTTAAAGGTCATGATATTCTTAGTAATCAAAAATATATTCAAAAAGCAATACTTAATTTTCAAGTTTTCTAGATATCACCACCGTTACTTTATCATGGTATCAAAACTAATAGATAATATTATAACATAAGATAAACTCATATATCTATATTATCAAAAGTATTATATGTCATTTTAAATGACGTTTTTCAAATTCCAAATCAAGGTAAAATGAAATCAAATTCAAATATCAAGTTCAAAAATTCATTATAAAAAATTATGTCTTGATCCCCAAAAATTTATTAAATTCTTGAATCATGTTTCGAGAATATGTGCCTCGCCAATTTGGATGGCCAGTCCGAATGGCTGCAACAACTTCTCATTTCACGATTCAATTGAAGGATTTTTGGATTTTTGACACAATAAACAAATATTTATTCACAGGAAATTCAATTTCAGAAAGTCCAATAAAACTATTATTTCAAAAAGAAAGTCCAAAAATTAATCAATGAGTAATGCATATATGGGTATTTAGAGGTAGGACAATTATCGAAATCAATGATACTATTTAAAAGAAATTAGATTGAAAAGAGAGAATGCAATTCTAGGATTTTTTTTTAATCAACGAACCTTGGATGAAACAAGAAAATTTGAGAAATTTCAAGAAAGATGGAGATTTATGAAAATAGATATAGGAAATTTGATAAGGAAGGGGACGAGTCAAGATTTAGGAAGGGTTAAGATCAAAATACTGAGGAGTCTAACTATAATTTAGAAGCAATATACAATATTATATGTAACATATTTTATGCCTGTATCTTAAGCAAAATACTATATTACTAACGTACCCAATAGTTCTTCCAAGGTATATTTATATATATGCCAATCCCACATGATATAGTATATCCAATCTAAATAGAAGTCTGTAGTCCTCATTGGCCTATTGGCTTCATAACCCTTATTCCTTCTTTTTCTTAACTATATAATAGTTCTAGATAAATCTGAACCCTTCTAGATAAATCTGAACTCCAGGTTTTCTAAGGATACCCAGTTTGAGATCCTTAAAGAATTTCCTAATTCCTTCACCAATGAGAGTACATAATGTCTAATGTTCTCTGAATTACTTAACCTAAATTTTCTGGTTATGTCTATGCCTATACTAGCCTTGATTTCTTGAATATCATATATTTCTAAATGACAGTCTTAGGTTAGAATTTTTAACTATATAGAATCATGATAGGATATCCATAAGTAATGATTTATAGGGTAAGCCAAATAGAACATAGTCTATAATGGGTAAAACTTGTAGGGTATTCTCTATCTGAAGGTTCTTTGTAGGCTTTTCCTAAGGACATGTCTTAAGGTCTATGTGTTAACCTCTATATAGGTTTCTTCAAAAGCTTGACCTCAATCCTATCCCAGGTTTCCTATTTTTTATAACCTGTATCCTATCTTAGATTTTCTATTCTTCGCAGACCTGCATGGGCCACTACTTAAAGACGACCCCCACATCTTATGGGAAACTTGTATGCATTAACTTTTTAAATTTTGATTTTATTCTCAAAATTTACTGGACTGTTCTCTGTTGGTGAGCTAGGCCTCAACCCCGACATCGCAAGGCCTTACAGATACGGGACTACTGATCAGCTTTTACTATTTTATTATATTGCAGGGATTTCGATAGATGTGATCCAGTTGTTCTCTCCCACCCTATGATGCAACTAAAATCACAAACAAAAGTCTATTAAATCCTAGGTCTAATATCAGCTTCCAACTCAATTACCATCTCGTATGTCAAAGATAATACGCCATATGGTAATCTCTTGTTGGCAGGAGATTATCCAACTTGTTACCATCTCGTGTGTCGAAATAACACGCCATATGGTTGTTTGCCCTAAAATATCAAGAATAAAAATTATAGGTTAATTGAACTTGATTGCAAACTCGCTTGTACAAGAGAAAGCCTAGAGAGAAATCCTAGGAAACAATCTAAGTACAATTGTTTAGTTTTGATTCTGGGGGGGTGACGATAGAGGCTCGAGAAAGTGTAGCAACTCTGCCTTACTTCTTGGACTATCTGACACGATTCTTGCTCTTAAAAAAATTGCCCTTCGTAGGTTGCCAGCCTTTTACATGGGTATAGTACCCTGCTATTCATAATGATAGATGTCTTGAGCTACATAGATGGCCACGTGACCACGTGGCTACAACAACACATAGACCCGCTCTTTGGCCGCCAGCTGGTGACTTGTTGAGATTTTGATGCAACAAATCTGGTTGGTTGAGACTTGGTCAGCTTACCACGTGTCATATCGAAGGATAGGATCAGTCTTCTTGAGTCATTTTGAGCCGCATAGGCCTTTCGGTGTTCGGCCATGTTGGGCCGCATAAGACTCATGTGGCTTGAGTCGCAGTCTCCCTTAGTCCGCATATAGCTTGGGGACTTTTTGAGCCGCATAGATTCTATATTCTGGGCTGTATAAGGCTCATACGGATCAAATTGCAGTCACCCTTGGCCGCATAAAGTGCATAGATTGAGCGGCATAAGGTTCATGCGGCTCTTATCACAGTCCTTCTGGCCGCATGGCCATGTCCAATCTGGTAACATGACATTTATCTGATCACGTCTTATCTTCAGAGTTGTCAGAGCTATCAGTTTTGTCAATTTTGACATAGTTTGTCAGCTTTATCAAAATGGTTGATCAACTTAGCCGCATAAGTAACTATTCTTTCTGCGGCTCAAATCAGTCTGGTTGCGAGATAGTGAAGATGGACCGCAGGGGGCATGAGTCTGTCAGACGGCTCTTTTTTATGCGGACCAATTTGTCCCAAAGTACTTATATGGGCAGTTGTGATCCGCATGAATCCTATATTTTCCAGGCTTCTACAAGTCCCCCTTCAAAGTTTTCAAATTACAAATTTGGAATACTTTGAATAAGAAGCATGGAAATATGTCAAGCCGCAGGGAGTGTTTGAGTCAAGAGAGACATTGAGTCGCAGGGACATTTTGAGCCGCAGGAAGATCTTGTGCCGCAGGAAGATCTTGTGCCGCAGAGAGATCTTGTACCGCAGGGAGATCCCATTCATACTGCCAGCTGTTGCTGCTGCATTTAAGGTCATGATTTGATTTTGGATTTGGGTTCTATTTTTGAGATAAATCTGACGGTTACTAAAGATAAAATTCCCAAACGTCATCATTATCTTTAATGGATACGAGAATCAAAGCGGCAATGACGATTATTAAGGATAAAAAAATCGTTAAGTGTGACGTTCATCTGTTTCCACTTTAAAGAGTTATAAATATGGGCCATACGGAGAGAAAAAAAATTTCTTTCAACTTTTTCTCCTTCGTCTTCATTGTCCCTGTCATCCTTTCTGTCCTAGTTAGCCATGGCTCCAAAAGCTTCCAAGTCGACTGATGCTGCGACCAAAGGAAAGTGACTCACCTCTCCATCGAGAGCTGCGGATTCTCCTTCCATTCATTCTGACGTACAACCCCCATCAAGGGTAAGGACGGCGGGAAGACGACGACTTTAATTTTTGAATGGCCATATCGCATATTTTATGCATCGGCCTATCATGCGTCGCCTCTGTGCTTTATGTGTGATTGATGTACGCCCTATCTGCATATGTTTTGTATGATGGGGCTGTATGGCTGATACATACACTTTTTCTTCTACTGAATGTTAACCCCCTTTTTTCTCTTTTCATATTTTGTAGGGGTTTGGCTAGCAGATTTCTCCAGGACCGGTGTAGGTAATTTTGGCCATGGTAAAGATGCAACACTTGACACACACATCAGAGAGCTCAGAACTCTTCATGCTTTGGAAGAGTTTTCCTCATATATAGGAAGAACCTTTATACGTCGAAGAGTCAGACGGTGGTGGGATGTCATCATGAAAGTTCTGTTTTCACGGCTCTCCAAGTAGGAAAAAATAAAACTAGGGATGTTGTTTTGAAGGTATGGTCTTTTGGAGGAACGGGCCTAAGATGTCCACAATACGGAGGAGAGAAAAGCATGTTATCTTTGCCTTCCTCCGTGCAGCTCCTCGGAGATTCAATAGCCTTGTTTGCTTCTCAGTAATAAAATATGACTTCTTTCGAGGACTACGAAACTTCTTTTTGATGAAGGCGGAGTGCTGCCAAACTGACCAAACTATATATTGCTAGATTTTCCTTTTTTTTCTTTTTGCTGCCGATGTCATTCTATGGATGTAACTGATTTTGAATAAATAGAATACATTCACCAAATTCTTTGTTTATGGTATTTGTGGTGCTTATACTAGAGGGCCTAATACAATATTTGTTTTGATAAAGGATATCCTACTGGAAAACTTTTTGTGGACCTATTGTCCTTTTGTGCATCTGAAAATGCAAGCAAATAGATTTGAATGATATTTTGTGGACCTACTACTCTTTGGTACACCGATGGTACGAATAATAGATTAGGATAACTTTTGTGGACCTATTACCCTTTTGCGTATTGGTGGTGCAGGTAATAGCTTTGAAACAAAACCCAAAAGAGGTAATATGGACGGATAGGTTTTGTGTTCTTAACATCATGTCTTCTATCCCGGGTTGGATACAGGTGTTAAGTCGGAAGACTATCGGTATCAGAGGTAATATGGACGTGACACACGATAATCAGGAATAATCTTTGGTGGACCTATTACTCTTCTGCGCACTAGTGGTGCGAGTAATAGATTTTGAGACAAAACCCAACAGAGGTAATATGGACATGATAGGTTCTGTGGTCTTAACGCTATGTCTATTACCCCGGGTTGGGTACATGTATTAAGTTGGGAGTATTGGTATCAGAGGTAATATGGACATAATACACGATAATCAGGACCAGAAAGTTTGCTCAGAGATAACGATAAGCTGGGCAGACTCATGTGTGATCAAGCATTAGAGTGGACGTTCAGAGGAATCATCATACATGACTTGCCACTCAGGGAGATACGATGTAAAAAAATAGAGTGTAAGTTCAAAGGTACTTGGTGTACATAACTCGATGGTCTGGAAGATTTGGTGGTTTGAGGAAGTACCAGTATGTTCTTAGACATAGTATTTCTTTAGGAATTTTCCATTTATGGGCATCATGAGCAAGTCTTCGTTCTGCTTTACGAGTCGGTATGCGCCGTTGGAGAATATAGTCTCGATGATGAATGGACCCTCCCACTTTGGCTGGAATTTGTCGGCAATTTTGTGAGTCATGACCATTGGTCTGTGAATGGCCAAGACAAGATCGCCTACTTGGAATGTCCTTTGTTTGACTTTCTTATTGAAGGTCCGAGAGATGCGTGCTTGATAGGGCTCGATGCTTTGTTGAGCTTGCAAGCACTTCTCGTCTTAAGCTTCTAATTCTTGTAGCCGTCGACGGTGGTTATCATCTGATGTCAACCGGTATTAAGGGCCACACGAAGTAAGGGGATCTGAGTCTCCAATGGAAGAACTATCTCACTCCCGTACACCAGAAAGATCGGTGTATTTCCCGTAGCCGTCCGACTCGTAGTGCGGTACACCCATAAGCATTCGCCTAACTTTTCATTCCAGTCGTGCTTGTTTGAGGACACAAATTTCTTGAGAATCTTGATTATGGATTTGTTAAAGGCTTCGGCCAGACCATTAGCTAATGGGTTGTATGTCGTTGAAGCTACATTATGACTCCGATTCTTGTCACAGAATCGATAGAATGCATGGCTTACAAACTGCGGACCATTGTCATGAATGATCCTTCGTGGCAGTCCAAAACGGTAAATAACGTAATGTTTTATGAAAATGATCATGTTTGATGTCTTTACCTCTGCCAGCAGAACATCTTCTGCCCACTTGGAGAAGTAGTCGGTGATTGTAAGTATAAACCGGTGCCCTTTGGACGACGGCGGGGTGATTGGACCAATGATGTCCATTCCCCATACTTCAAATGGCAAAGAAGCCACCGTTGGGTGCAAGAATTCGAATGGCAGATGTATGAAATCTGAATGGATCTGACAAGCCTTACACTTTTTTGCGCAGTCGACTGCGTCTGCTACCATCGTAGGCCAGTAGTAACCCATCCAACGGAGACGGTCCTGCAACTTCAGGTCCGGTTGGTGAGCCCTACAAACGCCATCGTGAGGCTCGTGTAAGGCTTCTTTGGCTTCTGTGTTTGACAAACATGTTTGCAATAGTCTATCATAAGATCGTCGATATAACATTTTTGTTTTGGTGTCATAAAAGAATCTGAGAGAATGCCTTCTGATTGACGTTGCTTCTTTCATATTCTCAGGAAGGATTCTGTAGACTACAAAGTCGATGAACGAGAGTCTCCAGTCTTGCACATTATTGGTTATCTGGGTGGAGTAACTCGTATCCAGTTGAATGTTGTTTTTGGGATAGACCAGCTCATGGCCTATCACGTCGACTAGATGATGAACATGATTTGGAACCGCCAAAGAAGCAGCGAGGCCTGCTAGGGCATCGGCTTCAATATTTTGTAGCCTAGGAATATGCTCAATAAATAACCCCTCCAAGGTTGCGATGATGGCAATTGCTGTCTGATGATAAGGAATTAGGTCTCCGTTACGAACCTCGTACGAGCCTCAGATTTTGTAATGTCCCAAATTCGTGATACGTATTTAGTGTACGTATACATATTTTGGACCCATATTTAATTTTTCGTGATTAGTTATCTTGGCTTATTTTGCATTGGCTTGATTTTATTGGCATTGATAGTTCAATTGGTTTTAATGGTTCATTGGTTTATTATTTTGGATTAGTGAAGCTTGGGTTTATTTCATGATTCATTTGGTTTAAATTGCTAGGGAGAGTTATTGGCCTTGACTTGGTTCAACATGACTTGGCTTGGCTTGGTTCGGTTTATTTTGGTTTGACATGGTGAACCACCCCCTCCCATAAATATCAAACTTCCTCTCTCTCTCTCTCCTCATTTTTATTTTCTTCTTCTTCCTCCTCTCCACCTACACCCAAGCTCTAGGCAAGTTGCATCTTGCTATCACTTAAGGGCTATATTTTATTTGTCTAATAGCTTTATTAGTTCATTCTAAGTAACATTAGAACTTGAGTTTTCTCCATTTGGAGCTTGGAATTTTGTAGATCTAAGATTGAAGTATTTTCGAAAAATGGTGGTTTTGATCTATAAAACTTGTTCATTTTCATGTTTTGATTGTTCCATGTGGAAGAGAATTTAATTTTACACAACTTAGACCTTTGCAAAGTAGATTTTCATTGAGATTTGACCTAGTTATGGTCTTTTGAAATTTTGAAATTCTATGGCCATTGCTCTCAGCTTTGGGGAAGATGATCTTCTGTCCCAGGCGCAATCCAGCCTGTCCAGTGCTCTTTAGCGCTGGCGCAGTCCATCTAGCCAGTCCAGTGCTCTTTAGTGCTGGCGCAATCTATTGCTGCGTAACCCATTGCTGCGCAATCCATCCTCTGCGCAACCTATTGCTGCGCAGTTCATCCTCTGCGCAACCCATTGCTGCGCAGTTCATCCTCTGCGCAATCCATTGCTGTGCAACCCATTGCTACGTAACCCGATCCTGTGCAATCCATCCTCTGCGCAATCCATCCTCTGCGCAATCTGACCCCTGTGCAGCTCACTCCTGCGCAGTTGGCCCCTGGTGCACTTGACTCCTGCGCAATCCAACCCCCTGACCCCTTGCGCAATCTATTGGCTCTTGGAGATTTGGTTTTATTTCTCTAAGCTTGGAATGACTATTGTACATGGCATGGTATGACAATGAACTTGCATAACACGACAGTGACCCGTAGTGGTGCACTCCTGACATGACCAACCTGACATAATAGTGGCCCGTCGTGGCGTACTCCTGACTTAACATGACCTGATAACTTAGCTTGACTTGTCTTGACACCGTGGGTGGTTCTTCTTGCTTGCTTGTTAAATCCACTTGTCCAGTCTCGCATCATGTCTAGGATGGGACTCCTGAGTACCACGGTCAGGGGTACCTATTGAAATAAACTAAGGTTAATGATTAGAATAATTCAGTAGTCATGAGAGATTTTCTCCAGTTACAGGCGATCCCTTTATCCCGGCCACAATTGTTGGACTTGTAGCCTGCCGTCGAGTAGGGCACATTTCCAGCCCACTGTCATGTGGGGCACACCTAATAACTCTTGATAATTGCTTAATGAATCCCAGTCGCCTGGATAACTTGGATTAGCTGCAGGGCTTGTGGCTGCTGGAATATCTCATTGCATCTTGATAGTAACTAGGATTGTGACAACCCTAGTTAGTTAATGTAGAAAGCCGTAGGCAATGATTGGCCGTAATTGAATGGATGCAGTCTAGTCCAGTATGGTATTGTCTAGAATTGATTGATTGCAGGATTGTACCAGAATGATTGAAAGATTGTCACTCCAGATTGTCACTATAATGATTGTCACTCCAGATTGTCACTCCAGATTGTCACTATAATGATTGTCACTCCAGATTGTTACTTGACCTGATTTCTTATATTCATCTTGCCGATAAATGGTGAGAGAAACCAAGTTTCGTTCAGACGAAGGGTTACAACCCCGGTCCTTGTTTGGTTTACGGGTTGTAACCTAGCTATCTGAATAGTCCCATGGTTATCTCATCGTATATTATCCTGGCATGCTTTTCCATATGTCCTATCTTTTATTGATTCTGTACAAGAATGTCTTTTATATATCACTTACCATGTTTCTTCTTCGTTTTCTCTTCATATATTGTCCCGCTATGTTTTATTTAGCATGATTCTCCAGTTCTTTTATGTCAATGATGCTTCACTTAGTTATTTTCTCTGATTGGAATAAGTGCATTGGTAGTGCACAAACCCCAAACTGTGTTACTTATTATTTTCTTACCTGTTGAATGCTAATGATTTGTTGGTTTTAGTCCTTAATTGAAGCCTCCCTTGTGGCACTTGCTCTTTCTGGGGTCTGACCCAGCTGGTTTTGTATGGCCAGATATCGGAGCAGCAGCAAAGGATCTACCTGCTTTCCAGCCCGATGGTGGTCACCAGGCGTAACCAGGGCATCGAGTGGGTTTTTTTTTTGTTCTCCTACTGTAATATTGTAAATTATTCTTTTGAGGCGTTTAGCCGACGAGCAAGTGTTAGCTCGATTGTACTTACTTACTGTCTGCCTACGGGCTGTAACATGATTGACAAGCCCCGGGGGTTGATCATGTATGACTGAACTCTTGCTAGTCCTTACATTTTGTACGACTAGCTTCATGATCATCTGGATATGTAATGTTTGGGACGCCTTACAATTGTATATTTAGTGATCTGATATCTTGTTACTATTATTAGTCGGTTGAGATTGAGACAATAGGCTATTTTATGACCTTAAGAGACCGATGGATTGTAGTGAAACCCTCACATATCTAGACAGCCGTGACCGTATGGTGAGATGGATTCTATTTCATCATACGTAGCTGGCTATGTCCGCCCCCGCTCTCCAGTATTCTGGTTCTGGGGCATGACAGATTTGATTAACAATCAGCTGTGAGTCGCCATACGCTTCCAAATATTTGACCCCTACCTCTTTTGTGAGTCGGAGTGCGATGACCAAAGCGTTGTATTCGGCTACATTATTTGAACAAGGTTCTGTGAGAGAGTATGCCCGATTGACTACCAACCCAGAGAAAGAAATTAATGCTACCCCGACTCCAGCGACGATATCACCTTGTGGCCCTGTTCTTGAAGCACCGTCAAAAAACATTCGCCAAACGTCATCATGTGAAGTCTTATTTGAGTTAACAACTTCGTCTGGGATTTTTTCATAGATTTTGGCTGTTTCTGAGCCTGGATGGGCTGCTAGAAAGTCGGCCAAGGCATGACCTTTGACAGCCTTCTGTGGAACGAAGACCATATCGTAGGGGGATAACAGTATCGCCCATGTGTCTAGACGAGAACCGAGTGTTCCTGGCTTGGTCATGAGAACCCCGAGGGATTAACTCGCAAGACAACATGGATAGTCTGCCCTGACACATAGTGTCGTATTTTCTGAATAGCGAACACCTGGGCAAGGCATTCCTTCTCTACGACGGTATACCTATGCTCCGCCCCCACCATCATTCGGCTGAGATAATAGATGGCTTGTTTGTGCCCCGCATCGTTGTTTTGTGCTAGCAAGGTACCGAGGGATTGTTCATCGGCCATACATAGAGCAGGAAAGGCTTTCCGGCAACCGGGGCTACCAGAACCGGCAGATTTGACAGGTATTCTTTAATGTCATCAAAGGTGCGTTGACATTTTTCATTCCATATGAAAGATATATCTTTCTTCATAAGTTGTGTGAAGGGTTGACATCGCCCTGAGAGGTTAGATATGAACCTTCTGATGTAAGCTAGTCTTCCCTGAAGGTCGCGGAGTTCACGAAGGTTCCTCGATGGACTCATCTCCAGGATTTTCTTCGTTTTATCGGGGTCTATGTGAATACCCCGGGAAGGTAATGACAAAGCCCAAGAACTTTCCGCTAGACACACCCATGAAGGACTTGGTGGGATTTATCTTCTGATTGTGCGCTCACATATGGTCGAATACTGTCCTCAAATCATGTAAGTGATCATCCTTGGAGCGACTTTTGAAGACGATGTCGTCAACGTAACACTCCACCGTCTTGCGTAAGTGAAGATGACTCTCATAGCTCGTTGATATGTGGCACCGGCATTCTTCAGGACGAAGGGCATGACTGTGTAACAATATACGCCGATCGGTGTTTGAAATAACGTATGCTTCTCATCATCAGGACATATTTTGATTTGATTGTATCCTGAAAAGCCATCCATAAAGGACATGCGCTCGAAGCCATACGTATTATCGATCATTATGTTATTGATGGAAAGAGGGAATTCATCCTTAGGACATGTCGTATTCAGATTGCGAAAGTCAATGCAGATTCGGATCTTTTTGACAACTGGTACTGTATTAGCTATCCAGTTTGGGTGCTGCTCCTCGCGGATGAAACAGCTAGCTATAAGCTTATTTACTTCTGCTTCAATGGAGTTCATGATGTCTGGACGGAACCGCCATTTCTGTTGTTTGACCGGTTTTGCGTCCGGATGAATATTGAGCTTATGAAGTACGATCTCGGGTTTTAGCCCTGACATGTCTTCATAGCTCCAGGCAAAGAGGTCGATATACTCTCTGACGAGTTTCAACAACGACACCCGTTCGCCGTCCGTCAGGCTTTTACTGACGAAGATTGGCTTTGGAGAGGATTCATCACCGAGATCAACTTGCATGACCTCATCTTCAGTAGGAGGGTCACGTAATTCAAAGTGCTTCTCCTATTGTGCATCCAGTTGTTGGACCCATGGCTCCAATTTAAGAGGTTTGAGTAGATCTTCATCTTCCTCTTCAATATCAGTGGATGCCATATTGACAGATAATATCTGCATGAATATATCTCCAATGCTGTCATCGGAATCGTATGTAGGTGATTCGAATGAGTGAGAATGCCACTCACATTCCTCATCGGAGCTTTCGGGAGTTGTTGCTGGTGTAACATAACCGAGGCCGCATTTGGACTTGTCGTAATAATCTCGAGGTTTCCTATACGGAGTTGACAGCTGCAGAGGCGATCGCCAACCTTTGCCATAATTCAGACCTGGGGTAGCCTCCATGTCGTACCCCTGCTTTTGTATGAAGTACTTGGTTTGAGAACTATACAGGTAGAGCGGTAATCTTCCAGTATCGGGTTTAAGATCAAACTCTTGTGGCATGAAAGGTTAATGACCTTCTTTACGGCCGAAGATGATCGTCTGATCCCCTTCTCTTCTGCCTGGGACTAGGAAGTAAGTACCTCTCATGGGAGTAAGTCGGTTTGCGGTATGGACGATTGTCACCTGTGTGCAGGTTAAGGTCCTGACCGTGTCCCATAGTATACATCAGATTGAGTTTATTACACTCATAATAGTTCAATGGTAGCCTCTTATTGATAAAATAAGGAAATTTGTCCATAGGGATTACATCATCAGGAGAGGGACTATCCACCTTTGCAACAAGATACTTCGCGAGTTCTGTCTCCTCTTCAGCTACCCCCTGCGTGACAGGAGGTTGGGATGCAGTCTTCGTCAACTTGACCACCAAGGGTTCTGCTTGTGGCATTGGCTTGCCTGAGGGTCTCGGATCAACACTTGGTTGCTGGCTCGTCTTGGGAAGACGAATAACCATCGGCTCGGCAGAGGAAATCGTGTCTTCCGATTGCTTTTGATTGGATCTTGGCAATCAGAACACCATTGGATCCCCAGAGGGCCTCGCATCTTCCGGTCGCCTTTGATTGGATTTTGGCAATCGGATCACAATCGGCCCTATGACGGGTTTTGGCTCCTGGCTGGACCTTGGGAGTCGGATGACCATCGGTTCCGACTGCGTAGCTGGGACGAGAGAACCGGGCACCTCTTTATTCAAATTTGCGACAAGGGGTGCAGCTTTGCCCGGTTTACGTGCCTGGAGATGAATTCTCAAGGGTTCTTCTGGCCTTGTGATGACCTCCGATTCGTCAGTTTTACGGTTTTTGGATTCTTCATATAGACAAGCCTCCGAAGAATAATAAGACTCAACCTCTTTGAAGGGATCGATGTCGAAGAATTCAGTTTTTACGAAGCCGTGCTTACTGACATACTTGAAGTACTGGTGGAGTATGGATGGCACGATCATATCCACGGACGCCCCAAGAGGATATTGTAGGACGTATCTGCATCTATGACATAGCAGGTAACCTTTGTCCTCAGGTCGTCGATCTGACATTTCAATCGGATCTTTCCTAAGGGATAGCTCCTTTCCGAGTTGAAACCGCTAATGGCAGTATTGGTCGTCGCTAACCAGTGCATAGGGATGCCGAGGACTTGAAGCAAGCCTTTTGGGATAATGCTTATCGACCAGCCAGGATCGATGTGCATCTGATCCACCTTGATGTCGCCTATGTATTCAGTGTAGTACAAGGGGCAATCATGCAAGTTGGTATTGATCAACCTATCTTGTGGGGGTGAATACGATGTTGGGCATTACATCCGTACAGTTGCTGTCCTGGAGATCTGCCGACGAGTCTTCCCCTGTAGGTTTGACCTGGGCTAAGTAAGCGTCAACATTCTGGAGCGCTTCTCTCAATGCGATACGAAGATCCTTGGAGAGCCTTAGGGGCTCGTATAATGACAACTTTGTCGGTGTATTAGCCAGTTGTGCTAATATGTCAAAGTTGTAAGGTCACTCCAATCTCTGAGGTGCATTCTTACGGAGTGGCCTATCGAAGCGGGTTTCTTTCGGCTTGGACCTGTCCGCCGGTGGAGGTTGAGATGGCCCCAAAACATCAGTGGCAGGCAGCATTGTCGCCTGAGGGACCTCGACTGAACTACCCAGAGTGGGCTGGACTTATGCTCCGGACTGGGTGACGACGGCCGCTGCCTCCTCATCTTCGGTTAAAATGGTATGGTAGGATCTGGACTTCCTGCCCTTCTTCTTGTTGGCTGGAGATGACACCGCCTGGGTAACTTTGGGCACTAAGTCTGGGTGCACCCACATGACCTCTCCTTATGACATGATGAGAGGTACTAAGCCAGTCGTCTGGTCCAGGACAGGGGAAAGATTAGTAACCTCCATCGTTGCTCGAGGGATAGGAATTACCCCATCTTGGGTACTTGTTGGAGGGAAGTCACCGAACTGAATTGATACCATATTTTCTGCCATGGTAACCTCTTCAAAGTCTAGTGACAGAGCTTTGGAGTCGAAAAGACTCTAGATGTACCACTTTAATTGAAAGCAGTCATGAGTGGCATGATGAACATAGCGGTAGAAATGGAAGTATTTTGGGTCCTCCATCTATGCCGTTCGAGGCTCGCGCCTTGGTGGAGGGAGTTGGATCCTACTACCTTGTAAGAGGATGTCGAAGATAGGCTTGACATGACTATCTTCGAATGAGTAATTCATCTTGGGCCACTGAGCTTCTACCTGCTTTTGTTCAGGCTTCTTGGTCGTACCAGCGACCATGGCCTGTTTGCCTTTATTGTCCTGGTTATTGGAGGTACCGTCAGTGTTGTTGTTATTGGAGATGGTACAGGACGTCTGTCTTTGACCTCTCCATCTGGGATGTGTAATCCCAGCTAGCGAGCCTTTTTTAACTTTGCCTCCGCATTAGTAGCGCTTATGATGAAGGTCGTCCAATCCCTGAACTGATCTTTACCTATCCAGAGGCTGATTGCGGGGAGCAACTTCTTTTGGCAGATTTCAATCAAGAAGTTTTTGGGATTTCCTTGGGGCAATCTCATTGCCGTTTTGGCGAAACCTCTCGATATAGTTCCTTGTTAGTCCCTCTCCTCCTGAACGACGTCCATGAGGTATGACATTGTCACATCATGTCCCACTTCATAGAATCTTTCTAGGAACATGTGCTTAAAACCGTCCAAAGAATGGATGCAGTTGTCCGGAAGGTTGCGGTACCAGTCGAACAAAATTTCCTCTAATGCTCCGATAAACAATCATGTGAAGATGGCGTCGCTATGCGACAAATGGTCGGTTGTGACCTCAAAATAAGTCATGTACCGACTAGCAGAGGTCTTTCCGTCATGCGAATCAATATGAAACGGTTTGTTCCATGGAAGAAAAGGAACATCTCTCCACGTAACGAGATACGACTGCCATATTCTGAGGTCCCGGGAGGAGTCTCGGGCATTGAACATTGCTCAAACCTCCTGAAGTTTCCTCCTTGGCATCATCTGTAGCTGAAGGAGCAGATGCTCCTAGAGGATTGTCACCAGAAGGAGGAGAGGTCTTGTTGGAGTCCACATTGACTGTGTGTCCCAAGCTTATTTGTCCGACGTCCTTGCCGGTTGGATTGGCAAGGCGGCTTTGATTTCGTCTACTGACTTGACCAAGGATAGGAGCATGGCTTCAAGTACTTCTAGACATTGTCGGTTAGTAGGCGCTTAATGATCATCGTCGGACATAAAGACTGGCCGCACGTGGGTAGACGTGGAAGGGATCGTAGCAGAGGTGCTCTCTGTATCGTACCCTCGTATCGAGAAATCGTCGGAGAATGTAGAAATGTCTTTCTCCTCGGACTGGGAAGGGGTGCTACCCCCTGTGCAGGAAGCTGCATCGTCTTGGTGAAGGCGGTCACCCTCAGGGACATCCACGTCTGTTGCGTAATTCCAGTGGATCGCTAGCCCCTATGTATGCTCTTGGAAGACCAGGTTGTCGTATACTTTGAGGGGACTGCTACCCCCGGCCACATCGACCCCCAAGGAGGTCAAGGATGCACCCCGAGGTGTTGGGAGCTTCTTTCTAGATCGATTGCCTAGGTAGACACCCCCTATGGCTATCGTTGGCAATCCTCCAGATGAAAGTTTCCTTGCCGTGCATGCTGAGATTGTCGGACTGGAAGAGCCTGTCTTCTTTTCTCCCTTTTCGGAAAGAACCTTCCGATTTGAATTACAGGAGGCGAAAAGGAATTCCTCATCTCCTGGGATTTGCACTTGTTCCCCAAGTTGTTGTCGGACAGGTGCTAGCTGGTATAGTCGTTAAAAAATGGACTGCCGATCTTCATCTGCTGCTGACTTGTCGCAGCAGCAGTTGATGATGACTTGGGTGCAACGACGTCCCGAGAGGGGATCATCACATGCAAGGTTGCTTCTTTCTTCTTGCGTTTGCGAGTAATCACCTCTCACAAGTCGATTGCAGGCTGATCTACCTTTGTATCCAATTTATGGACTCGGATATCCCGAGCACAGGGTACGTAGGTATCATATTTGCTTCCTGATCTGAGGCTAGTAAAAGCACTTGCTCTCGATCGTTGGAGGGAGACTTTTGAGTCCCACCCTGTCGGTTAGCCTGGGGGACTGGACGCGGGTGGTTCTGTACAACTTTTCTTCAGGAGCCCGTATAACAGTTAACGGTGCCCGCTGACGGTCAGCAACTTGGACAGTTGATTGGGCTTGTTGGGCCCGTACTGCCCCAGACTTCTTCAATTTAGCACCTGAAGGTGCATAATAAGAAGAGTCCAGATTAGAATATTCCACATTCTCAATGGGCTGTATAGAGTCGGGCCCGCATGAGAGATTGTCGAATACATGTAGAAGCAAGAAAAATATAGGGTTCATGCGGATTACAAATTGCCGCATAGGTACCTTAGACCAAACAGGTCCGCAAGAAGGAAAGCCGCATGAATGTTCAAAGACATATGCGGCCCGTCGACAAACAGCTATAGAAGGAAGATATGCGGCCAAAGAGGAGAAGTTTGACTGATAAAGCTGACAAGTCTTGGCAAAACATGACAGTTCTGACACTTCGACAAGAAAGATAAGACGTGAGACGTCGCCCAAAAGCAGGGTTCGTACGCCCCCATGCAGCCAGAAGAGTGTCATCTAAGCCGCATGAACCTTATGCGGCTCAGACTTATGCGGCCCCAAAAGTTTCTAAACTTCATACAGCTAAGAGCAACTATGATCCAAGCCGCATGAGTCTCATGTGACCCCACATGATCAAAGACTGAGAAAACTATACGCAATAGGACACGTGGCAATCTGACCAAGTCCTTAACTACCCAGATTTGCTGCAACAAAATCCAAACAAATTGACAGATGGTAGTCTAAGAGCGGGTCTTCTCGTACTAATCAGCCACGTGGCCGCAAGCCGTCTATGCGGCTCAAATTACATCCTATTATAAATAGCAGGGTGCCACACCCCTGCAAAAGGCTGGCAAACTTCAAGATAAAAGCAATTTCTTCACAAGCTAGAGACTACATCAGATAGTCCATGGAGTAAGGCATAGTTGATAGCACTTTCCCGAGCCTCCACCGTCATCCCCCAGAATCAAAACTAGAAAATTGTACTTAGATTGTTTCCTAGGATTTCTTTCTAGGCTTTCCTTTATACAAGCGAGTTTGCAATCAATTTTAGTGTTCTGTAATACCTGTATTTGATTTTTATGGCAAACACGATGGCGACTCTGCGGGGGACATCCTTCTCTTCTGATGAAAAGCTGGTGACGCAATCTGATGTGTCCAAGATCGGCTCTACGCAGCAAATGCTTGTGGTTCGCTTCGACCAACAAGCCTTCGAAGAATTGCTCTCTGAAGGGAGCGCCAGCCCGTCTCAGAAGCGAGTTAACCCAAAAAGGACTCGCAAGGTGTCGGTGCGCAAAATTGTTGCCCCCGACCAAGTTCTCGAAGAAGCTCCTTCTGCAGCCCAAGACGGTGACCAAAGCTCTCCTACGACTTTGCTTCTGATCGCAGAGGACCCTACTGCCCCCAAAATGAGCAGAGGAAAACACTACAATGCTGAGTTTTCGGGGGCACAAGAGAACTCCATACGGACAAAAAAGAAGCCGCATAGAGGAGATCGACAATCTGTCCAAACGGCAGCCAATTCTGGCTGTAGGTAGACGACTCATGTGGCAGCCAACTCTGGCCGCAGAAAAATTATCCATGCGTCAGCCAACGCTAGCAGCAAGAAGATGGTCCATGCGACGACCAATCCTGGCTTCAAACATGACGTCTCATGCGGCCCTATCAGAAGCTCTGTATTCGACCACCTCGCATGCGGGCTCGGTGCCATACAACTCACTGAGGATGCGGGATGTATCAATCTTGACTCCTTTTACTATGCGCCTTTGGGTGCTAAGTTAAAAAAGTCTAGAGAAATACGGGCCCAACTAGCCCAGTCAACTGTCCAAGTTGCTGACTGTCAGCGGGCCCCGTTGACTGTTACACGGCCTTCTGACGGAAAGTTGTACAAAACCATCCGCGTCCGGTCCCCCAGGGCTAACGGACAGGGTGGGTCTTCAAAGTCTCCCTCTGAAGATCCAGAGCAAGTGCTTTTACTAGCCACGGACCAGGAAGAAAACATGATGCCTAGGCACCCGTGCACTCGGGATTCCCGAGTTCACAAGTTTGGTGCAAAGATAGACCAGCTTCCTACCGACTTACGTGACGTGATTACTCACAAACACAAGGCGTCAGCATCAGCATGCAATGAGTCTTTCTCGAAGCGTCGTTGCACACAAGTCATCATCAACTGCTGTTGCAACAAATCAGCAGCGCCTGAAGATCGGCAATTAGTTTTTCAGCGATTGTAGCAGCTAGCACCTGTCCGACAACAACTCAAAAAACATGTGCAAATTCCAGGGGATGTGGAGTTTCCTTTTATCTCTTGTAATTCAACTCTAAAAGTTCCTCCTGCAAGGGGAAAAAGGAGACAGGCTCTTCGAGCCCGGCCATCTCGGCCAGTATTGCAAGGAGACCCTCATCTGGAGGTTTCCATCAACCACAGGGGGTGTCTATTTAGGCACTCGATCCAAAATGAAGCTTTTGGCACCCGGAGGTGCACCTTCGGCTTCCTTGAGAATGGATGAAGCTGGAGTTAGCAGCCCCCTCAATGTATGCGAAAACTCGGTGTACTAATAGCACACACAGGGGGTAGCGATCCCCTAAAACTCTGCAACAGAATCGAATTTCCCTGAGGGCCACCACCCTCACCAAGACGATGCAGATTCCTACACAGGAAGTAGCACCCCTTCCGAGTCAAAGGAAGATGATATTTCGATATTCCCTGACGATTTTTCTATACAAGGGTACGATACAGAGAGTACCTCTGCTACAATCCCCTCTATCTCTATCCACGTGAGAACAGTCTTTTTGACTGACGACGATCATGATGTGCCTTCCGAACGACAACGGCTAGAAGTGCTGAAAGCCATGCTCCTATCTGTCAAGTCCGTGGATGAGATCAAAGCTGCCCTGCCAACTCAACCAGCAAGGATGCACGGACAAACAAGCTTGGGTCCCGCAGTCAACGCGGACTCCAACACGACCGCCCCTCCTTTGGGTGATGATCGCTTAGCACCATCCGTTTCTTCAGCTGCAGATAAAGCCAAGGAGGCAAGGAGGGAAGTCCATGAGCTTCGAGGAATGTTCAATGTCCGAGACCCCTCTTGGTATCTCAGAATACGGCAGCCATATCCTGTTGCATGGAGAGACGTGCCTTTTCCTCTACGGTACAAGCCGTTCCATATCGATTCCTATGATGGGAAGACCTCTACTAGTCGGTACATGACTTACTTTGAAGTCATGACCGACCACTTGTCGCATAGTGACGCCATCCTCATGCGACTATTCAGCGGAGCATTAGAGGGGATCGCGTTCGACTGGTACCGCAACCTTCCCGACAACTATATTTACTCTTTTGATAGCTTCAAGCACATGTTCTTGGAGATATTCTACGAAGTGGGGCATGATGTAACGATGTCATCTCTTATGGACGTCGTTCAGGAAGAAAGGAAGCTGACAAGGAACTATATCGAGCAGTTCTGCCAAACCATAATGAGGTTGCCCCAAGGCAATCCGAGGGCTCCTTGATTGAAATATGCCAAAAGAAGCTGCTCCCTACAATTAGCCTCTGGATGGGCGACGATCAGTTCAGGGATTGGACAACTTTCATCATAAGCGCTACCAACGCGAGGCAAAATTGAAGAAAGCTCGCCAGTTGGGGTTACATATCCAAGATGGAGAAGATAAGGGCAGACGTCCTCGTTCCACCTCTAGTAACAGCAACAGTGGCACCACCACTACCGGGACAACAAGGACAAACAAGCCATGGTCACTGATGTGACTTCAAAGCCCGAACAAAAACAGGCAGAAGGTCCGTGGCCCAAGGTCAATTACTCATTTGAAGATAGCCATGTTAAACCTATCTTCGACATGCTCCTGCAAGGGGGTAGGATCCAGCTCCCTCAACTGAGACATGAGCCCCGAGCAGCAAAAATGGAGGATACAAAATACTGTCACTTCCATCGCTATGTCCATCATGCCTCTAATGATTAATTCAAATTAAAGCGGTACATTCAGAGTCTTATCAACTCCAATGCTCTGTCGATAGACTTTGAAGAGGTTACCATGGCGATGGAGGTTACTAATCTTCCACCCGTCCGGAGCCAAACATCTGGATTGGTACCTCTCACCACATCGCGAGGAGAGATCATGTGGGTGCATCCAGACTTGGTACCCGAAGTTACCCAGGGGGTGTCATCTCCTACCAGCAAGAAAAATGACAGGAAGTCCAGAGCCTGCCACACAATTTCAGCCGATGCTGAAGAAGCTGCAGATGTTGTTACCTGGTTTGGAGCACAAGTCCAGCCCATACAGGATAATCCAGCCGAAGATCCTCAGCCGACAACGTTGCCTCCCTCTGATATTCCAAGGCCATTTCAGCCTCCACTGGCGAACAATCCAAGACAAAGGAAACCCGCTTCGATAGGCCACTCCACAATGATTTACCTCAGGGACTGAAGAGACCTTACAACTTTGACATATTAGCACAATTGGCTAATACGTCGACAAAGTTGTCGCTATACGAGCTCCTAAGGCTCTCCAAGGATCTTCGTGTTGCATTAAACGAAGTCCTCCAGAATGTCGATGCCTACTTAGCTCAGGTCAAGCCTCCAAGGGAAGACCCGCCAGCAGATCTACAAGGTGGCGATAACACAGCTGTAATGCCCAACATCATATTTACTCAGCAGGACATGTTGATCATGTCCAATTTGCATGATCGCCCCTTATACTACACTGGGTACATAGGCGACATCAAAGTGGATCGGATGTATATCGACCCTGGCTCGTCAATAAGCATCATCCCGAAAAGCCTGCTCCAATTTCTTGGCATCCCTATGCATCGGCTAGCGGCGACCAACACTACCATTAGCGGTTTTAACTCGGGAAGAAGCTATCCCCTAGGGAAGATCCGGTTGAAGTACCAGATTGGTGACCTGAAGACGGAAGTTACCTGCTACGACATAGAGGTAGACACACCCTACAACATCCTCTTGGGGCGTCAATGGATACAAGACTATATGGTCGTGCCATCCACCCTTCACCAGTGCTTCAAGTATGTCAATAAATACGGCTTCGTGAGGACCGAATTTGCCGACATCGATCCCTTTACAGGGGTTGGGTCTTATTATTCTTCGGAGGCTTGTTTATATGAAGAATACAAGAAGTACATCATTAACGAATTGGAGACCATTACAAGGTCAGAGGAACCCTTGATAATTCATCCCCAAACTCGTAAACCAGGCAAAGCCGCACCCCTTATTGCAACCTTGCATAAAGAGGCGCCTAGTTCTCTCGTTCAAGCTACGCAGTTGGAACCAGTGGAGATCCGACTCCCGAAGTCAAGTGCCAAAGCCCATCATTGGGCCGATGGTGATTCAGTTACCAAAATCCATCCGAAGACCATTGGAAGACACAGAATCCCTTACCGAGCTAATTGTCACCCATCTTCCCAAGACGAGCCGGCAGCTGAATATCGATCCGACATACTCAAGCAAGCCAATATTTCAAGTTTGACCTTTGGTGGTCAAGTTTCCCAAGATGGTATCCCAACCTTTAGGATAGCAAGGGGTGGCCGAAGAGGACATAGAACTCGTCGAATACCTGGTGGCACAGACGGATGGTACCTCTCCTGATGATATAATCCCTGTGGATAAAATTCCTTATTTCATCCATAAGAGGCTACCGTTAGACTATTCTGAGTTTGATAAGCCTAATCTAACGTATGTCGCACAGGACTGTCTAGACGTTAGCCTGCATACACGGGTGACAACCGTCCATACCCCAAATCGACTTGCTCCCATAAGGGCACTTACTTCCCGGTCCCAGACAGAAGAGGATGGGATCACACAATCATCTTTGGCCAGAAAAAAGTTCCTCAATCTTTCACGCCACAAGGGTCCGACCTCGGACCCGACGCTGGAAGACTACCGCTCTACTTGTATAGTCCTCAAGCCAAGTACTTCATACAAAAGCAGTGGTACGACATGGAGTATACCACGGGTCTAAATTCTGGCAGTGGTCGACGATTGCCTCTACAGCTGCTGGCACCTGCAAGAAAACCTTAAGATCATTATCAAAAATCCAGACACGGCTTCGGATATCTTACTCCACCAACAACGCCCGAAAGTTCTGACGAAGAATGCGAGTGGCACTCTTATTCTTCCGAGTCACGCATTTACAACTCCGATAGCAGTATTGGAGATGTATTCAGACAGACATTATCTACCAATATGACATCCACTGATATCGAAGAAGAAAATGAAGACCTACTTAAACCACTTGAGTTGGAGCCGTAGGTCTAGCAACTAGATGCACAATAGGAGAAATGCTTTGAACTTTGCGATCCTTCCACTGAAGATGTGGTTATACAAGTTAACCTCGACGATGAATCCTCTCCAAAGCCAATCTTTGTCAGTAAAAGTCTGACAGACGACGAGCGGGAGTCGTTGTTACAAGTCGTCAGAGAATACATCGACGTCTTCGCCTGGAGCTATGAAGACATGCCAGGGCTAAACCCCGAGATTGCGCTCCATAAGCCTAATATTTATCCGGACGCAAAACCAGTCAAGTAATAGCAGCGGCAATTTCGTCCAGACATCATGAATTCCATCAAAGCGAAAGTGAACAAGCTCACAGCTAGCGGTTTCATCCATGAAGAGCAGCACCCAGACTGGGTAGCCAATATAGTGCCAGTCATCATAAAGAATAGGAAAATCCGAATCTTTATCGATTTACGCAATCTGAATGCGGCATGCCCTAAAGATGAATTCCCTCTTCCGATTACCGATATAATGATCAATAATACGTATGGCTTCGAGCGCATATCCTTTATGGATGGATTTTCAGGATACAATCAAATCAAGATGGCTCATGATGATGAGAAGCATACATCATTTCGAACGCCGATCGGCGTATAATGTTATACGGTCATGCCCATTGGCCTGAAGAACGCCGGTGCTACATATCAACGGGCTATGAGTGTCATCTTCAAAGATCATTTGTGTAAGACGGTGGAGTGTTACGTAGATGACATCACCGTCAAGAGCCGTACCAAAAACGATTATTTATATGATTTGAGAACAGTGTTCGACCTCATGTGGGCACACAACCTGAAGATGAATTCCACTAAGTTTTTTCTGGGGTGTCCAGCAAAAAGTTCTTGGGCTTTGTTATTACTTCCCGGGACATTCACATAGATCCCGACAAAACAAAAGCAATCCTGGAGATGAATCCACCAAAGAATCTTCGCGAACCCCGTGGCCTTCAGGGAAGACTAGCCTACATCAGGAGGTTTATATCTAACCTCTCAGGGCGATGCTAACCCTTCACTCAACTCATGAGAAAAGGTGTCTCTTTTATATGGAACGAGGAATGTCAGCGTGCCTTTGATGATATTAAGGAGTACCTGATGAATCATCCAGTTCTGGTAGCCCCGGTCGCCGGAAAGCCCTTCCTGCTCTATGTACGGTTAATGGAACACTCCCTCGGTATTCTGCTAGCACAGAATAATAACGTGGGATATGAACAAGCCATTTACTATCTCAGCCGAATGATGGTAGGACCGGAACATAGGTACACTGCCGTGGAGAAGGAGGGCCTTGCCCTAGTGTTCGCCATTCAAAAAATACGATACTATGTGATAGGGCAGACCGTCCATGTTGTTTTATGAGTCAATCCCCTCAGGGTTCTCATGACCAAGCCAGGCGCAATTAGTTCTCTTCTATCCACCTGGGGGATACTGTTATCCCCATATGACATGGTCTTCGTTCCGCAAAAGGTTATCAAAGGTCAAGCACTGCTGACTTCTTAGCAGCCCATCCAGGCTCAGAAATAACCAGAATTTATGAAAAAATTCCTGATGAAGTCGTTGCCTAGACCATGACTTCGTACGACGCCATTTGGTGAATGTTCTTCGACAGTGCTTCAAGAACGGGGCCATAAGGTGATATCGTCGCTGGAGTCGGGGTGGTATTGATTTCTTCCTTCGGAATAGTAGTCAATCGAGCGTATTCTCTTACAGAATCCTGTTCGAACAACGTAGCTGTTTTCCATAAATAAATTCACTTTATTTATTGTGTTTCTGGGTCTTGATGGCTCTTGATTATATAGGGAGTGATTAATATGAGCCACATAATTTTTAGCATACTCTGCATCCGGATCTTTTATTTTCATTTCCGATTGATGTGGTTTCTTAACACCAGAAGTGTTTCCCAAACGGATTTGATTAAGTTTTGTTCTTAGATCAATTGGATGTAACACATTGGTTTTGGAAACTTGAAGTTTTCCTTCCATTGATCTAGATATTTGCAGAGAAGGAAGAGTTGAACCACCCCCTTGATTAGGAGTTGGAAACAGACCTTTTATAGACAAATTCTGTGCCCAATTCGAAGAAGTCGTAGAAGAAGACATAAAAGAATATTTCTTCTTAGAATTATTCAAGTTTTGAGACATAGAATGTCCAAGAGGAAGATTAGTCAAAAGACCATCTTCTTTTCTTTGACTAATAAAATTGTCAGTCAAAGCTATTCCTGAAGTAAAAACTATAGGAGCAGAAGAAACAACTAAAGAGTTATCTCTTTTCGAAGGGACTTTGTGTGGAAGACCACCCCCAGTTCTAGTAGAACTTGGCAAAGAGGAAGAGATAGCTAAAGAGCTATTCTTCTTAGATGAAATACACGCTGAAACAGATTTGGTTAAAGAACCAGTACTGTTAGCGTGATTGTTGATTTTAGAATTATACGCTGGAACAGATTTGGCTAAGGAGCCAGTGCTGTCAGTGTCATTTTTGATTTTGAAAATACACGTTGGAACAGATTTGGCTAATGAGCCAGTGCTGTCGGCGTGTTTCTTGACTTTGGAAATACACGCTGGAACAGATTTGGCTAAAGAGCCAATATTGTCAGCGTGACTTTTGGGATTGAATTTGCACGGTGGAACAGATCTGGCTAAGGAGCCAATACTGTCAGCGTGACTTTTGGGATTGAATTTGCATGCTGGAACAGATTTGGCTAAGGAGCCAATACTGTCAGCGTGACTTTTGGATGTGAGATTGTACGCTGGAATAGACTTGGCTAAGGAGCCAGTATTGTCAGCATGACTTTTGAATGCTGTCATCTTCGAGTGCACAAGAGTGTGCGAGCTTGCAGTAGAGTCTTTGCCAGTGTTAGGAGTAGACACTGTGGCAGAGACTTCACCATTGGCTGCCAACTGATTCTTAGGGACATAGACAGAGTGTCCCTTCGACTTGGCAGTGATGATGGAGGCTGAAGTGGGCTTGCCACTCTTAGCCCACTGAATTTCTTCGTAGGCGAGTTGATCGAATTGGATCGTCATCACCTTCTTCGTCGAGCCGATTGACGAAGTGTCGCATTGAGTTGTTGCCATCTCAGAAGAGGAGATGGTTTTCCCCAACAGAGTCGCCAATTTGTTTTCCAAAAATAAATTCACTTTATTTATTGTGTTTCTGGGTCTTGATGGCTCTTGATTATATAGGGAGTGATTAATATGAGCCACATAATTTTTAGCATACTCTGCATCCGGATCTTTTATTTTCATTTCCGATTGATGTGGTTTCTTAACACCAGAAGTGTTTCCCAAACGGATTTGATTAAGTTTTGTTCTTAGATCAATTGGATGTAACACATTGGTTTTGAAAACTTGGAGTTGTCCTTCCATTGATCTAGATATTTGCAGAGAAGGAAGAGTTGAACCACCCCCTTGATTAGGAGTTGGTAACAGACCTTTTCTAGACAAATTTTGTGCCCAATTCGAAGAAGTCGTAGAAGAAGACATAAAAGAATGTTTCTTCTTAGACTTATTCAAGTTTTGAGACATAGCATGTCCAAGAGGAAGAGTAGTCAAAACAACATCTTCTTTTCTTTGACTAACAAAATTGTCAGTCAAAGCTGTTCCTGAAGTAAAAACTACAGGAGCAGAAGAAACAACTAAAGGGTTATCTCTTTTTGAAGGGACTTTGTGTGGAAGACCACCCCCAGTTCTAGTAGAACTTGGCAAAGAGGAAGAGATAGCTAAAGAGCTATTCTTCTTAGATGAAATACACGCTGAAACAGATTTGGTTAAAGAACCAGTACTGTTAGCGTAATTGTTGATTTTAGAATTATACGCTGGAACAGATTTGGCTAAGGAGCCAGTGCTGTCAGTGTGATTTTTGATTTTGGAAATACACGCTGGAATAGATTTGGCTAATGATCTAGTGCTGTCGGCGTGTTTCTTGACTTTAGAAATACACGCTGGAACAGATTTGGCTAAAGAGCCAGTATTGTCAGCGTGACTTTTGGGATTGAATTTACACGCTGGAACAGATCTGGCTAAGGAGCCAATACTGTCAGCGTGACTTTTGGGATTGAATTTGCACGCTGGAACAGATTTGGCTAAGGAGCCAATACTGTCAGCGTGACTTTTGGATGTGAGATTGCACGCTGGAACAGACTTGGCTAAGGAGCCAGTACTGTCAGCATGACTTTTGAATGCTGTCATCTTCGAGCGCACAAGAGTGTGCGAGCTTGCAGTAGAGTCTTTGCCAGTGTTAGGAGTAGACACTGTGGCAGAGACTTCACCATTGGCTGCCAACTGATTCTTAGGGACATAGACAGAGTGTCCCTTCGACTTGGCAGTGATGATAGAGGCTGAAGTGGGCTTGCCACTCTTAGCCCACTTCATAGAGTTAAAAATAACTGAAAGGATAACTGTCTTCACAGCCTTTGCCTAGTTGAAAATCATGCAGGATTTAACATACGCAAGGTTGTGAGCAGTTACTGGACGTGGCCTGTAACTGTTGGACACATGGCAATCATGCATGAGTCGTGTGCAAGTTACAGGACACGCAGGCGAGAGATCAGTGGCATGGCTGCCACATACTCCAATTTGATGAAATCCACGCAGACTTATTGAAGACGAAATCCACACAGACTCGGGACAGAAAGCTTCAAAATCCACGTAAACTTGGGGCAAGAAGCTTCAGGATCCACGCAGACTTAAGGCAAAAAGCTTCAAAATCCACGCAGACTTGAGGAAGGAAACTTCAGAATCCACGCAAACTTGAGACAGAAAGCTCAAAATATACGCAGACTTTGGGAAGGAACATAATCCACGCTCGATTGAGGTAGGACTGCCAGCTGTCTTGATCCGACGTGCCTTGACTGACACAAAATCTCTGACAGTGATTACTTTTGTCAGTCGTATTAAATGACAAGAAGCACTTTTGGTACGCCAACTTGACGAAGGCTGAGTCTTGTTGAAGAAGATTTCGAAAATCACGCAATAGTCGGCTGTGATCTCTCGAGTTCTGTGAATACGTGGCATGCGAGGAGACATTCTTCGACTGTCGTGCTGTCAGTCATGATGAAATTTCTGACAAATGATGAGCTGTCACCCAGCGTGACTTTTTTAATATTGTCCTGATCAACTCAGCGTGACTTTTGGACCTTGTTCTGATCAACTCAGCGTGACTTTCATTTTTGAGGCCTACAAAAACCCCTTTCAAAGTTTTCAAAAAATGATAAATTATTTCGAAATACTTTGAAAACGAGATGATACAATAAAATCAGTCACGCTGAGATGACTTCAAATTTTTTGAAAGTTGAAAAAGACTTCGAAGTTCTTTGAAAACATCCAAATGAACTTATTAAATGTCATGATGACTCTTCATTTTTCGAGACTGATTGCATCCAATTTATGGTAGAATATGAACCGCCGGTAAGCTCTGTTATATAAACAGGAAGAGAATTCAGCTTTGATGTTCATCTCACGTCCACATGACACCGAAGGAGAAAGCTGAGGAAGAAGCAAGAAAGTTAGATTTCTGTGCCCATGGCGACCCTACTTTTGAGGGTAAGGAACCGGAGCCTTTTGTCTTCGAGTTCAAAGATGACCCGACACAACTAGCCAAGAATTTCTTGAGCTATTTTGGCTTGGATGGCTCGTCTTCTTCCAATGGACGCAGCCTCGCGGAGCAGCGTGAAATATTCAAGGTTCTGTTACACCATATGGGAGTCAAGAGCGTAGAAGAACTGGGCGCTAAGCTCAGTCGCTCTGCAAAATAGAGCGTGACTTTTATGCTTTTGTTTTCTTTTTGAGAATGTTGCACTTTTGTCTTTTGTAAGGCCATCAGTGCCTGCTTATCTTTGCATTGAATGTTCAAAATTCTCTGTGGTACAAATCTACGCTGAAAGCTAACTTTACTCCGAATAGTGTGCACCAATGAAGAGCCATAGGCGGCACTCTTTGAATATTTCCAATGCTGTGCTGTCTTCCAAAGCACACGTGACACTCATTCCATAATTTATGAGCGCTATTTGCTCGGATCTTTTCCAAGAATAGGCTTGTACTTTGTCCTTTAAATAGATAAGTGAGTTTCACAGATACTCATCTCCTTATTCTTCTTCTTCTTCTCTGAGAATGAATTTTTTGTGAGATTTCATTCTCAAACAGGAAAGCAATGCTTTCTAATGTTCGATTTCTGTGCACTATACCAGACATTGGTTTGCCAATCCGTAGCACCAAACTCGATGGTAAGTCCAGTATAGAACACGTACCATTTTTTACTGTTTGAAGATGGGCTTTTGTTTCTGACTGAACAGGATGCGTCTGTTTCTAGTTGACAAATGCACGCTGGATGATAATGATATTTCTGTTGATTTAATCTCTTTTTCCTTGCTGTTTTCTACAGAAGCTCGGCTGAAAATTTTCTTCAGAACTGGCATTGGTGATTTGGATGCTGTGGAGAATATTCTGCTGACACCTACATCAGGGAGCTCATACGCTTTTGACGCGTAAATCAGACAACTCAGAACTCTTCGTGGGATAGAAGGGTCTTCCCCAGATGGTAGGAAGAGCCTTTATACACGAGAGTTGGATGGTGGAGTCAATTCTACCCCGAGAAATTGGGTAGTAGAGTTCCTTTCAGGGTAGAACTAGGAATTGTATCCCAATGTTGGATACATTCCTATCTCCTTTGAAAGGTCGCTCCCAATCCACCAGTTGTATTGGCAGCAACACGTCTTCGTGCTGCCCTACTCTGTGGTTCTCCTCTCGTCTGAGAGAGAAGACTAGAGTTTGATTCCTGCTGATCTGGTCGTGACTGGGACCCAGACAGTCAGGAACTGCCACCAACAACGAACCTGACGGAGAAGGTCCGACGGAGAAGATCCAAAGAAGAAGATAGATCTCTATTAGGTTATTATTATGGTGTAGAATGAAAATCCAAAATTTGTAATAGATTTCCATTATGATTTGTAAGAAAGTCTAAAAGAATGTAATAGACTTTTTGTGGTGAAATGAGAATGGAAATGATAATTTTTCTATGCTCAAAAATTTGTATTTGTGGATGAATTGTGGACATGATAGATAATGAAATCTTCTTTTCTGATTTAGAGTATATAATATTATCAGAGGTAATATGGACATGATAATATGTAGGAACTCCAAAGAAAATAGATTAATTTCTATACAGAGGTCAAAAATGACAAGTAAGTAGATTCGGAATTGATCCAAAGGTAAGTAACGAATCCCCAAAATTGATAGAAGATTATGAACGGACGAACCATCGGATGAATGTAATAAATGAACGAATGAACCGTCAAGTATTAATGAATGGGCGAACCGTCTAATGAATTTAAGAAATGAACTGATGAACCGTCAAACATTAATGAATGTGTGAACCGTTGGATGAACGTGACGTTTCATTATTTAAAGAACTTCTGCCTATAAATATAGCAGAAATCTGAAAAGAACGAACACTTCTATTCCTCAACATAAAAATGTTATCTGAAGAATCATCCAAGAAGGCTGAAATCGCCATGAAGATTCAGAAAGGCACTGAAGAACGCCCTGCTGATCCAGTTCAATCGAAGAAGGCGGCAGCAGGCGAAGGTTCGTCTGCACCCAAGCCACCAAGAGACATTTTGGACTTCCTGCTCGAACCAGGAAGGACTGAAGAAGAAGAAGCCATGAGGATGGCCGCTTGTAAGTTCCTCGTGGGTTCCAGCAAGGAGGTCCTCAGTTCTTTTGCTGATCGCATTTTCGAGAAGGACGGCAGTGGCCCACGTCCAAGCGTAGAGAAGGATGATAGTGATCTTCCTTAATATCATGTACCATCATTCATGATTAAAAATAAAAATTTTATTTCTAAACATGAACTTGTCTGATGATTACAAGCATTTACATTTATACATAATATTTTTTAAGGAATTTGCCATTAATAGGCATCATAACTTTTCGGCCATCCAGTTCTGAGAGTTGATAAGCTCCATTTGAAAAAACTCTGCTTACGATATAGGGACCTTCCCATTTTGCGTCAAATTTGTCCTTGCTCATATGAGTCATAGTCATAGGACGTCTGACTGTTAGAACAAGTTCTCCTTTTTGATACGCTCGAACTCTGACTTTCTTATTAAAAGCTCTTGAGATTCTAGCTTGATAGAATTCAATATTCTGTTGAGCAGATAATCGCTTTTCATCCAGAGCTTCTAATTTCTGAAGTCGAAGATGATCATTATTTTCGGCAGTGAGTTCATTAGCGATTGCTATCCTTAAAGAAGGAATTTGAATCTCTAATGGAAGAACAGCTTCACAACCATACACCAGAGAGAAGGGTGTACATTTAGTAGCATTACGAACTGTAGTACGGTAGGCCCACAAGCATTCACCGAGCTTCTCACTTCAATTACGTTTGTTAGTAGAGACAAACTTCTTTAGGAGTTTGATGATGGTCTTGTTGAAAGCTTCTGCTAATCCGTTAGCTGCCGGATTATACGCGGTAGAAGCCACATTATTAATCCAGTGATCGTCACAGAATCGAGTAAACTTCTGACTGACGAACTGTGGTCCGTTATCATGAATAATGCGTCGAGGAACACCAAATCTATAGATGACATGATGCTTAATAAAGCTGATGACAATGGACGTTTTAACTTCAGATAAAGGAATGGCTTCGGACCATTTGGAGAAGTAATCGGTTATTGCGAGAATAAACCGATGACCTTTGGATGACGACGGATTGATCGGACCGATAATGTCCATGCCCCAAGCTTCGAAGGGCCATGATGCTGCCGTCGGATGTAGAAATTCCGAGGGTTGATGAATAAAATCTGCATGGATTTGACAAGCTTTACACTTCTTTGCATATTCGATGGCGTCTGATACCATAGTGGGCCAATAATAACCCATACGTCGAATACGGTCCTGAAGTTTTGGGCCAGGCTGATGTGCTCCACAAATTCCATCATGTGCTTCGCGAATGATCTGCTGAGCCTCATCACCGGCAACACATCGAAGAAGTAGACCGTCATAAGCTCGACGATATAAGGTTTTTGTAGTATGATTGTAATAGAATCTGAGTGATCGTCGTCTGATAGATGCTGCCTCACTCGGATCATCCGGAAGAATATCATAAAATACGAAATCTAAGAAAGGAAGTCTCCAATCTTTATCCATATTCTGAGTCTCAGTTGAATTACTGAAGATGAATTCCATGCTAGAATCAGATGAAGATGATAAAGATTTACGACTAAATCCAAATCCTCTTGTTGTGTTGACGTCATGAGACGTTGATTCTTCAATGTCAATTGGAAGTCCTAGAGTCAGATTGTTTTCGAGATGAAACAATTCTCGATTGCGAACAACAATCATTTGTTGCCGTCTAATCGGAATAGCCAACACCGCCGCAAGATTAGCTAGAGCATCAGCTTCTGTGTTACATGCTCGCCTAACATGTTCAATAAAGAATTCTTCAAACGAAGAAGCTATAGATATAGCTGATCTATGATAAGGAACCAGATCTTGATGGCGAACTTCATAAGTACCCCTTATCTGATTGACAATGAGTTTAGAGTCTCCGTATGCCTCCAAATGTTGAATATTCAGATGTTTAGCGAGTTGAAGACCAATGAGCAATTTATTGTACTCAGCTACATTGTTTGAACATGGTTGATCAAGAGAATAAGCTCGTTGGATAGCAAGACCTTATGGTGATACAAGAACAATTCCAACTCCAGCGACGATGTCTCCATTAGGACCAATTCTTGAAGCTCCATCAAAGAATAGGCGCCAAGTAAAATTTTCTTCAACAATTTGGTTTGAATCTAGAACTTCATCTGGGATTTCAACATAGAGTTTTGAATCTTCTGGAATTGAATGAGCAGCCAGAAAATCGGCTAAAGCTTGTCCTTTGACTGACTTTTGAGGAATATAGTGCATATCATATTGAGCAAGTAGGATTCCCCAATTAGCCAATCGAGAATTCAAAATACTAGGTTTCTTCATCATGACCCGTATAGGATTGATCTTAGAAATGACATGAATAGTCTGGCCAATGATATAATGACGTGTCTTTTGGACAGCGAACATCAAGGCTAAACATTCTTTTTCGACCGGTGAATATCGAGGTTCAGCTCCGGTCATAGTTCGACTGAGATAGTAAATGGCTTGTTCATGACCATTTTTATTCTTTTGAGCAAGCAATGCACCCAGTAAATGACTTATTGCTCGGGTATACAGAAGGAATGGTATTCCTGAGACGGGAGGTACCAATACTGGCGGGCTCATCAGATATTGTTTTATATCATCGAATGCTTTCTGACATTCATCACTCCAGACGAAAGAAACACCTTTCTTCATGAGTTTATTGAATGGTCTGCAGCGTCCTGAAAGATTAGAGATGAATCTCCTGATATAAGCGATCCTTCCTTGAAATCCTCGTAGCTCTTTTAAGGTGCGTGGAGGACGCATCTCTTGGATGGCTTTGATCTTCTCAGGATTCATGTGTATACCTTTAGAGGTAATGACGAAGCCGAGAAATTTACCACTAGAGATACCTAAGAAGGACTTAGTAGGGTTCATCTTTAACTGATGCTTACGCATTAGATCAAAAATAGTTTTCAAATCTTGGATGTGATCCTCTTTTTGTCGACTTTTGACTGCAATATCATCAACGTAGCATTCGACTGTTTTCTGCAAATGTTTACGGAATATAATGCTCATAGCTCATTGATAAGTTGCTCCTGCATTCTTGAGACCGAATGGCATCACTGTATAACAGTATATACCGATCGGCGTTCTGAAAGAAGTGTGTTTCTCGTCGTCTGGAAACATTTTAATCTGATTATATCCAGAATACCTGTCCATGAATGACATCCGTTCAAATCCACAGGTATTATCGATCATGACATCAGTGATTGGTAGAGGGAATTCATCTTTAGGATATGCCGCATTGAGGTCGCGGAAGTCTATACAAACTCTGATCTTGCCAGTCTTTTTAAGAACATGAACTATGTTAGCCACCCAATCGGGATGTTGTTCCTCTCTAATAAACCCGGAGGCTATGAGTTTATTGACTTCAGCTTTAATTGCATCCATAATGTCTGGACAAAATCGTCGCTGTTGTTGTTTGACCGGTTTAGCATTCGGCAAGATATTGAGCTTGTGAGTTGCGATTTGTGGATCAAGTCCTGGCATATCTTCATAACTCCAAGCGAAGACATCGATGTAATCACGAATGAGTTTAATCATGTCTTGCTTATCAGTTTCTGAAAGACTTTCACTGATGAATATTGGTTTGGGGGATCCCTCTTCACCAACATCTATTTGAACAGGTTTATCTTCAGTCGGAGGTTCTTTTTGCTCGAAACGGAACTCGCATTGATTATCTAACCTTTGGGCCCATTGTTCTGATTCAGGTGAGATTTCAAATTCTTCTTCGCCTTTATCACTTTCTTCAGAACAGTCAATAGAAACCATGTTGGAAGACAGAATGTTGCAGTAGAAATCATCGATACTCGTATCGGAATCCCAAGAAGTGGTACTAGAAGAATCAGATCTTTTATCTTCGTCAGACTCGGGATCTTCATGGATAATATTGATAAAAGGAGTAGAAACAATATAGCCCAATCCGCATTTTGTCCTTCCATATTTCAGAGGAGGAATCCGGACAGTCATTTTTCTTCCTTTGCCATTATTGAGGCCAGTCCTGAAGTCATGGCCCATATTTTTAATGATGTCTTTAGATTGCTGACTATAACAACGTAGTTGTAAGTCTTCCAGTATCGTCATTCTTGTCATCATCTTCTAAATCAGAAGGACTTTGGGGCCCTTTGTAAAAGAATATTGGAATGTCTCCTGGCTTTCTACTGGAAACTAGAAAGTATGAAGATTGTACAGGTTCTAGGGATACATCTGTATGAACAGTCTGTATAACTCCTATGGTTATTGTGCTCAAGTCATCTAACAAATGTAAATAACTATGAACATAATTACACACATCAGCGTACTGCAAAGATGGAGGCTTTTTATTAAATGTAAAAGCAGCAATATTTACATTGGGAGAAGGCTGAGCCTTAGAGATCTTAGCCAAGTCAATGACTAAAGGGGAAGAAGAAGAACGAGAATAAGCTTTGTTTCGATTAAGATCGATAACAAATGGCTCAGAAGAGGTGAGCTCCCTTGAAGCTTGAGATGGAAGAGTAATCCGCCCTCCAACTAGAATTAGCAGAGTATCCTGTGAAGATACAGGAACTGTAGTACGCCCACTAACAGGAATGATCATTGTATCTTGAGCAGACGACTGAGATAACGGAGAGATCCGTCCACTCACCGGAATGATGAAAGAACCTTCTCTGGAGGATTTGGAAGATTGTTGCTGAGTAGTTCGACCTTTAACAGGTATTATTAAAGTCTCACTTTGTGAATCCTCTTTCTCCATAGCTTGTATCACCCTTGTATACTTTTTTTTGTACATTCGGGAATCATTGAAATAAGCTTCGACCCCATGGAAAGGATTTATCTCAGTAACTTCTTTTTGTACTCTTCCATTATTATCAATGTACTTAAAACACTGATGAAGAGTAGAAGGCACCACATTATTTTCATGAAGAAAGGGCCTCCCAAGAAGAAGATTGTAGGATCCCACGATCTCAATCACATAGAAAGTGACTTTGGATCTGAAATCACCTATCTGAAGCTTCAGATGAATCTTTTCCAAAGGCTCGCTTCGGCTTTGATTGAATCCCAGGATAGTAGTAACCGTCTTGGAGAGCTTGTGAAGAGGAATTTTTAGTTCATCCAACAGACTCTTTGGCATTATACTTATAGTAGACCCTGGATCAATGAGGATACGATCTATCTTCATTGTATCGATATAACCAGTGTAGTAGAGAGGCCGATCATGTCGATTATCCTCCAATATCATGTCGTCTTGTGTAAAGGTGATATTTGGGATAATCTCCAATACATTGTTGTAATGTAAGCAAGTGGCAGGTGCTGCATCTGGCTTCTTCAATTGTGCAAGACAAGAGTCGGCTTGAAGAAGTGCTTCACTTAACGTCTCCCGAGTCTCTTTAGAAAGATGTAGAAGTTCAAAGAGGGACATTCTAGCTGGAGTATTAGCAAGTTGAGCTAAAATGTCAAAGTTATAAGGCTTCTGAAGCCCAAGAGGAGGGGACTTCTTGATTGGTTTATCAAACCGAGCCTGTTGTTTGCCTTTCTCAAGAGCCGTAGGCTTAGAAGAAACAGGTTCATCTTGGGTAGTTGAAGGAACAGGCACGGTGGATGATTCTTCTTCAGGAGGAACATTAGGAGCATCTTTATCAGCAGGAGGGGTATCAGGAGTATCCTCCGGATTCTTGGAATAATCCTTTAGATAAGGTTTCCCTGTTCGAGTAGCACCAGCAAGTGCTTCTTCTTCGCCTTTTGGCTCTGTGTCAGAGATAGATCCAAGAGAAGTCATATGACATGACTTAATCTTTCCAGCCTTCTTGGACTTTCGAGAAGTAGTCTTTTGAGGAGAAGGCGATTCAAAATCTGCCACAAGATCAGGATGGATCCACATGATTTCTCCTGTTTCCAAAGTGATTGGCACTAATTCTTCAGACTGTAGAGGAGGAATATTCACTATTTCAAGAGTTGTCTTGGGAATAGGAACGATCCCACTTTCAAGGAGTTGAGGAGGGAAATCTTCGAATTACATAGAGACGACGTTGGAGGTGACAGTCTTCTCTTTCGGAGTAAGAGAAATAGCTCCAGATTTTATCATTTCTTGGATCTTTCCTTTCAGTACGTAACATGTACGAATTATGTGACCCAACATTCGGTGGTATAGACAGTATTTGGGATGATCTATCTTACCAGCTTCATCAGGTTTCTTGATTTCAGGTAATTGTATTTTATTACCTTTCAGCAGACATTCAAAGATACCAAGGACGTCATCTTCGTCGAAAGAGTATTCTTCCTTGGGGCGAGGTGCTCTTGTTTGTTGGGTTGTAGAAGTAGGAGAAGTTTGCACATTTGATGCATCTTTGCTCTGAAGATTAACTTCAAGAGTTTCTTTTCCCTTGCGAGCATTGTTTTTAGCATTATTGTTAGTACCTTGACCTGTTTCTTTGAGAGTCATTTGCACTCCTAAACCTTTGAAGGTTTCAGCACTAATTTCTGCGGCCTTGGCACTGACTATAAAGGAAGGCCAATCTTGAAATTGAGTAGATCCTGTCCACATGCTGATGATTGGCAACAAGTTTGATTTGCATGTGTCGATGGTGACAGCATCTGGAGTTCCAATAGACATCTTCAGAGCTTCTCTTCGAAACCGTTCAATAAAATCCTCTGTAGTTTCATTATTTTTTTGCTTGATTCTAATAAGAGCAGACATAGTCATGTCATTGAGCCCTTCATAGAACCGTTCAAGAAACATCTGTTTGAAACCGGCAAATGAGGTAATGCACCCATCTGGGAGACTTCTATACCATTCATAAGCCGATCCCTTGAGACATCCAACAAACACCCGAGTAAGGAGGGCGTCGCTTGGTTGCAACTGGTCAGTCATCACTTCAAAGTGATTAATAAACTGACTTGGAGAAGTGGTTCCATCATAGAATGAGATAGTAGGAGGCTTGTATTTAGGAGGATACGATACTTGCTTCCATTCTATCGGATAAGGTTGTTTGATGCCTAACCTTTATAAACCATCTTTCTGTTTGAATGCCTCGAATTGAGTTTTGAGATTCTTCAATTCTTCAGAGACAACTCCGGAAGATTGTGGAGTTGTAGCTTGTAGAGAATAGTTGGGAGGAGGAACAGCATTATAAGCACTACCCCCAGCTCCAGAGAGACTAGGATCTGTTTGAGCTGGTCCAGGAGTATTAGATTGTACTACTAGAGGAACTTGTATTACACCAGTATCAATTGGTATGGCATCTGGTACAGCCTGTCGATTTTGTATCTGAGTTGCCATGAGTTCATACATCGACTTCATAGTATCAGCCATGGATTTCATTTGCTGTTCCAAAGAAGCAATTCTTTGTTCTTGAGGAGTCAAGGAAGAAGAAGGTTCATCAGTATTCCCATCAACCATATAAGTCGTGACTGTACGAGGGATTATTGATGAACTGGTGGATGTTGTTTGTTCTGAATCATTGCTTTGTGCATCAAAGTCAATTATAGGAGAACTACCCCCAGTAGGAAGAGGTGGGAAGTTAGATTCTCCAAGGAATTCAGAATCATCTTCAGAGATCAAAGTTCTCTGACTAGAGGCCAGGACTCTTGCTCTTGTGCCTCTATATACTCCATCTGGACTATCATCTCTACCTCCAGTATTCCGAGAGGTCATGTTGACTGAAGCAAACAAAGGCTCATCTTCACCAGGCATAGGTTCACACTGAATCTGATTGAAGACAGATTGTCGTTTTGTTTGACATCTGTATTGTATTGTGACTCTCGGCTGGAAGTCACATTCATGATCAACATAGTCTTGAACCATTGATTGACATCTGCATTGAATTATAACTTTTGGCTGGAAGTCACATTCAGCATGGTCCATTGTCACAGAATTACTCCTTCTTTTCTGTTGAAGGTGTTCTCGTAAATCTGTTTGTGAAGATTAAGGTACATCAGAGAACACTCCTTGTGTATTTTTAGGAGTATATTTCTTGTTCCTGGGTCTTGATGGCTCTTGATTATATAGGGAGTGATTAATATGAGCCACATAATTTTTAGCATACTCTACATCCGGATCTTTTATTTTCATTTTCGATTGATGTGGTTTCTTAACACCAGAAGTGTTTCCCAAACGGATTTGATTAAGTTTTGTTCTTAGATCAATTGGATGTAACACATTGGTTTTGGAAACTTGGAGTTTTCCTTCCATTGATCTAGATATTTGCAGAGAAGGAAGAGTTGAACCACCCCCTTGATTAGGAGTTGGTAACAGACCTTTTCTAGACAAATTCTGTGCCCAATTCGAAGAAGTCGTAGAAGAAGACATAAAAGAATATTTCTTCTTAGAATTATTCAAGTTTTGAGACATAGAATGTCCAAGAGGAAGAGTAGTCAAAAGACCATCTTCTTTTCTTTGACTAACAAAATTGTCAGTCAAAGCTGTTCCTGAAGTAAAAACTACAGGAGCAGAAGAAACAACTAAAGAGTTATCTCTTTTCGAAGGGACTTTGTGTGGAAGACCACCCCCAGTTCTAGTAGAACTTGGCAAAGAGGAAGAGATAGCTAAAGAGCTATTCTTCTTAGATGAAATACACGCTGAAACAGATTTGGTTAAAGAACCAGTACTGTTAGCGTGATTGTTGATTTTAGAATTACACGCTGGAACAGATTTGGCTAAGGAGCCAGTGCTGTCAGTGTGATTTTTGATTTTGGAAATACACGCTGGAATAGATTTGGCTAATGAGCCATTGCTGTCGGCGTGTTTCTTGACTTTGGAAATACACGCTGGAACAGATTTGGCTAAAGAGCCAGTATTGTCAGCGTGACTTTTGGGATTGAATTTGCACGCTGGAACAGATCTGGCTAAGGAGCCAATACTGTCAGCGTGACTTTTGGGATTGAATTTGCACGCTGGAACAGATTTGGCTAAGGAGCCAATACTGTCAGTGTGACTTTTGGATGTGAGATTGCACGCTGGAACAGACTTGGCTAAGGAGCCAGTACTGTCAGCATGACTTTTGAATGCTGTCATCTTCGAGCGCACAAGAGTGTGCGAGCTTGCAGTAGAGTCTTTGCCAGTGTTAGGAGTAGACACTGTGGCAGAGACTTCACCATTGGCTGCCAACTGATTCTTAGGGACATAGACAGAGTGTCCCTTCAACTTGGCAGTGATGATGGAGGCTGAAGTGGGCTTGCCACTCTTAGCCTACTGCATTTTTTCGTAGGCGAGTTGATCGAATTGGATCGTTATCACCTTCTTCGTCGAGCCGATTGACGAAGTGTCGCATTGAGTTGTTGCCATCTCAAAAGAGGAGATGGTTTTCCCCAGCAGAGTCGCCAATTTGTTTTCCATAAATAAATTCACTTTATTTATTGTGTTTCTGGGAAAATTACAACTGTAGGAATCCGATCTAGAAGACGATCGCTTTATCCCTTAGACTATGCAAAGAAGAAATTAAAGCTCTCAAAATTTTGACAGTAGATAACTATGTATCTGTACAATGAATGAGAAAAAGAACTCTATTTATAGAGTCAAAAATAACTGAAAGGATAACTGTCTTCACAGCCTTTGCCTAGTTGAAAATCACGCAGGATTTAACATACGCAAGGTTGTGAGCAGTTACTGGACGTGGCCTGTAACTGTTGGACACATGGCAATCATGCATGAGTCGTGTGCAAGTTACAGGACACGTAGGCGAGAGATCAGTGGCATGGCTACCACGTACTCCAATTTGATGAAATCCACGCAGACTTGTTGAAGGCGAAATCCATGCAGACTCGGGGCAGAAAGCTTCAAAATCCATGCAAACTTGGGGCAAGAAGCTTCAGGATCCACGCAGTCTTAAGGCAAAAAGCTTCAAAATCCACGCAGACTTGAGGGAGAAAACTTCAGAATCCACGCAAACTTGAGACAGAAAGCTCAAAATATACGCAGACTTTGGGAAGGAACATAATCCACGCTCGAATGAGGTAGGACTGCCAGCTGTCTTGATCCGACGTGCCTTGACTGACACAAAATCTCTGACAGTGATTACTTTTGTCTGTCGCATTAAATGACAAGAAGCTCTTTTGGTACGCCAACTTGACGAAGGCTGAGTCTTGTTAAAGAAGATTTCAAAAATCACGTAATAGTCGGCTGTGATCTCTCGAGTTCTGTGAATACGTGGCATGCGAGGAGACATTCTTCGACTATCGTGCTGTCAGTCATGATGAAATTTCTGACAAATGATGAGCTGTCACCCAGCGTGACTTTTTTAATATTGTCCTGATCAACTCAGCGTGACTTTTGGACCTTGTTCTGATCAACTCAGCGTGACTTTCATTTTTGAGGCCTACAGTAGCCAAATATAATGCTCTAGTCATTGGGCTCCAACTCTTAAAAGAAGTGGGGATCAGATATCTGGAAGCTTATGGTGACTCGCAGTTGGTTGTTAACTAGATCCGAGGTTCATACGAGGTTCGCAATGAGGACCTGATTCCCTATTATTAGACATCAATTGTCATCATTGCAACCTTGGAGGGGTTCTTTATAGAGCACGTTCCTAGGCTTCGAAATATCGAAGCTGATGCTCTGGCCGGTCTAGTCGCTTCCTTGGCGCTCTCAAATAACACTCATCATCTAGTCGACATAATAGGCCATGAACTGGTCTGCCCTAGTAACAATATTCAATTGGGTATGAGTTACTCTGCCCAGATAACCAACGACATACATGACTTGAGACGCCCACTCATCGACTTTGCGGTCTATAGAATTCTACCAGAGAATGTGAAGGAAGCTACCTCAATCAGAAGACGCTCCCTCAGATTCTTCTACGATACGGAGACAAAAATGTTATATCGACGATCCTACGATGGGCTACTACTAAGATGCCTGTCAAATACAGAAGCCACAGAGGCCCTATATGAAGCTCATAACGGTACTTGTGGGACCCACCAACCTGGCTCAAAATTACAAGATCATTTTTGCCGGATGGGATATTACTGGCCCACAATGGTCGTAGATGCAGTTGATTATGCAAAGAAGTGCAAGGCTTGCCAGATCCATGCAGATTTCATACATCTGTCATCTGAATTTTTGTACCCAACAGTGGTCTCTTGGCCCTTCGAAGCTTGGGGAGTGGACATCATTGGGCCAATCACCCTGCCGTCGTCTAGAGGGCATCGGTTCATACTTGCAATCATCGATTACTTCTCCAAATAGGCGAAAGCTGTTCTATTGGCAGAGGTTAAGACAATGAACGTGATTAGTTTCATAAAACATCACATCATCTACCGTTTTGGACTGCCCCGGAGGATTATCCACGACAATGGTCCGCAGTTCGCAAGCCATGCTTTCTATCGATTGTGTGAGAAGAATCGAATTCAGAACTTGGCCTTGACCGCATATAACCCCTCGACCAATGGCCTGGCTGAAGCATTCAACAAAACTATAATCAAGCTCCTTAAAAATTTTGTGTCCGTAAACAAGCACGACTGGAATAAAAAGCTTGGTGAGTGCTTATGGGCGTATCGGACGAAAATTCGGACGGCTACAGGAAATATACCATTCTTCTTGGTTTACGGGAGCGAGGCAGTCCTCCCATTGGAAACTCAGATCCCCTCCCTTCGAGTGGACCTCACCTACCGGTTAACGGCGGACGATAACTACCACCTACGGCTACAGAAGTTATAAGCATTAGATGAGAAGCGTTTATAAGCTCAACAAAGCATAGAGCTCTACCAAGCACGCATCTCTCGGACTTTCAACAAGAAAGTCAAACAAAGAACATTCCAAGTTGGCGATCTTGTCTTGGCCGTTTGCAGACTAATGGTCATGACTCACAAGACCCCCGACAAATTCCAGCCTAAGTGGGAGGGTCCGTTCGTCATCGAGACCGTATTCTCTAATGGCGCGTATCATCTCGCAAAACAAAATGGAGACTTGTTCATGATACCCATTAACGACAAGTTCCTCAAGAAATACTATATCTAAATGACACCTTCCAACTATCTCTCAGATCGTGAGTTATATACCCTCTGGTATCGCTGAACTTATGCCCTGACTTCAAATCTTCCAGATTGTTGAGTTATGTACCCTCGTGTACCACTGAACTTACTCTCTGACCACTTTGAGTGAATTCATATCTCATCTCTTGGTCATATCTATGCACTTCTTGGTCATAGCTCTTCTCCACCAAGAGTTTGTCTCAAAATCTGTTACCCGCACCACCAGTGCGCAGAAGGGTAATAGGTCCATAAAGCTTATCCTAATCTATTACTCGTACTGTTAGTGCACAAAAGGGATAATAGGTCCATAAAATTCTCCAACGGGGTAAAACAACCTTGTCCATATTACCTCTGAGTTGTTTTCCCGTCCCTCACAAACAAATCACCCAGTGCATAGAACTTCCACGTTAATAGCACCTCTAATTTGTTCTGTGTACCCCTATTATGCCTACTCCTACCATGTCCTCATTACCTCTGAGTAGGAATGCTCTGTTTTGACCCATATTTACCACGTTCTCATTACCTCTGAGTAAGTATGTTGGTTTCCTCTCCACTTATTATCCGTACTCGCATCGCCAGTACACAAAAAGGGTAATAAGTCCACAAAAGTTATTCTAATCTATTACTTGTACCATTGGTGTACCAAAGAGTAGTAGGTCCACAAAATATCATTCAAATCTATTTGCTCGCATTTCTAGATGCACAAAAGGGCAATAGGTCCATAAAAATCCTCTAATGGGATGTCATTTATCAAATATAAATGCTGTATTAGGCCCTCTAGTACAAGCACCCTAAAATACCACAAATAAAATAGAGTGAACATACACTGTTTATTCAAGATCAATTACATTTATAGGACTACATCGACAGCAAAGAAAGGAAAAATCTGGCAATACGTAGTTGGGTTTGACAGCATTTTGTCTTCAAGCAGTTTCGTGGCCCTCAAAGGAAGTCATGTTTTACTGCTGAGAAGCAAACAAAGTTGTTGAATCTCCAAGGAGCTGCCGGGAGGAGGGTAAATATAGCATGCTATCCTCCCCCTCCATATTGCGGATGCCTTAGCCCCGCTCCCCCAAGGGACCATACCTTCAAAACATGGTCCCTGATGGTGGTTTCGCCTACTTGGAGAGTCGTAAAGGTAGGACGTTCATAACGACGCCTGACCACCGTCCAACTCTCCGAGGTATAAAGGCTCTTTCTACCACCTGGGGAAAACTCTTCCGAAGCATGAAGTGTCCTGAGTTGTTTGATGTGTATGCCAAAAGGGCGTAGGGAAAACTCTTCTGAAGCATGTGGAGTTTTGAGCTGTCTGATGTAGGCGCCAGAATATTGTATTTTTACTCTATCGCCGACACTGGTCCTGAAGAAGTTTGCTAGCCAGATCCCTACAAAAATAGGGATAAAAGGGGATTTAGCACCAAGAAAAAAAGAACTCTGTTATGAGGCCTAGCCAAAACATACAGCTACAAAATCATGAAGTACTGATGCAGCATCAATGCGGCTCAGTCATGAAAAACTCATGCGGCCCGATACTCGTGCGCATCAGCCATGAGTATTCATGCGGCCCGATCATAAAGTGCTCATGCGGCACCTATGCGGTTTAGTCATGGAAAGTTTATACAGATCCATCTTGAGGTACTCAGGCTGTTCAAGTTCGAATGAGGAGCGGTTATGCAGCTCACTCCATGTGGCCCTATTGTACAGAACACATGTTGTCCAGACGAGATAGGGCATACATCGACCAGGCTTATAAGCAAAGGCAGTATATGACAGACCTGTGCATGAAAATATGTGCTATGGCTATTTGAAATTTCAATCATCGTCTGCTCACCATCCTTACTCTTGAGAGAAGGTTGCACGTTGAAACGAATGGAAGGAGTGTTAGCCGCTCTCGATGGAGAAGAAAGTCTCTTCCTTTTGGCCGCCACACCAATCGACTAAGAAGCTTTTGGAGCCATAGCAGAAAGTATGATAAAGTTGAAGGATGAGAGGATGAAAGAGAAAAATCTCTCTCTCTGAACGACTCCTATTTATAGAGTTGCTGAAAAGAGGCTCTTCAATTCTCGAGATCATTAAGGATAGGGATGACATTTGGGGACTATACCTAATATCCGTCGAGCGTCTCTTCCGTTTTTGAGATCATTAAAGATAAAGTCGACGTTTGGGAACTCTATCCCAAGTAACCGTCGGCTTCATCTCAAAAATAGATCCACCACCGAATCAAAAAAATTAAATGCAGTAGTGACAGCTGACAGGCTCTCTACGGCCCGAAGTGTCCCTGCGACTTAAGATCCCTCTACAGTTCGAAAGGCTTCCTTCAAATTGAAGAATCCCTACGGCTTTTTCATGCTTTTTATTCAAAGTATTCCAAATTTGCAATTTAAAAACTTTGAAGGGGGCCTTATAGAAGCATAAAAATATGGGGTTCATGCGGATTACAAATTGACGCATAGGTACCTTGGGCCAAGTAGGTCCACATGAAGGAAAGCTGCATGACTGTTCAAAGACATATGCAGCCCGTCGAGAAACTGCTATAGAAGGAAGATATACGGCCAAAGAGGAGCAGTTTGACTGATAAATCTGACAAGTCTTGGCAAAACATGACAGCTCTGACACTTCGACAAGAAAGATAAGACCTGAGACGTCGCCCAAAAGTAAGCTTCGTACGCCTCCATGCGGCTAGAAGAGTGTCATCTAAGCCGCATGAACCTTATGCGGCTCAGACTTATGCGGCCCCAAAAGCTTTCAAACTTCATGCAGCCAAGAGCAACTATGATCCAAGCCGCATTAGTCTTATGCCACCCCACATGATCAAAGATTGAGAAAACTATACGCAACAGGACAGGTGGCAATCTGACCAAGTCCTTAACTATCCAGATTTGCTGCAACAAAATCCCAACAAATCGATAGATGGCAACCCAAGAGCGGGTCTTCGCGTACTAATCAGCCACATGGCCGCAAGCCGTCTATGCGTCTCAAAATACATCCTATTATAAATAGCAGGGTGCCACAACCCTGCAAAAGGCTGGCAAGCTTCAAGAGAAAAGCAATTTCTTTGCGAGCTAGAGACTGCATCAGATAGTCCACGGAGTAAGGCAGAGTTGATAGCACTTTCCCGAGCCTCCATCGTCACCCCCCAGAATCAAAACTATATAATTGTACTTAGATTATTTCCTAGGATTTCATTCTAGGCTTTCCTTTGTACAAGCAAGTTTGCGATCAATTTCAGTGTTCTGTAATACATGTCTTTGATTATTATGGCAAACAACACAATGTTGGCCCATTGGTCATATAGTCAAACTGATTTTAATAATTGATCAAACTCTGTCTGGATATACGAAGCTAGTCAGAACATCTCGGATTCTTGGACATAATCAAGATTGGCTATCCACTCCATTCAAGACCGAAGATCTGTTTGCCTACTCGAGTCTGTAATTCCTTATGCAATATATTTTTCATTTTATTTGAGTCTAGGAATATGTTGTACACCGAGTCGTACTGGCAAATAGGCTATCCCTAAATACGTTCAAAATATTTTTAAAATGACCTCTCAAAAAGGTTTACAAAAAGGTTTTCAAAAATCACCAAAAGCTTTTTCAAAAACCCTAACTAAACCCTGACTTAACCCTGACAGAACTCGGACCGAGTTCGGCCAGAGTTCGGTTGGTGGCCGTTGTGATTTTGAATCTTTGGAACTTGGTCATCCTGCAGTTGCGGATTTGACCGAGATTTGCTCAAAGAGTTCTGCCCGAATTCTGCCCGAATTCTGACAGAAGTTTGCCTTTGGAACTCCTATAAATAGAGAAGGATTTCGATCATTTCAATTCACTCATTCACTTTCAATCTTCTCTATCTAAAGCTTTCAGTCTTCCAAAGAGTTTTCTAGAGCTTTCAATTTTAGATTCCAAGCCAGTTACAATCCTCTAGTCAATTTGCCAGTGCGGTACGGTCTAGAAGTTTCTGAGAGATTATAATTAGAAGGCTTGATTGAAGAATACCTCTTCACATTTGAAGTTGGACGAGTTCTTCGTATCAAAGCTCACGTTGTAGAAGTTACAAGGACTTCGTAAGAAAACTTGTAATTTTTCCAATAGTGGATTCAACTGGTAGCAAGAGTTCTACCGACTGGATTAGTCCTCAACAGAGGGATACCAGTATACATCGCTGTCTTTGCGTTTGCTCTCTTAACTCTGTCTTTACTTTATTTCAGTTGTGATTAATATTCTGTGATTGTGCTGCTAACATTTTTAATTAGCATTATTCCACTGCCAACTCTATTCACTCCCCTCTAGAGTATTACGCTTTACTATTTCGTTCCTACAATTGGTATCAGAGCGGGTGTTACAGGTAAAGCAAAGGTAACAGTACAATTATTTATTCATTTTAATTAACTATTATATAGATCACAGCACAACACATGGCAACTGTGAAATTCACAAGTGAAGGCCAGGCCACAAACAGACCCCCACTGTTTGATGGTACGAATTATACATATTGGAAAACACGGATGAGTTTCTTCTTGAAATCTCTTGACTTTGATTTATGGTCCATTGTTCTTGATGGCTATCAGAAGCCACCTCGTATAAATGTTGATGGAGTTTTAGTTGAAAAACCCCATAGCAGATATACAGAGGAAGAAAAGAAAAGGGCCAGTCTTGACGCACGTGCCATTAATGCTCTTTTTTATGCTTTAGACAAAACTGAATTTAACAGGGTGTCTATCTGCACAACGGCTAATGAAGTATGGAAGCTACTCGAAGTCACACATGAGGTCACGACTCAAGTCAAGGAATCTAAAGTCAGCAGACTTACTCAAGAGTACGAGACATTCAAAATGAAGCCCAACGAAATATTTACACAAATGTTCGAGAGGTTATTGGATATTGTAAATCCTTTGTCCTCCCTAGCCAAAGATTACAGTAACCATAAAAAGATTCGCAAACTCCTGCGAGCTCTCACCAAGAACTGGATTCCAAAGGCTACTGCAATCATTGAAGGGAACGATCTCACAACGATGTCCCTAGAAGTACTCATGGGTAAGCTACTCACTCATGAACTGGAGCTACAAGATTTTGAAGAGCCTGCACCAAAGGAGAAGACTATCGCCCTCATGGCTCAGCACAGAAAAGCTGCTGAAGATGGCTCAGACAGCAGTAGATCTGACGCTGAAGATCAAGCACTCCTTGCAAGGAAGTTCAAAAGATTCATGAGACATGAGAAGAGAGTCAAAGAAAATAACAACAACAACTGGTACCAAGAAGATGCTGTTTACTATGGTTGCAAGAAGAAGGGACACATGAAGAAGGATTGTCCCACAAACTCATCATCAAGCAAGAAGAGCAATAGGTATGAAAAAGGGAACCTGAAGAGATCAACATCACGGAAGTATGCCAACACCAGCATATGGCATGAAAGTGAAGCCAGCGACTCAGAAGACGAATAATCAGAAGACGCTGCAAACGTATGCTTTATGGCATCCGATCAGGTACCTACTGAACCTGTAGTTGATACTTATGATGACTTCACCTTTGAGCAATTAGGAGATGCCTTGTGTGACCTGATGACTGATTACAGGAAACTGTATAGTAAGTATCAGACCTCTAAGAAGGTACTCAAAGAGTACAAAGGTAAAATAGGTAGACTTACCGACCTACTAGCTGAGGTTAGAAATAATGTTAGTGAGTCTGGTGAGCTTTCTTCAATAAAGCTCTTATTACACGAGACTACCATGTCATCCGAAGAGAAAGACAAAATTATTGACCAACTCAAGGAAGAACTTTCTATAGAGAAGAAAAGTCTTCAATGTGCACAAATCAGAATGGAATCACTTACTTCTGATTATACTAAGTTGTATGACACTTCCAAAAGATTAGAAATTAGGTTAGGAAAACAGCCTGAGCCTGCTGCTTCCTACCCTAACACGTGTCACTTATCGAAAAATCGGAACATTCCCATGCCAAATACTGTCGGACCTAACCCTATAAAACCTTTACCCCAAAAGGTTAAGCCCAAATAAGATTATAGGTATGCTTTCTTCTATACTAGAAAACCCAAACCTACCAACCATGCACACCACTCAGCTTTCAACACTTGACATACACAATGTCATTATTGTGGCCTTATTGGTCATATATCATCTGCATGTAGAATGAGAAAGCTTGTTGATTTAAATGTTTATGCTTGGATACCTAAAGCTAACAATTCAGGACCCTACAAGAAATGGGTACCAAAGGTTTCATCTGTAAACTGTTTTGTAGGTGGAACACCCTTCACATGCTAGAAACAAATGGATCCTCGACAGCGGTTGCTCACGGCATATGATCGGTGACGCTACCCTATTTGCAATACTGTCGAAGAAGAAGAAGGAAGGCTATGTCTCCTTCGGTAATAACTTGAAAGGGTATATTATTGGTATCGGTGATGTTGGTAAGTCTCCCTATCCTGTGATTAAGGATGTCTGTCTGGTTACCGAGTTGAAACATAACCTACTCAGCATAAGTCACCTAGCCGATCATGGTTATGGAATCAACTTTGGCAAAGACAAATGTACTATAGTTGATTGCTTAACTGGTAGTATTATCTTTGAAGGTATCAGGAAAGACAATATATATGTTTTCTATTTGTTAGAAGAAACTAACATTTCAGGTAGATGCTTAATGGCCAAGAGTGATGAGAGTCATCTGTGGCATATGAGACTCGGTCACGCTAATATGGACACAATATCAAGATTATCCACAAAAAAGTTAGTACGCGGTTTACCGGACATTACATTCAAGAAGGATTCGGTATACAGCCAATGTGAAAGGAACAAAGCTACCAGATCCACATTTAAATCAGTAAACGCAGTATGTACTACTATACCTCTATAATTGCTTCATATGGACTTATTTGGTCCTAGCAGAGTTGCTAGCCTCGGAGGTAAACTTTATGCTTTTGTAATTGTAGATGATTTCTCTAGATACACGTGGGTATATTTCTTGACACGCAAGAATGATGCATTATCCGAATTTGTCGCCTTTTGCAAGAAAGTACAGAATGAAAAAGGTTACATGATCACTCGCATAAGAAGCAATCATGGAGGCGAATTCGAGAATGCTGATTTTGAGCAATTTTGTGACACACACGGTTTTATACACGAGTTCTCCTGCCCTAGGACTCCACAACAAAATAGAGTTATGGAACGTAAGAACAGAACTCTAACCGAAATGGCCAGAGTGATGTTAAACCAGTTTAGTTTACCCAAATATTTCTGGGCTGAAGCTGTCAACACAGCTTGCTTTATTCTCAATAGAGTTCTAATTCGAACCAAATCGAAGAAGACTCCATTTGAGTTATGGTTTGATAGAATTCCTTCAGTTTCTTACTTTAGAATTTTTGGTTGTAAATATTTTATTCTTAATACAAAAGACAATTTGGGAAAATTTGATGAAAAGACCGATGAAGGTATATTTTTAGGTTATGCGGCCAAGAGCAAAGGATACAGAGTCTTCAACAAATGTACCATGATCTTCGAAGAGTCAATCAATGTCACTTTTGATGAATTGAATCAAATGACTATTGATGACTATGACTAAGATACATCTGTACCAAGCTCAACTCCAGCTGATTTTCAACCAAGCTCTGCACTAGCTAAACCTCCTAGAGAAGATCCAGGAACCAGCTACTTTCAGAATCAAGCGAAAAGGTTAAAATTTACAGCTAATCATCCAAAGGATTTGGTAATTGGTGATATTACCAAGGGAATAAGTACTCTTACATCCTGTAGAGATATTGTTTCTAGTGTTGCATTTATTTCACAGCTAGAACCCAAAACTATTGATGAAGCATGTAGTGATAGTTTTTGGATAGATGCTATGCAAGAGGATTTAAACCAATTTGAACGGAATCAAGTTTGGGAACTTGTTCCCAGGCCTGTTGATCATCCGGTCATTGGCACCCGTTGGGTATTCCGAAACAAACTGAATGAGAATGGTTTAGTGACTCGTAATAAGGCTCGACTCGTAGCTCAAGGATACAATCAAGAAGAAGGTATCGACTACGATGAGACTTATGCCCCAGTTGCGAGATTAGAATCCATTCGCATGTTATGTGCATTTGTATGTTTTCATGATTTCAAACTTTTTCAAATGGATGTGAAGAGTGCTGTTTTAAATGGCTTTATAAAAGAAGAAGTTTTTATAGCACAACCTCCAGGTTTTACGGATTTCAAAAACCCAGATCATGTTTTCAAGTTGAAGAAAGCTCTATACGGTTTAAAATAAGCCCCTCGTGCTTGGTATGATCGTCTAAGCTCTTTTCTACTTGACAACGGTTTTTCAAAAGGGAAGGTTGACACTACACTTTTTATTAAATCTTTTAATGGCAAACTTCTTTTAATTCAAATCTATGTTGATGATATTATATTTGGATCTACTGATGAATCTCTGTGTCAAGAATTTTCTAAGTGTATGCAGAATGAGTTTGAGATGAGCATGATGGGAGAGCTGAAATTCTTTCTCGGATTGCAAATCAAACAAACTGATAATGGGACATTCATAAATCAAGCCAAGTACACAAAAGACTTGCTAAAGAAGTTCGATCTAGACAATGTCAAACCTATTGGCACTCCAATGGCAACTTCAAAAAAGCTTGATTCAGATGAACAAGGCAAGCCAGTCGACACACGTAAGTATCGAGGTATGATTGGTAGTTTACTTTATTTAACTGCTAGTCGTCCAGATATAATATTTAGTGTTTGCCTGTGTGCACGTTTTCAAGCTAACCCAAAGGAATCACATCTGTCCGCAGTTAAGCGTATCTTTTGATACCTTAAAGGCACTTCTTCTGTTGGCTTGTGGTATCCCAAAACTAAGTCCTTTGACTTTATTGGTTATTCGAATGCAGATTTTGCTGGATGCAAAGTTGATAGAAAAAGTACAAGTGGCTCATGTTATTTCTTAGGCAAAGCTTTAGTCTCTTAGTTTAGTAAAAAGCAAAATTCTGTAGCCCTATCAACAACAGAGGCTGAGTACATCGCCGCAGGACGTTGTTGTGCTCAGATTTTATGGATGAAACAAACCCTAGAAGACTATGATTTATTTTACACACATATTCCCATTTTTTGTGATAACACGAGCACTATTAATTTGACTAAGAATCCAGTATGTCACTCTCGTACTAAACATATCGATATTAGACATCATTTTCTTAGAGATCATCATCAAAATGGAGATATAAACCTTGTGTACATAGATACTGAAAATTAACTAGCTGACATCTTCACTAAACCTCTAGCGAAAGATCGTTTCAATTATTTACGTCGAGAATTAGGAATTTTGGACGTCAATAATATTAATTGATTTTGTTTTATGAATATATATCATTATGCAAAAACTGTGTTAGAGACAAGCCAATAAAGAGTCTATTTGTCACCACAACTACGGTTGAAGCGAAGCGGTACTTAAGAGTCCTCCGGTGAACCTCCGCCAGCTGGGACAGTACTTCTACAGCTAATCTGAGACAGTCACTGTATAACGACATTTAATTCATAAAATAATATTAATTTTGTTAATTGAAGGCTAAAATAACTAATCTTTGAATTAAATATTTGAAATAAGGCAATAAAAAAGAATGGTAAAAATCAACTTTGAAGAACCCTAGGCGAATTCGGCCAGAGCTCTGACCGAATTTGGCCCGAGTTCGGTTGAGGGTGTCTGGTTATATATACAGAACCCGAGCAGCCCTTCTTCTTCATTGCTTCCAAACTATTTCAAACAGCAGCAGCAGCCGACCCGAGCATCAAAACCCTAGTTCTTCACCACCCTATTCCATCCAATCCAAGTGGTGAAATCTCTCCAAAATTTGGAATCGTGCGAAGATCGTCGTTCTCTACGACATATCTTGATTTCGTGAGGTATAACTCTATCTCTCTCCACCTTTCAATTAGTGTATTTTTATTCCAATTTGCACATATGGCATCCAAATTCAATCCATCTAAGAGGAAGAAGACGACCCCTAGTGAGGAAGGGTCATCTTCGCATTCACATACGGATTCACTCTTTTTGTCGGTCCAAACGAACGACGGTGCGTTCGACGGGTTTTTCTTTCAAACCCTCGACCAAGCCCTACTGTGGTATGGTGATTTTTCTATGCGATCCATATGCACAGGCGCTCCAATCAAATGGACTATATTTCCTGATCATCGTTATTTGTTTGAGGCATTAGGGTTACACTGATTTGTTAAAATTTGCTTCCCTATAGCAACTAATGCCATTAGATTATTCTATTGCAATCTCATATTAGACACTTTCGATGTGACCACACGTATTGGAGGTATTGATATCAATTTCGATGATAGCCTCTTAGCGGAGATCCTTGGTATCCCTAACGAAGGTGAACCGCTAGTCGATATCACTGATTTTGACTTTACCGAAGGCACGACACTCGCAAGTTTCAAAGCGGAACTCTGTGCATCTGATAGAGTACGCTCTGGAAAGTTCAAGGCTAACAACCTGAACTTGTTTAACTATGAATTGCATCGTATCATCTATTCCACTATTCTTCCAAAATCCACTTCAAAGGATGTGACTTCTCTTGAGCTGTCCGCCATGTACCACATTCTTAAGGGGATTCCATTTTTTGCCCCTAAGACCATGATTCAGATGATGGGTCGTTGTCGTGCAAGAGATAGAAATCTCTCTTACGCGATGACTCTCCCACGCATCTTTCAGCGCTTCGATATTGATCTGTCGACTTGTACTCAGGACCCTGAGCCCAAGTTTCTTTAGTTATCTCGTCGTAGCATGACTGCTACAGCTCCTCCTACTGCACCTCCTCCACCACCTCATCAGTATGCCATGACATTTGAGGGAATACATCAGCATTTATCTGCTTTGCACGTCTCGATGACGGACATAGCTCGCGAGCGTGAGTTCCGCGACGTCACCCTTTATCAGGCGATTGCAAACTCCTTGGCTGATCTTTGTTTCGCTCAGACTGGTCATTCAGCCGGTTCCATCCCATGAGATCCAGCTTTTTCGGGTTACTGCTGTGAGGATGAGGCTGTCCATGCCTACTTCCAGCCAGGTAACGCCTACGATTGGTATCGTGCACCTCGTGACTACGTTGGTAAGTTCTATGCTGGCGCCCCTACTCATCCTTCTGGCGCTGGTACTTCTGGTGCTGGTCCTTCAGGATATGCTGGTCGAGCTGATTTTGGTGATGACGTGGATAGTGATGAGGAGATGTGATTTAATTTTTTTAGTGACATTCTATTGTATATTTGGAAATGCTCCAACATTCCAAGTTTTTATCAGTATTTTTTTATCAGTACTTTTTAGTTATTATCAGCACTTTGTAGTTTGTTTCAGTACTATTATCATTCATGGACATGTTTATGATGTTTCAGTTATGGCATTTCAGTTTATTTCAGCACTTTGTTTTAATTATTAGTACTATCTTTTTATACTGCTTCTTCATTACAAACTGTCTGTGAAATAGCATGCCTGAATTTTTTTAAACAATACATGCCTGTAATGATAATCTGTAGAAACAATACATGTTGTAATGTGTTTCTCATATTTTTTTATGTTTTCTCACTACTTGTTACTTATGCTTTGATTGCGGGGGAGCCTTCTCTTGTGCAATTATTTTGCTAAGTGACAAAGGGGAAGAAAATTAAAGATCTAACATTTCTTTTGAGATAATACAGGATATGAACAATTTCTACTTTTTGATATTTTTTGAACAAGCTTAGCTTAATGTTATATCATTCATAGTTTGTCAATTATCAAAATGGGGTGATTGTTGGCCCATTGGTCATATGGTCAACCAGATTTTAATAATTGATCAAACTCTGTCTGGATATACGAAGCTAGTCGGAACATCTCGGATTCTTGGACATGATCAAGATTGGCTATCCACTCCATTCAAGACCGAAGATCTGTTTGCCTACTCGAGTCTGTAATTCCTTATGTAATGTATTTTTTATTTTATTTGAGTCTAGGAATATGTTGTACACCGAGTAGTACTGGCAAATAGGCTATCCCTAAATACGTTTAAAATGTTTTTAAAATGACCTCTCAAAAAGGTTTTCAAAAATCACCAAAAGCTTTTTCAAAAACCCTAACTAAACCCTGACTTAACCCTGACAGAACTCGGACCGAGTTCGGCCAGAGTTCGGCCAGAGTTCGGTTGGTGGCCGTTGTGATTTTGAATCTTTGGAACTTGGTCCTCCTGCAGTTGCGGATTTGACCGAGATTTGCTCAAAGAGTTCTGCCCGAATTCTGCCCGAATTCTGACAGAAGTCTACCTTTGGAACTCCTATAAATAGAGAAGGATTCCGATCATTTCAATTCACTCATTCACTTTCAATCTTATCTCTATCTAAAGTTTTCAGTCTTCTAAAGAGTTTTCTAGAGCCTTCAATTTCAGATTCCAAGCCAGTTACAATCCTCTAGTCAATTTGCCAGTGCGGTACGGTCTAGAAGTTTTTGAGAGATTGTAATCAGAAGGCTTGATTGAAGAATACCTCTTCACATTTGAAGTTGGACGAGTTCTTCGTATCAAAGCTCGCGTTGTAGAAGTTGCAAGGACTTCGTAAGAAAATATGCGGTTTTTCCAATAGTGGATTCAACTGGTAGCAAGAGTTCTACCGACTGGATTAGTCCTCAACAGAGGGATACCAGTATACATTGCTGTCTTTGCGTTTGCTCTCTTAACTCTGTCTTCACTTTATTTCAGTTGTGATTAATATTCTGTGATTGTGCTGCTAACATTTTTAATTAGCATTATTCCGCTGCCAACTCTATTCACCCCCTCTAGAGTATTACGCTTTACTATTTTGTTCCTACACACAAAGCTTCTGACAGGGCCATATGAGACACTCTATATATGGCCAGGATTGGCTATCGCATGGGCTATCTTCCTGCGACCAGAGTTGGCTGTCACATGGGCGATCTGTCTGCGGCCAGAGTTGGTTGCCGCATGGGCCGTCTGCCTGCAGCTAGAGTCAGCTGCCGCAAGCGTCATCTGCCCATCTCTCTTATGCGATATCTTCCTCGTTCGGATGGATTTCCCTTATGTCCCCAAAAACTCAGCATCATAGTATTTTTCTTTACTGGATTTGGGGACAGTGGAGTTCTCAGCGGTCGAAAGCAAGGCCGTAGGAGAGTCTTGATCACCATCTTGGGCTGCAGAAGGAGTTTCTTTGAAAACCTGGTCTGGGGCAACAGTTTTGCGCTTCGACGTCCTACGGGTTCTCTTTGGATTGGCTCGCTTCTGCGATGGGCTGGCGCTCCCTTCAAAGAGCATTTCTTGGAATGCTCGTTGGTCAAAATGAACCACGATCATTTGCTGCGTGGAGCCGAGCTTGGATGCGTCAGATTACATCACCAACTTCTCATCTGAAGAGAAGGATGTCCCCAGCAGAGTCGCTATCGTATTTGCCATAAAATATCGAGAAAAAAAAATTACAGATGAATTGAACTTGATTGCAAACTCGCTTGTACAAGAGAAAGCCTAGAGAGAAATCCTAGAAAATAATCTAAGTACAATTATTTACTTTTGATTCTGGGGGGGTCCCGATAGAGGCTCGAAAAAGTGTAGCAACTCTGTCTTACTCCTTAGACTATCTGACACGATCCTTGATCCTGAAGAAATTGCCCTTCGTAGGTTGCTATCCTTTTGCATGGGTGTTGTACCCTACTATTTATAATGATAGATATCTTGAGCCGCATAGACGGCCACGTGACCACGTGGCTACAACAGCACACAAATATCTGCACTTTGGCCGCCAGCTGGTAACTTGTTGAGATTTTATTGCAACAAATATGGGTGGTCGAGACTTGGTCAGCTTGCCATGTGTCCTATCGCAGGAGAGGATCAGTCTGCTTGAGTCATTTTGAGCTGCATAGGCCTTTCAATGTTCGGCCATACTGGGCCGCATAAGACTCATGCGGCTTGAGTCGCAGTCTCCCTTAGTTTGCATATAGGTTGGGGACTTTTTGAGCCACACAGATTTTGTATTCTGGGCCGCATAAGGCTCATACGGCTCAAATTGCAGTCACCCTTGGCCACATGAAGCACGTGGATTGAGCCGCATAAGGTTCATGCGGCTCGGGTCACAGTCCTTCTAGCCGCATGTCCATGTCCAATCTAGTGACATGACATTTTGTCTGATCAAGTCTTATCTTCTTTTTGTCTGAGTGTCAGAGTTGTCAGAGCTGTCAGTTTTGTCAATTTTGACAGAGTTTGTTTGCTTTATCAGAAGGGTTGATCAACTTTGCCACATAAGTAACTTTTCTGCGGCTCAAATCAGTCTGGTTACGAGATAATAAAGATGGGCCACAAGGGGCATGAGTCTGTCATGCGATTCTTCTTTATGCGGACCAATTTATCCCAAAGTACTCATGCGGTCAGTTGTGATCCGCATGAAAACCCATATTTTCCATACTTCTACAATGGTAATAATCGTTGGCAAGAATCGTTCAACTTATTTTACCATCTCGTGTGTCAAGGACAACACGCCATATGGTAATATCTTGTTGACTAGGAAGCTGGATATAAACTTAGACTATTCAATTAGGTTTTCCTAATTCTGGAACTTTCTAAATTTGGCTAACTCTCGAAATTACTAAAAATTTCGGCAGAGTCTTCTTTGTATTTGTTGACTCCGAACATTTTATAATAGACAAAATATATAAATATAAGCCCCGGGCTCGCCAACTATAACGGCCCAGAACCAAAATACTGTAGCGTGGGGGCGGACATAGCCAGCTACGTATATTGAAGTGCAACCCACCTCGCTATACGGTCATGGCTGTCTAGATACATGAGGGTTTAACAATAAGCCATCAATCTCTTAGGGTCATGAACAATCCTATTGTCTCAATCTCAAGCAAGTAATAACAGTTACAAGAGGTCAGAGCACCAAATATACAATAGTAAGGCGTCATACATTACATATTTGGATGATCATAAAGCTAGTCATACAAATGTGAAGACTAGCAAGAGTTTCAGTCATACATGATCAACCCTAGGATTTGTTAATCATGCTATAGTCCATAGACAGACAATAAGTAAAGTGCAATCGAGCTAACACGTGCTCGTCGGCTAAACGCCTCAAAAGAATATTTTATAATAGAGTGGGAGAGCAAAATAAAAACCCACTCGTTGCCAGGATTACGTCTGGTGGTCACCATTTGGATGGAAGGTAGGGGAGATCCTTTGGAGCTGCTCCGGTATCTGGCCATACAAAACCAGCTGGGTTAGATCCCAGAAAGAGCAAGTGCCACAAAGGAGGCTTCACTTAAGAACTAAAACCAGCATATCAGAACATAAAAATAAGAAGATAATTAAACATGAAATCTACATAGGGCAATAAATATCAAGAGATGAGAAGTTATTCTGATCAGCTATTGACAAGGTGAACATAAGCAATCATGTTACTGAAGTTACTAGGTACTGGAACAAACAAGGCTTAGGCTCTATCCAACATTCATGGCCAAGCAATAAGTACGGCTTGATACTTTAACTAACTAGGGTTATCACATGCCTAGTTACTAGTAAGATACAATGAGATTATTCCAACAGCCACAAGCCCTGTAGACCATCCAGGTTATCCAGGTCGATTATTCGTTCATGAAGGGTGCAACACATGACAGTGTGCTGGAAATGTGCCCTACTCGTCGGCAGGCTACAAGTCCACTTGCGCGTCCAGATAACGGGATTGCCTGTAGCTGGAAAATCTCTTCATGACTACTGGATTATTCTAGTTATTAGCCTTAGTCAATTTCAGTAGGTACCTCTGACCGTGGTACTCAGGGGTCCCCGTCCTAGACATGATGTAAGACAATACTAGTTCATTTGTACAAATACAATCGCCCACAGTGTCCAGGCTATTCATTCTTGTCATGTCGTGCTAGCCGTTGCAACAGCATATCGAGGTATATCATGTTAGATTTACTTATCAAGAGTGCGCCACAACGGGCCACTATTATGCTATGTTACTTGTCAATCATTCTTTTCGTGAGTGCACCATAACGGGCCACTGTCGTGTCCTATTACTTGTCAAGAGTGCACCACGACGGGTCACTATCGTGTTCATGGAACATGTGCAGAATTTATATGGTACAAGCATTCTATCAAGGGACCCAAGTTACACAGAGGGTCGTGAGACATAAGCATAAATATAACAACCCAATAAAATAAAGGGGTGCGAGGGCTGTGGAAAGAGCCATGCAGTCCGAGAGCCAAGGGTTATGGCCTATGCGGCCAAGGATAGTCATGCGACAAAGGGGTGCAGGCTCATGCGGTTGGGATGGGTACAGGCTCATGCGGCTGGGAGGGGCAGGCTCATGTGGCTGGGGGGGGTACAGGCCATACGGCTGGGTTGAAATGATGGTCATGCGGTAAGGCCAATCGAAGCCATACGGCTAAGGAAGAACTTGCATATACGGCTAAGGAAAACAGGGCCATACGGCTAAGGAGGACGGGCTCATGCGGCTAAGGGGGACGGGCTCATGCGGCTAAGGAGAAAACATGGGCCCATGCGGCTAAGAGAACTTGGGCTCATGCGGCTAAGGGAACATGGGCTCATGCGACAAAGGGAACATAGGCTCATGCGGCCAGGGGGAAACATGGGCTCATGCAGCTAAGGGAACATGGGCTCATGCGGCAAAGGTCAACCGAAGCCATGCGGCTAAGGCTGCCAAAACTATGTTGCTAAGGGGAGCCGCAAGGGACTTGCCGCATGAAAACTATGCGGTCAAGCACTGTTCTTCTTCTCCAACTTCCCGAGAAGAAGAACCTGAGAAGTTGGATGATCCCCAAACTTCCCAACCTTCAATCCGAGCCCCAAATCTAGACTTCCATAGGTCAATATAGGGTAGAATATAATTCTCTACAACATGAAACCATCAAAACTTGAAAATAATAAAGCTTAATAGATCAAAACCCTAAGAAATCAAGAAATGCAACAAGCTTAGATCTACATGAAATGAACCATGGAAATTACATAGGCTAAGTTCTAAAGTGCCTTAGAATCTCGTGAGAAAGAAAATGGAACAAAAAAATTGAGTTCCTCCATGAAGCAAGTTACAATTGCCTAAGCCTCTCTGATAGGTGGAGAGAGTTAATAGAGGAAGAAGAAGAGTTATGAGGATTAATGGAAGAGAGAGAGTGGTTAGGTGGCTTATAAAGGAAGAGAGTGGGTGGTAGGTGCGGTTAGTCCAAAAAAACCGAACCAAACCGAACCAAGCAAACCGAACCGAACCAAGCAAATGAAATGCCAAAATAAACTATGCAATGAGACATACAATATGAGTCAAAATACGTACCCGTACACCAAAATACGTAATACGAACTACGGGCATTACACCAACCCTTTCGGTAGAGCAACTCTCAACACCGGTACCACGCAATATATAAAATCCCGGGTAGGCCGACCTCTTCGGTGGAACAACTCAACACCGGAATCGCACGCAGTTATACATATATATAAACAAGTAATAAATTAGACTTTCTTACCAATATACGATATTACCTTAGCAATTAGCAATTAGTATTGGTCCAGAGTTACTACACAAGTCCATAAAATCCAAAGCAAGTCAGAGATCACAATTTTACACAAAACACTAAATGTTACAACCATACAAGAGGAAGTGCATTTAGTAGATCGTATATATATATCAAATATCTTGTTCTTAGGATAGTGCTTATCTATATATAATGAAATTTCCTTAATTAAGGGCATACACTTCCAAACATAGCGATACTTGCTATAAAACATATTCCGACACTTTACAAATTTTAGAAACTTAAGGATACTATTTTAAATCCATTTATTTATGCACTCTAAATTAGAGTTACTATTTAGCGTATATGTTGGAATTTCACAAAAGACTAGTTTAAACTTTTCCAGAATAATAATTCGGATCTAATGTGTCAAAACATTATTCTATTATGTGAATATTCGAGGAATGCATCATACTTTTTTTGCAAATTTGAATATAAAATAGTCCAAACTTAAATAAATGCTGAATTCTAAGTTATAATTGGTTCCTATCATTCTATTTAATCAATCTTAATCCGATACGGTCTCGAAAACCTAAAATATGAATCATAACCCTTTGAACCATGGTTCCTCATTTTTAAATGTTAACTTAGTATATATTAGTGCATGAATTTAGATTATTTAGGAAATTGTTGACCAAGATTATTACCCTTAGTCGATATGGTTACTTACTTTTTTTTTACATTCTAATTATCCCAAAATTTATTTACTCGGTAATCTTTCGTTCATATTTCTAAAGAAAACTTTTGAATTGTAATTCAAAAATTCTATGATACTTTACCAATTTAGGGCTCGATATATCCGATACGGCCTTGTATCGTTCTTGACATTCACACCCAAGGTTCCCTAGATAACCCTAACTCAATTATGGGTTGAATTCCTTACCATAGTCTGAATACCTATTTATGTCCAGTTTTATTTCTAGACATCAATCATCCATAGTTAACTTGATATTTCGATGACATATGTACTTATACCCACAAGCCAATCAATCACTACATAAAATTTGTTTCTTCATAAAATTTATTATATAATTCCTTAATTTCTATGCTAGAAAGCATGACAATTTTTATATACATATTGATATCCATGAATAATTTTAATAAACTAATTTGGCACACATAAATTTAAATCATAAACATCAAATCAATACTCACTAGTATCGTTGTGTCCAAATCGTGTCATAATCTCTGTCAATATTCAAATAATATTTATATATACACTTACGTCCGTATCATAATACTAAGTTTAACAATATTTAAGTATCCAAGTCATATTTGGAAAAAAGGTATCCAAGCTATCGTTTATAATAATTGTACCCTTGTGTTCGTGTCGCTTCCAGTACACGTGTCCGTCATACCCTTATTTATATATATATATATATATAATCCTAATTTGTGTTTATGAAGAAAATAATTCTAATGGATATGGCATAGACAAAAATAAAACAAATGGAAAAAATGGAAGAGGGCTTGCCTTGGAAAAATTAGGGATTTGAATTTGGGGATTAGGGTTTTGCTCTCCTTTTCTTCCAACTCCTTCTTCATCTTCAAGCTTCTTCTTCTTTACTCCTATAATTTTCTTTTTAGAAGAAAAGGGGTTTGGGTTTAGGTTTTGTTAATGGAGGTGATGATGGAGATGAAAATAATGATGGTGGAGATGTTGGATGTGGTGATAGAGGGGGCCGGCGGCCAGGGAGACCGGCGGTGAGGGAGAGGGAGAGAGATGGAGATGAGGAGGCAGGAAGCCGAGAGGGAGAGAAAGGGAACCGAGAGATAGAGGGAGAGAGAGAGAGAGATCGAGAGAGTGAGGGAGAGGGGCGGTCGGGTGATGGGGACTGCCCCTCTCTCTTTCTCTTAATATTTTTTTTTTCCTTTTTCCTTTTTTTTAAACAACTAATTTAAACCCATGCATGATGACACATATCTTCATGTGAAATTACTTAAATACCCATGATGTTCATGCAAGGTGACAAGTGGGAATTGATGTGTCATGGTAAATTTATAATTTATAATATTTACAAGGGCTTATGTATAAAATTTTATTTTAGAAAAGAAAAATGGGTTTAATTGAAAATAAGATAATGATAATCAAATTAAGGATAAATAATAATAATAATAATAATAATAATAATAATAATATTTTTAAAAATTATTAACAAATATAATTGTAGAGAAATAGACAATAAGATAATATTTTATTAGGTAGCTATTCAACAAGTGTGTCTTCGTGGGCTATTCAGCGACTCAGAAGGGGTACGAGTGCTGGAGCCCAGTAGAGAAGAAGAGGTTTGTAAGCAAGGATGTTCACTTTAGGAAGCATAAGCTATACTACTGTTAGGGGGAACCTCATCCATGGATAACTAACCTAATACTGAGAGTATAAGACGAGAGAGAAAGATTGGTGAGAGTGTGGTGACTGTTTTAGGAGTGTGGCATGGAGCAACGGTTGAGGAGGAGTAGGAGAGTAAAGAGGATCAAGGGGAGGAGATGGGAGGTGTTTGGCCCACGGCTCAGGAGGAGTTACCTACCTGCAACAGAAAAAGGAAAGAAAATTGCAGGACCAGTACCTATAGTGCCAGTGCCAAGTCCTTTCCAAGTCCTTTACCTATGTCTATCTTGACTTCTGCGACACCAATACCACTACCAACATATTCCCCTTCAGGTGATATCATTCTTCGTACTCCTCCCATAGCTTTATCAGCACGGAGGACCACTCGTAATAATACAAGAAATTCTTCTAATAGACATGGTTGGGACCTTGCTTAGTTTTTTTTTCATATGATAACATCTCGTCTTCTTATAGAGCATTCATTGCATCTTTGGATGGTTTTACTGTACCTAATAATTGGTAGGTTTCCAAAAATGATCCAAAGTAGAAAGCAACGATGCACGAGGAGTTAGAGGCTCTTGAAAAGAACCACACTTGGAAACTGGTAAAATTGCTAGAGGGAAAGAGGGCCGTTGGATGCAAGTGGTTCTTTACTGTGAAGCAGAACCCAGATGGACAAGTTGAGCACTAGAGGCTCGACTGGTGGCAAAAGGATATAGTCAGATGTACAACTTTGATTACGACGGGACCTTTGCACCAATGGCAAAGATCAGCACCGTCAGGACCTTAATTTCTTTGGTAGCGAATGGAGATAGAAGCTACACCAACTGAATATAAAGAATGTGTTTCTTCATGGAGATCTTGTAGAGGAGGTGTACATGGTGAAACCACCAGGATTCTATACCGATAAGACAGTGGAAAAGGTCTACAGGTTGAAGAAGTCCCTTTATGGACTGAAGCAGTCTCCTCGAGCATGGTTTGACAGATTCAGAAGGGCAATAATAGGGATGGGGTATCGGTAGATCAATGTCGATCGTATTGCGTTCTTTTATCGGAATGGAGGCCACATCACCATGCTTGCGGTATATGTGGACGATATGATTATCACATGAGATGATAAGCAAGAGATTACTCGACTCAAGGAGAATCTTGACAAGAAGTTCGAGGTGAAGGACCTTGGCCTTCTTTAGTACTTTATTGGGATTGAGATTACTCGAGGAGCAGAATGAATTATTCTTTCTCGAAAGAAGTATACGCTGGACCTTCTCATAGATACATGGATGTTAGGATGCAAACCTGCAGCGATGCCGGTCAATCAGAGGTTTAAGATAGATGCTGAGGCTGGAGAACCAGTTGGCCGGGACAGATACCAAAGACTGGTGGACAAGTTGATCTATTTGAGCCATACAAATCCTGATATATGTTTTGTAGTGAGTATGATGAGCCGCTACATGTATGACCCAAGGAAGGGTCATATGGATGCAGTTTACCAGATTTTGAGATACTTAAAAGGTTCCCCCGAAAAGGGGCTGATATTTAGAAATAATAATCATGTGAGCATCGAGGGCCACTGTAGGGTAATGCTGGTATTTAGAAATAATAATCACGTTTTATATCAATTTAGCAATTTTTTACAATATAGTTGACAGTTTTAGAGGAGCCATCAAGAAACACCATTTTATTTATTAACGGTAATTACTGTCAACTATTTTAAGTGCGAGAAAATTGGTACGATTGTTTCATCTACCATTATAGTAAATTTATCAAACTTTTTATATTTGTTGACGGTTGGTTATTTTTTAATCAAGGAACCGGAGACCAAAATTTTGATCGATCTCACAAAAAAAACCCTCTCCATCCATCAGAAATCCTCCTCCACTCTGAAGACCCTCTCTCTCTTTCTACCTAGGAATCCACCTTTACTCTAAGAAACCCTCTACCCGGGGGCATACGTGACGTACCGTCTCCCTTTCCCTCAGCAAAACCCTGTCCTTCAGTAAAACCCTCATGCGACAACTTCGTTCTTCACTATAATATAATATATTGGATTTCTTCTCTCCACAATTCGATTTTATGCTTAGGGTTCAACTTATGAATTTGTTTTGTACCAAATTTGTTCTCATTCTTGATCATCACGGTTCAACTTAGGGTTTTTTGTGGCATTTAACTAAGGGTTTCTTACCATCACGGTTCAACTTAGGATTTGCAAACTTATTTTCTCATAGCTTCTTCGTTAAATTCAATCAATTTCTCTACTAGGTTATTCATTATTACACTCTGTAGGGTTAAGTTGATGGCTACTAACTTTATGTTTTTGTTGGTTCAAGTGTTTTTTAACTTCAAAAATTTTAAGTTTAGTGTTAAGTTCAGATTCAGTGAAATACCATTCATTTTTTATTCAATGGTCATTTTAGTACTTATGTCTCCATATGTGTCTTTATGTGTTTTTGAACCTCTTTATGGTTCATGAGTTCAAGTGTTTTTTAACTTCATTTTTTTAAGCTTTATTATGTAGTTTTGATTCAGTAAGAATGCCATTCGGTTTTTATTCAGTGGCAATTTTAGTACTTATGTCTCCATGTATGTTGAAAAAAATGGCTATAAAATTGATTTGGCATGTTCTGCATTTTTAGAGTGCTTGACATGACAGGACATGGTCACGACTAATAAAAGAACACCTTTCCAATCCAAATCTTCATTGATGATGTGTTATACACGTGAAGTTGGAATGTTATCTTTGAAATGCCATTAGGCCATTTTTTTAGGCCACTACGAAAATATTGGTATTTAGCGACAGAACAATCCGTCGCTAAATACGTATATTCTGTCGCTAAATTATACTAGCGATGGATTACCGACAGATAACTGACGTCGATAAACATAACATCGCTATAGAAAATACGTCGGTAATCCGTCGCTATAGCGACGAATTACCGACGCAAATATAGCAACGGATTAGAAACGAATTCAAACGTCGGCAATCACAGCGACATATTAGCAACGGATTAGCGATATTTTTTAGTGAGCCAAAATATCAAATTTTCCAAATGTTCAGTGATGGAAATTTCCATCGCTGACTCGTCTGATACGGTTTTGATATCAGACAGAAGCTCAGCGACTGATATTTCCATCGCTAATCTGAAAATATTTCTAGGATTTCGTCGCTAATCCGCCGTTGGTTAGTCGCTAGCCTGCAAATTTTCCAGAATAACGTCGCTAATCCGTCGCTGGTTAGTCGCTAATCGTTTTATTTATACCACATTAAATTGTTCTAGCTTTGCTCAAACCTGGGAATACATACATAAACTCATTCCAAAAGTCAAATATGTCCAACAGTCATTCCAAAAGTCATACATAAACTCTATAACCCCAAATATGTCTAACAGTTATACATAACTCTATAATCCCAATATATATAAAATAAACCCAAGCATCTCGATCAAATACATCTAATAATTAAATATGTTCACTAGTCAAATATAGTACATATACAAACACTTCCAACAGTCAAATGATAAAAATACGTCCAATAGTCGCAATAGTACATACACAAACTCATTGTCAAATACATGAAAAAATAAACAAATCTCAAACTTATGGTAGTGGAGGTGGAGGAGGTGGCGGAGGCATAACCGGCCGTCCGCATGAATATAATTGTCCTAGGACCAAAGAGAGGATCCGTTGTACGTCCTTGGCAGGAACGACGTTTGGAAGAGTCGACGGCACGACAAGAGGTACTATGGTCGGAGGAGCAGTCGTTGGCGGAGGCACAGTGGTCGACGCTGGAGCTGGTACAGTAGGCACTGTGGTCGTTGGCGAAGGCGCTGTGGTTGAAGCTAGAGCCGGTACAGTAGGGGCAGGCATCAGACCTACTGTGATCAGAGCTCCACTCATCTGCCCCACATGACCCTGAAGGGCCACCAGAATCTGTGTAATCTGCCGTAAGGTGTAGGCGTCGGCAGTATCGTCGGTCTGTGGAGGTAGAGGTGGTGGAGATAGAGGAGCTCTGGAATAAACGGACAGCTGGGATGCCAACGATCCGGTACCGTACATGCTGCCCCCTTTTCCTCTACCTACATCTTGTATCCACAAGTCGTTCCTCACATTCGACGACGGTTGCTGACTAGTCCCAGCTCCCCCTCGGCAGTCCCTCCCTCACCGACTCGACTCTCTAAAGTCTCATAAGTCTCCTATATTTATATAGGTGATTAGATTTAGAGTTAATATTTGTATTTTGTTTTCGATGTAAGTATTTTTATGGTTACGTTCTCATACGTCTCTTAAACTATTCTTTGATTTATAATGCTACTTAGGGTTATAATTTAGAGTTAATATTTATATTAGAGTTCAGATTAACTATTTCGCTAAAGTAAATATAGTTAAGTACGTAAAGACGAAAAAAATATAATTAGATATAGGACTCGAAAAACTTACATAGGCTTTGGTCGCCTGATCATCTGCGAGCATTCTATCCTTCTTTCACTTATGGGTACGCTCGAAAACTTTAAGAAAGTCCACGGCGTTCGGATCTCCGCCTACCTAGGCGACCTCCTCGCACTGTAACAATTAAACATCAATTTATAATTAAATATTAAAGTTAAACAATTGAAGAAATAATAAATAAAAATACTCACCAGCCGTCGATAATGCTCTGTAATTGGAATGGATCCACCCGTGTGGTGACCATCCTTAGCACGGGCAATCTTTGCCTTCTCACACTTGGCCTTATAGGTCGGAGTGTCCATCTTCTTCTTCATCTCCTCTCAGAATTCCTCCTTCAACCACTCCTTGCAAAGAGCGCTATTTAGTATAGCCAACGCCATCTGGTCGTTGACCATATCCCTCAACCTCTTGTTGGCGACGGACTTGTAGCACTTCCGGATCGTCTGATCTCTATGGGTCGGCCACCAGTACGACTTCTGTAAATAATGACAAATAAAAACAAATTAGCAAATATTTAAGAAATGTTGTAAACAAAGACGATATTATTTAGACATACCTCAAACATCTCGAGCCAAATGAATCGTCTATCAACTGGGATGTCCCTGAAGTTCAGATAGGGACCAAGAAATTATTGACGCATCAACTCTCCCAAATCTCTACCAGCATAGACCGAAAAGAACCTAGAATAAACAAAACAATGTACGATTAGATAATAAATAGAGTATGAATAAATGTGTCTACTAGCACTAGTATACTTACGTCGTTCTATCGGCCCACAACTCGGTACGAGTAATATTGGCTGGCCGCTCTGGCAGGGTAGGAGGGTCTGCAAATTCTGGTCGATGTATGTGCACTCCACGGTCGACCAAAAGGCCAGGATATGGGTTCATCGCAGTAGGAGCGACAGGTGTAGTCTCCGACGTAGAAGACGGGGCACCAGCACCGGTAGAAGTAGATGCTGAAGGAATATCAGGGCCAGCTCCGTCGCCTGAAGAACGAGTGGACGGCGGAGATAAGCCATTCTCCTCATCAACCAAATCATCCTCGCTAACTCCTCTGCGATATGCAACCAGAGTACTAGGAGGAGCAGGAGTAGAAGGACGTGTAATATCAAAATCGGAATAATATCGGCCTTATCGAAATCGAATTCAATATCTTAATGTCCGTATAGGATTAGTATCGTGCAAGACCCTAATATTTTTAATTGGATTAAATTAAGGGTTTTTAGCTACAAATGGCATTTTTATCCTTAAAATAAATTATTATAATTATTAGGAATTTTCTAAAAAATTTACATAAAATTTTAAGTGGTTTTTAAAGCCTAAATTATCATTTTTATAATTTATTAAATTATTTTAATAGCCTTTTGCAATTATTTCAAATGTTTTAAAACAGTTTATAATTATTCAATTTTTTAAATTCAGTTTGCAAATTTAGATTTGTAAATAGTAGGGCGGTGGGGGTTTTATGTAATTCATAAAATATAGGGGGGTTTGCAAAATCCCACTAACCACCGTCTTCGTCTCCCCCTAATCCCGCCGTCCGACGGCCGAAATCCTAACCCTAATTCCTAAATCTATGGCCGAAACCCTAATCTAAACCCAGCCCAGCCCTACAAATAGAACCCCCGACCAAATCCCTAACCCCATTCACTACCTCGTCCGCCCTAGCCACCGTCCTAGCCCTATTCTTCTCCGACGAGCTCGCCGGAGTTGGAGCTTTGTTGTCGCCGTAGTTCCAGCCATCATCGTCACAATCGACCACCACCATCTCATTCGCAGCAACGAGACGAACCCAGCGCCACCCTTCGTCGTCGACCACGACGCCTCCTCCGCCGTAGAGCAACTTCGACAGCCCGCTCGACCGGATACGTAGGTGTCACTTCGTTCTTCGTGTCGCTCTGTGTCTCAAAATTGCAACCCTAGACTCGCCTAAACACGAGGAGTTCGTGAGTGTGTTCGGACACGGAGAATTCGTGTCATGCTAACCACGGACACAGGACTTGGTGTCAAATTCAAATACTCGTGTCCCTAACTGTCCGAACATGAGTTAAAAATAAATGGGTAAACGGGTTTGGGTTGAACAGTAACGGGTTTAAACCCGCACAGTAATGGGTTTATAATTATTGGGTTTACTGTTTAAAATGGGTTTGGGTTCGGGCCCAATGGGTTTTATATATATATATATATATATATATATATATATATATATATATATATATATATATATTTTTTTTTTTTTTTTGAAACACCACTTTATTGATCAGATTTAAAGGAAGTACAAAAACAACTTTAACCCACTCCAATAGGAGCCCAATGGATCGAAACAGTCGGGTTGTGTTTGCAACTCCTCAAAGCTTTCCCCACTTGGCGTATGACCTCATGATAAAGTTGGGCAGCCGAGTACTTATACTCCTCGTACCGCCACTTATTTCTATTTTTCCAGGAAACCCAACATACAGCAGCAACAACGATCTCCTTTAGATGAATATTTGGACGACGCCACCATGACCGGAATAGTCGCAATAACTCCAACCTCCCTGACACTTGCATATCTTGTTGTAAAGTATGCCAAAGCTGCACCACTAGCTCCCCATCTTTGAATATGTGTGCTGTAGTCTCCTCTTTAGGATCCGAACAACAATGACATGTAGAACATAATTGAAACCCCATACGTTGTATATTGTCATCTGTTGGAAGTTTATTGTGCAGTATTCGCCACATCAAAATTGACCACTTATAAGGAATGCAAGAGCTCCAGATATGTTTGAAATGAGAACGAGTATGAGCGGGAATGCGAATAACCTTCCAAGCCTTTGAAACTGAAAAGGTTCCATTCTCAGTCCATGTCCACTCTCCCGAAGGATGCTGAACAATAAAGTGATTAGCCATTGCCCTCCCTTGTATCAGTCGACGCCACACAGGAGAACACTTCTGTGGTACGCCCGCCATATTCAAGTCTTGAAATTTACAATATCTGGCCTTGAGAAACTGTTGCCAAAGACCATCCTGAGTTTTGAATTTTCACCATATTTTAACTGTGAATGCATCAAGAGTTTCTTGCAAACTACGAATTCCCAAACCTGCTTCTTCAATAGGCCGTGCCATAGTACTCCAGCTCGCCCATATGTGCTTTTGAGAACCCTCATTCGTACCCCAAAAGAAATGAACGAACATGTCCTCCAAATTGTTAAGAACAGTCTTCGGCGGGTTGCAAGCTGCAAGTGTGTACATAGGAATGGAAAGTAATACAGATTTGAGCAAGGTTAATTTACCTCCATATGAAAGTAATTTCTGCTGCCATCCTTCTAACCGTCTCCTAATCTTAGCAAGGAGCTCCTCATAAAGGTTAGTTGTACGTCTGCCCACAGCCATAGGACAGCCAAGATAAGTAAACGGTGGAGACTTAAGCTCAAAACCAGTGATTGCATGTAGTTCCTCCTTTCTGTCAAATGTTGGCAAGGTATAGACACAAGATTTAGAAGCATTGATACTCTGACCCGACGCCTGCTCATATCGCCGTAAAGTTTCCTGGACAAGATTAACTGAACGCACGTCAACAACTGAGAAAAGTAAGACATTATCTGCAAACGCAAGATGCGTTATGGCCCGACAACCACTGGGAGCATAGTAATGATGAAAGGATGCACTATCCACCAGCTTATTAAGATTCCTGGACAAAACTTCAGCGGCGATGATAAATAAGGCAGAAGATAGGGGATCCCCTTGACGAACTCCCCTATACGCTTTAAAATAGCCCGAAGAAACCCCATTAATAATGGTTGAAAACCACATATTATTAATCAGCCAGAAAATCATGCTAATCCACTTCTCATCGAAACCAAACTTCCGCATAACTTGCATGTGGAACTTCCAGTCTAGCCGATCATACGCCTTTGTCATATCAAGCTTGATAGCTATATTACCTCCCCTATTGTTAGAGTTCATGAGGCTCAACATCTTTTGAGCTAATAGAATGTTATCAACTATTTCCCTCCCTCTAACAAATCTACTTTGCTCTGGAGAGATAAGACGAGGAAGAATAGGAGCCAACCTGAGAGCCAATAGCTTTGAGACAATTTTGTTGAACACCGTACATAAACTGATTGGACAAAAATCAGTTATGTGCCGAGGGTTGTTGTTCTTGGGGATCAGAACCAAAGCCGTGCTTGTGAAAGCTTTAGGCAATTCAAAACCTGACATAAATAGTGATATAGCTTCGAACATGTCCTCTGCAATGATGGGCTAGCACGTGAGGAAGAAAGTTGCTGTGAATCCGTCTTGACCACCCGCACTATTTACATCCAAGCTCTTAATAGTGTGAAATATTTCCTCCCTCGTAGGCTCGATAATTAAGGAGACATTGTCGTCATCCTTAATGATTTGAGGAATAACCTCCATTAAAGCTGTATCCTCCTCCAGCCTGACACTCTGATACTGCTCTTCATAATACTTATTCGCAAGAGTTTGGATATCAGCAAGTTCAGATACTGCCCGCCCCTCCTCATCAATAAGATGGTGTATATGCAACTTCCGTTGTTTACTATTCACACACTCATGAAAGTATTTAGTATTTCGATCCCCTTCAATATCCTACCGTAATCGAGCCTTTTGTTTCCAGTAGGAATCAACAAGAGTATGCTTTTATTTCAGCAAAGCAACAGATTTGTCCAACGCCATTCGCTTATCTGTAGATCGATCTACTTCATAATTCAATTCTGCAGCTAATACATTGTCCTCCGCAGCCTACACTTCTTGAAAGATATCCCCGAATGTGCTGTGGCTCCATTTGGAAAGAGTAGTTCGACAAGCTGCCAACCTCATACTCAGACGAACCAGACTATTGGGATGCGAGACGGAATTCCAAGCTTCCTCCACCAGCTTCAAGAAACCCTCTTATTTTACCCAGAAATCAAGAAAACGAAATGGCCTTCTACCACCCTCCTGCCGAGCTTGAATCTTGAGTAGTAATGGAGCAAGATCCGATTCTGCTCTATTTAGATGCTCCACCTTTGACAACGGAGCTAAATGAAACCAATCCGGAGACACCAACATCCTATCTAGTCTCGATCCCCTCCTCTCTCCAAATTCTGACTTGAACCAAGTATATCTACTACCTGAGTAAGGAACTTCACTTAATCCAGTTGATAATTGGAAGTTCAAAAACTCCTGAATAGATGTTTGGCACGGAGGACGTCTACCAACCTTTTCCACTGAACTAGCAATAGCATTAAAGTCACCCCCTACTACCCAAGGAGTATTATGAGCTGACTGCAGTCGAATAAGTCTATCCCATAGATCCCGACGACCCTCCTTCTTGTTATGTCCATGCACGAATGAGAACATAAAATTAGACATATATTCATTCTGAAAAGCAATAGTAACCGTTTGATCATACGAATCCAGTACGGATACCCTACACCCTGCCTTTGCAAAAATCCAAATGTTGCCTTTCGCATTGGACAAACCCTTATCAAACCCTAGCTTTAGTTGGAAATACAGTAGCTTAGCGCTATCCACCTTAGGCTCCAAAACAGCCAATAACTGAATGTTGTGTACCCGACAGATATTTCGAAGCCTCTTAAGAGCCATTTTATTAGCAACCCCACGAATGTTCCAGCTAAGAATGTTAAACATTAATGGGGGGGTGGTGTTTTCCCGATTTAGAGGTAGTAGACACTGAGCGGAGGACCCTATCTGACGGGGGTACTTCACGTTTCTTCTTTTTAGGGTTTCCTTGCTTAGCCGCCGTTCTTTGCTCTTCAGCTTCCGTAACATTTGCCCAGTTCCCGATTTCACCTTCCTCTTCACTCTCTTCAGCAACCTGATCTTCTCCATTGCTGGCTTCAATCTCCCCCGGTTGACTTCCTTTTTCGTCCGCTTCCGTTTTATGCTCTGGCTCATCTGGCTGAGAAATTGCCTGGTCTTGAACGTTGGCCAGTTCTTGGAGAATGGTCTGGTCCTGCGCTGCACCATCATCATCATGCCCAATATTATTAGCCTCCGTCCCATCACAGGGAAGGCTCTCCTCCAACGCAACATTAGCAAGTGACTGCTGGTTAATAACCGGGTTACTGGTTGATGGTTCTTCTGAGTTGACATTTCTCGATGGACGGGCCGCATCTTCCCTCTGAAGAATATGGGTAACTGTAGGTTCTAGTTGGGGACCCTTATTGGCTGCTACGTCTCTTTGTAAAGGCTCCTTGCCTCGATCTTTGTGCTTATGTTTGCATGAGTCTATTAAATGACCTTGGTGGCGGCAATGAGAGCAATAAGTGGGAGTTGTCTCGTACTCTATCGGCTGCCAAAAGCCTCCACTTGGCAAGCTAATGCGCAGACGATGCTGCAAAGGCTTTGAAGCATCAATCTCCGTAACGGACGAGATAATTCCGCCGTAGCCTTGTCGATCTTCAAAGGAGTACCAAAGGCTGCTATAATAGCAAATAACGCATCTTTAGCATATAAATGATGGGGAAGATTAGGTAGAGAAACCCAAACTGGGATCTTCGGCGACCCATACGACGGAGTAAAATCTGGATCCCATTTAAACACCCTCATTGGCGCCCAAGAAATATACCAGAGATCTTTAGAACGAAGCCGAAGAAAATCAGCCTCATTAGAAGGCCTAATGAGAATATGTTTCTCATCAATGACCCCAGCCTTGATGGATCCAGTGAACTCGAAACCTGTAAAGGCTTTCCTAATCAAGTCGATCGGAGGCCTAGAGTGCGAGAATTTCCCAACCAATACATATTTAAATGGATCGACCAGGAGTGTTTCTTCCTCCTTCGAAAAGGAGATGGAAGGAGCGTCTTTGAATGACGAGATCGTGCGTGGGGCAATAACGGGAGCCGCCGAAGCAGATACCCTTACTGCCTCCGTGAAAGATTTGGCAGCCATCACCCGAAAGAGATCAAACAGAAGGGAGGCCACCAGCCAACTGGTCTTGGTGGCCCAGGGAAACCCCGGCACGGCCAAAGGCCACGCCGGCATAGAGAAAGAGAAGACTAGGGTTTAGGGGCGGCCGCTTTCGCGAGCAGGAGGTATTTTATATATATATATCATATATATATATATATATATAATACTTAATATATATAATATGTACATACATATATTAAAATTTATATATATATATATATATATATATATATATATTATATATATTAAGTATTTTCTATATATATATATATATATATATATATATATATATATATATATATATTTTATATATATATATATATATATATATATATATATATATATATATATATATATATATATATATATATATATACATATCTATATATATATAAGAAAAAAAATATATACATATATATATATATATATATATATATATATATATATATATATATATATATAAAATATATATATACATATATATATATATATAATATATACTATATATATATATATAATATATATATATATATATATATATATATATATATATATATATATATATATATATATATATTAAAAAAAATAAAATAAAAATATATATATATATATATATATTATATATATATATATATATATATATATATATATTTTTTTTTATATATATATATATATATATATATATATATATATATATATATATATATATATATTTGTTATATATGTATATGATTTTTGGATATGTTCATACTTGTGTTTTTATATAACTATAGTTATGCTATATTTACATATTATTTTATTGTCAATAAATATTAATGATATGTATATTTTACTGTAGTAAAATATGTTATTTTATTATGAAATTACTTATGCATTTAAAATTAGTATTTATGTAAACTGTGAATTATGGACATATGAGTCCAAGCCTTGTATGGGTTCTGTGAACTCAAATGAGCCTAAATACATTCAAGGTCTGTACGAGTCATATCGGACTTGGTTCATGGCTTTGGGTCCCGTATCTGGACTCCGGTTCAATTTCGTATAAGTGGATAAAATATTAAATAATTAATTATTTATTTTCCAGAAATTGTAACTTGTTGTATTTAAATTTTATATATAATTTAATTGCTGTAAAAATCTGGAAAAAGTTGTCTTTAAATACTATGTTAATTTAGCTTATTTAATATAATTTTTCCAGGGTTTAACTTGTATTTTGACATTTTATATAAATAGAAAAACAGAACTCATTTTCTAGGTACTTATGTTTACTGATTTTTAATAAATATCTATGCGGGTTACTAAATTTTAAAAAAATTAGTATTAATTTCTATAATTAACAAGGATCATCTTTGTACTTTATTTTATGTATAATTGAGCAATTTTCCTATCTTAATAATTGTTGGAACATAGTGTACAACCTGATTTATTTATTGAATAATTATGACTTGCGATGTATTGTGTGATTTTGGAATATTTTAGTGTTGGACCTTATCCTATCATAGTATAAAGGCCCTAGAAAGTTGGTTTAGGTATTGTGTCACCCCACATTGGTCTCTTATGCTAAAGTCATCACTTGGCAAGGTGTCTAGTCAGAAAGTCGTGTCACACCAAAAATGTTATAGTATTTAGCTTAGTATAAAAACTAAGTTTATGTATCATTTTTACAGTGATGAGACAGCAGGATATCTATAGCTTCATATACATACCCTTGCTTTGCTCGAGGCAAGTACCCCTACAAGCTTATTTACTGCTTATAACAATAAACTGTGATTAAACCTTGTTAAAATTCTGCTTTCTGGATAACTGCAAGTCATATCTTCACATGCTTCTTACTGATTCTCATTACATGTCATGCTTTATACTACTCTTAGTATCACTCATATGTTATAAAATAGGTTATGGGGAAACTGTTAGTAGAGTACGTGATCATGCCCTCCATCTCCGTATGTATTTACCGTGCATTGTTACATTCTATATGCAACTTTGTCGTATGTCTGATCCGGCGTTTGTGTATGTATATACACCGATGCCGTTAGGTGTACTATGTGCACTTCAGAAAAATTGATATATACCACAGTACATCCTACTACCTATTGACCGATCACGTACATGCTACAGTTTTAAAATTTAAAACTTATATTGCCATGATGAAATATATCTAAAACTGGATAAATCAAGATATGCCATGATTATGTTATTTCATCTCTTTCCATCACAAGATCAGTATTATATGTTTGTAGTACAAGTACTTGCTCCCGTCCTGACAGGATAACGTTGTATGTATACTTACCAAGGAGGAGTCTCTATGTGATTCCTATTATGGGGTCGCTATCGAGGATCAGACTTTACCTTACGACGATGTACCTGCGGGGAAACTCGTCTAGTTTATTTAGTTGTTCTGGACTTTTGAGAGCAGACATGTTTTAGACTATGTATTTTTTTACTAGACCTGTATCCAGTTTTACGTCTTGGCTATGTATTTGGAACATATTTATATACGAGATAATTATGTGTTTGGGGCATATTCTGACTCAATATGATATATAAAACTGTTAGCACACTTTGATCATATATTGTTTGTCTGTAGAACAGCTTACTATGCTCTATCTCAAGCGTAGGATGGACATGACTCGGCCCGGCCCAACAATTTGGGTAGCGGATCATGACATATTTTTAGTGGTGGCCCATGCAGGTCCTGACTAAATTGTTTGGTTACGTCATTGTACCAAGCATGCCTGCAACTAGGAACTTAAGATAACTTGATAACACTAGGAATAACATTTAAAACACCTAGAGGATTACTAGCATTGCAACATAGGAATCTCATTGCAACATATACTCGTTATTACAAATTAGACTTTCTTGTTGTTTATGATTGTTTACTTAAAGGAGTTCTTATAAATTCTTTTATTTATTAGATGGTGCTCACACGCTCGTCCCAGTATGCCACACCTGAAAATGGCACACTCCTATCCAGCCGGTTGAGCAGTTGACCGATGCACCTCTACCTCCACATCCACCTACCATACTCCCCCACTCCACAAATCTACCAACCCAGATGCCTCCACCAACTCCCACATCACAGTCCCGCCGGGACCCGATACTCCCACCACCACCTATTAGTATACCTGCCCAGGTTTCTGTCACTCTCGACGGAAACCAACTGCTCACTCTGATCCAGGGGTTCCTAACGATCCATCAGGAGCAGACCACCTTACTCCGCCAGAGCATGGAGCATTCTGAGGAGCGTACCATAGTCCCACCACCGGTAAAGCCACGATCGAGAGCGGGGAATATCAAGGACTTCAAGGGATTGAACCCTAGGGAGTTCATGGGGACTGAAGGCATCATAGTCGCAGACGACTGGCTAGATTCGGTAGAGAGGAAGCTCCTCGGAGCTAGGTTGCCGGGTGACCTTCAGGTCGAGGCAGCGGGATTTCTGCTGATAGACTTGGCAGGAGTTTGGTTCAGGAATGAGCTACTATTCGCGTGAGGGAGGGCCATTTGGGATCAGTTTAAGATCCAGTTCAAGGACCGCATAAAGCCTCTCACGATGATATATGGCGAATGTTCTTCGACGGTGCTTCAAGGACCGGACCCAAGGGCAAAGTCGTCGTCGGAGTCGGGGTGGTGCTGATTTCTCCTTCCGGACTGGTATGTGTCACGACCCGCACCCTAGAGTAAGGGCACGAGACGTGGGTACGTCCAGCCTACGCCACAGTGTCAGCCATAGAACGCTGTCCTAGGTCACAACATCTAACAGTTGAAGGTAATAAAAGTTATACACCCCGAACGGGGGTGACATAATAGAATATATCTCAATCACAGCTAAGGTAGAACATGGAAGGAAGATAGATAATAAAGATGCAAGATCCAAATCCACAGAAAATACAAATAGAGAGAGAGCTAAGTGTCTATGATAAACTCTACAACATCCAGACATAATACAGATCCAGAATATATGTACAACTCAACTCCAATGCTATAAAATAAAATAAAAACTATCTATGGAGCAACTATCTCTACTGCTAAGGGATCAAACTGGAAGTTCGGATCGCAAGTGTCCTCTAAGGCTGTCCCATAGTAAGTGTCTAAGCAGGCCTCCTCCTCGTCCTCTGTAAAATTTTCAACAGGTCCAATCAGGACGGGAACGAGCACATATCTCTCAACAGTTCATAACATGTTAGGAGTATAAAACATGCAATAGAGTAAAATACAGGAAGTACTGAAAAGGAAGTACGAGTAAACAGGAGATATTTGTAACTGAAAGTAAATACATGATAAGTAGAGACTGTAAGTGGCTAAGTGATTTAGAGTACAATATGGTTATGTAAACGGCTTAGGGGCACATGAATACGACTAAGAGGCACATAAATATAGCTACTGAGGATAATGATCACATAACCAATTCTACTCACCCTGCCCCAATCAATACACAAGGATCCATTCAAGTTACGTTATAGGTACATGAATACAGCTAAAGATACGTGAACTCATGTAATGAGTAGTACATGAGGCACGTGATAAAGCACATGACAGCACATGAGAACATGTAATAATATGAACTAGTACGAGTATAAGGAGTACCTGATGTACATGATAAAGTACATGAACATGAAATACCAGATGCACCCGTAGAGGGATAACATCTCAGGAAGGGATCCATATTGTATTAATCCGTGAAGATACATGTCAGCATCATGTAGAGTAGTCTAGAGCAAGAATATAGTCCAGACAGGTATGAAAAGATCAGAGAATGTACTCGCCTGCTAACTGAATGTCCAAGATGAAAGTACTGTCCGAGGAGTGGTGTCTGGCTCCTATTAGAACATCACAAGTCACAACAAGTCCAGAATGGTAATAAAATGCACTACGATGCGTTCTACATGAATCTAGGTCAATCTAGACCAAAGTCAACTCTTGGTCAACTCTGGTCAACCCTAGAAGTCAAACTAGGTCAACCAAGTCAAACTTAAGTCAAACTAGTCTATACTAGTCTACCTAGTCTATTCTAAGTCTAACAAGACTAACAAGTCTAATCTACGCTCACCAGGCAATACCATGCCATAAGCCAAACCATAACATTACACACATGACAATATAGCTATATTTAATACATACATAATATGGCAATACATATACCATATAAGCTAACTATGAGTATACCACACATTCATATATATCCATATATAATAGCACCCACATATCATATAATATATAGGATATATATATTACATCTCACATATTTATATACATACATGTAGGAAATAGGAAACATATGTGTATGTGTGTGTGAAACATGAGAGTGAGCTTGTGTGTGTGTTAGGATAGTGTAACATGAGTGAGACACTAGTGTGTGATATGTATCCTGAACAGTATGGTAATGTATAAAAATCAGTGAGTGTCATGAGGGAAAAATCAGTGAATTATAGGCTAAACAGAGAGTACACAATGTGAAATCTGGAACCTAAAATAGTGTGGCATGTTCATATATGAAAACTGAAAAAGTAAACAGGGTGTATACACATATCAATATGAAACAGGAAAAGGGAATTCAGTGTGACATTATCGGAAATCAGTGTAACATTGTGTCCTGTGTGCATTTAGAAAACAGTGATATAGGAAATCACATGTTGCAAAACAATGACATAGGAAAATAGTTCACAGGTTCAGTCCATATCAATCTAAACTACATTTCAGTATTTCCAAGGAATAATCTCAGGTTTAGGCATATAGTTCAATGACAGTTAATAACTAGGAACGAGTAAATCTCAGGGATAGGAATAACTGGAAAACAGGAAACACATTCCTTTAAATCAACCCCATTCAACCCAAGGTCCACTTCTCAAATACCATTTTGAAATAGAAAGGGAAAATCAACATTTTAATATTCATTCAAAACTCAGGATATCAATTCAGTTAAAAGAGGATGGGTAATCAATTCATAATCTCAGGTTTATACTTGAATTACCATTCAGTCTACAGTGTATTAGAAAATTCAGTTAGCTAATGATATATACATTCATACAACAGTTCTAAGAAGGAAATGAGATAGGAAATCAATTCCAGTTCAGGTTGAATGAACATTCTCTGTAACACCCTGTTTTCCAGATGAGGGTAATTTTGAAATTTTATAATTATAATTATTATTTACTGATTATTATTTCATATTATGATTTTTGGTGATTTTTTAATCATTTTTAAACTATTTAAATTATGACTTGTGATTTTGACATTTTACTATTGTTTGGTTTTAATTTCGAGGAATTTGTCACCCCCAGTTTTCAAGAACAGGGGTATTTTTGTCATTTTGTATTTTTGAAATATTTTTGAAATTTATTTTATTATTTATGATATTGTTTTGGGATTATTTGAGTCGGGTTCGAATTTTAACTCAATCCGGCTTGAAACGGGGACCCGGGGGTAGTGTTGACTTTAGTGGACCCACACATTAGTTAGCCATGGCCCACATGATAGAAATATTTTAGTTAGAGGTTAGACTAATTATTATGGATAAGGTTAGTGCGATTAGAGACTTTAGAATGACTAATTTAGCCCCAACCAATTAGCCCTTTCCTAATATTAATAGAATAGGCTAGTGGGGGCATTTTGGACCTTACCATAATAGGACAAATAGTCCCATATGGCTAGCCACTTTGGGAGAGGATAGGCTCAAGTTTATTTCATTATTCTCATCCACACACTCTCTCTCTTGTTCTTCCCCAAATTTCTAGAGAGCAATCCCTAGAAATCTTTCCACCAAATCCTTCCATTTTGCCACCAAATCTTCTTCTTTCCTTCTCCATTCTAGCCAAGGAGGAAGCTACCCAAGTTTGGGAGGATTCGGAGCTCGTTCGTGTCCTTTTGGAATCTCTATGTGTCGGTGTCGCTCCGGGAAGGCTTTTCTTCGATTCGATCTATCGGGAGGTATAAATCCCTTTTCCTTTTCATTTTCTCATGCATATAGGTCTATTTTGAACCCATAGGAATGACCTCCATGGTTGTATCTCCATTTTGTGTCCATTTCATGTCCATTTGGAGGTCATAGGAGTGTCCTTTGTGTTGTGATTGTGTCCTAGTGGGAAAAAACCCCCTATTTTGGACACTTGTGTGCATATATATATATATATATATATATATATATATATATATATATATATATATATATATATATATTTATTTATTTATTTGTGTGTGTGGTTAGATGGTTAGAGAGTGGACTGATCTTAGTTAGGATGGTTAGAATGAGTTTTATTTGGATAACTATGTTTGTATCCAAGTATCTTGGCCTATATGTGTTCTTTTGTCAAATCCGTCATAATTTTTATCCACATTTTTATTAACCAAAGCAACTTAGAAATATCATAACTTTTAGCTTAGAACTCTGATTTATCTCCTATTTTTTTTTCAAAGAACCGTACCGAAGTTAGCTTTCCAAATATTTATTCTATTAAGCCAAATTCTTTATGTAACTTTCTGTAGAATTATTTGAGTGTTAGTTGTATGAAAGACGAACGTGTTTCGGTATTTTTGCGATTCCGGGAGCTTCCGGACACGAAAATGTGATCCGTTTAATGTTTCAGAAAGCTAACATAAAGAGCTACAGCATACCTTAATCCTAGAATTTAATGAATGCCCAATTTGTACAGTATTGGTTTTAAGTAGAAGAGTGACTATACGATATATGCATTTTGTGTAACATATGAGCCTATGTAGTATGGATATTAAATGAATATAGAGTATGTAATGCATGATATAATAGATGAATAAAATGATATATATATATATATATGATATATATTCTCTTTACATTAATTTATATATATGGTTGAATGCAAGCATGTAGGAATGCTATTAATATAATGCATATAAGCAATACATGAATGAAAGAATGATATACAACGTATGCATGAAAGTATATAATGAATGCTAGATATGAATGCAAGATATATATGTAATGATAGATATGAATACATAATGTATAAATATTGTAATACAATTTTTAATGATAACATGTATGGTAATGTAGAGTATTTGATGCAAGCATGAATGAATGGAAGAAATACATGTATATAGGTAATATAGAATGTAATATATGAAAGGAATGAATGATAATATATAACATGATATGTAGGTAATGTAAGGTATAAAATATATGATGTGTGTATATTTGTATGTCTATATGTTAATGTATGAAATGATATGAATATACAATGTATGCATATGTATAAAATATGTAGGTAATGCATAGATGCATGAATGAAATGAATGTTTGCAATATGTTAATATAAATACAAGTATCTAATATGCATGAATGTATGTATAATATAATACAAGTATACATGTATGTATCATGTAAATGTAATATACATGATATGTATGTATGCATGTATACAAAGTAAGTATGTATGTATGTATTTCTATAAACTATGTTAACCTATAACATTTTACACACATGCATTCATACACCCTTTGACATCATGTATCCCATGTCATATACACCTACCTATCACTAAATTTTAGAATATTAACACATATCCTTTCACACACATGCCAAACACACACATACTCACTTACTCTTTTACCTCTCTTTCTCTCTCTCTATATATATATATATATATATATATATATATATATATATATATATATATATATATATATATATATATATATATATATATTTTAATATATATATATATGTATATATATATATATATATATATGTATGTATGTGCCTATATATATAGCTTTCCTATATATATCTATGTATATGAATATGTGAATGTGAATAATAAATATACATTATATGACTAAGTTTGTGTGCCTTGTTAGCTTATGATTTAGTTTTGTGCTTGGTTTAGCAAGTGACTTAGGCTATGAGTTAGTAGCTATCTTGGATACTTGATTTGCATATACTTAGTTTGTTTAGACCTTGAATAACTTATTTGACCTAATTTAGACTTGTTAGACCTAGTTTGACCATAGTTGACCTAGGTTTGACTTTCAGGGTTGACCAAGTTGACCAAGAGTTGACTTTGGTCTAGATTGACCTAGAATTATGTAGAATGCATAGTAGAACTTCATATTGTCATTTTGTACTTGTTGTGACTTGTGCTGTTCTAATTAGGAGCCAGACACCTCTCATCGGACAGTATATTTACTTTGGACATTCAGACATCAGGCGAGTACATTCTCTGATAGTTCTCTCATTTATTTGTCAATTACTGTAATTTAGTTCTAGTTAGTTGTATGTGATTCTCTGTTACAACACGTATGGATATTTTTGGATTCATGTATGCGACAAACATACCATATTGTCTGGCCTCTATTACTGGTATCATCATGTTTGGCTTCTATTACTGGAATCACCTACTGGAATCACCCTGGAATCACTTGCTGGTATCATCACATTTGGCTGGACTCATCTTGATTCTCGTGTCGTATTCTGGATTCACTTGTACTTGCTGGGAGGGGAATACTTGAGTAAGACATGTAGACATACCCCAATTCTGGAATCACCCCACATGCTGGAATCTACTGAAATGATAGCCATATCACACCCGGCCGAGTGTGTGATGTACCGGATTACCTATAGCCATTTACATGTCGATCTCGGTATTTTAAAACACACTGTTAGAGTATAGACTGGACTCACCCTAGAATCTTTGATCACTGACTAGAATCATCTCATACCGGACTCATCTTGTACTAGAATCACCTGGTATCAGATTCATGTTGTCTGGATTTACGTTGGTCTTACACTTGTTTACATTTACTGTCTGGACTTATATCATGTTACCCTGGTTCAGCTTGTTCTATCTTTTACAGTCTTTATTGCTATGATTTTTCTCTTATTTAGTTATTTACTTATCCTTGCACTTTATCTGTCTTTCTTACCACCACCTGAATATAAACTGCCATTTTTATCAATACAACTGTCTATAACTGCTTTATAGTTCTCTGTCATTTACTTGGGTTTTTTAGATGAGATGTGCTCGTTCATGTCCTGACTGGACCTGTTGATAAATTTTACAGATAGCCTGGAGGTTGCCTGCTAGCCTAGAGGAGATACAGTAGAGGTTGTATAGTTAGTTATTTCAGTTGTATTGAGTTGTATTTATTCTATGGATTACTGTATTGAGCTTTGATATGTTTTCTGGGTTTGTGTATCTTAGACACTTTGACTTCTATCTGCTGTATCTCTTTTGGATTTCATGTTTTACCTATCTTTTATCTCGCTCTACCTTGTTGTGATTGAGACTGTATCTGCTATGTCACCTCCATTCGGAGAGTATATACTGTACATGTACCTTTATATTGTTAGATGTTTGACCTAGGACAGCGTTCTACCGCTGACACTACGGCGTAGGCTAGACGTACCTACGTCTCGTGTCCTTACTCTAGGGTGCGGATCGTGACACGTTTTTAGTGGTGGTCCATGCAGGTCGAGTTTATGTAGTGGTATTCGAACTAGAGTATCACTACAGCCTGCAGTAGGATTAGGATATTTTTGGAGGTACTCAATCACATTATGAAAAACTCTTAAACCGATTCCTTTTGTCTAAAATTGTTGTTTATTGACTTCCCTTGAATATAAACTGTTCTCCTTTGAATTTTTGCTTCATTCTCAGAAATTGCTTCTTGTTTTGATCTGTCTTCATGATAGTTATGAAGACACGATCTCATCGCTTCGGTTCGGGGGATACTATCGAGAGGCTGGCCACCTCTCATCCTGGCCACCTCTCGTCCTGTTCATCAGGGCCTCGAGACTGCAGCTTCTGTTGTACCGACTCAGGTTGGCATTTCTGCTACATTGGAGGTGCACCTCCGTCTGTACAGAGACTTTTTCCTTCATTTCCAATTTCTCTCAGCAGCAGCGATTCATGCAGCATCAGCAGCAGAGATTTGTGCAGTATCAGCATCAGGCTGGAGGAAACCAGCAAGGCGAGCTATCGTCAGGACAGTCGAGGATGCACAGACTGTTGGAGATCTTGCTGTAAGTTCCGTTCTTCTCAATTCCATTCCCACAATTGTCTTTTATAATTACCTTGAAATCTGATTCCATCTGTTCCTTGTTGATTGATTAATTTTGTCCTGTTACTCTTTTGTTGTGTTTGTTTTTCTTCTGAGAAAATCTTATGGGCTAGGTTACCTAAATCATGGGATCTAGAATCCTTGATAGTCGTATTAGTTGGCATAGTGAGGACATGTAGTCAGATTTTGGATGTATTCTCGGGTATAGAAATTTATGGTTTTCGCCGTCGCATGCGGCAGTACAAAAATTTTAAATACCATGAACCTAGAGGTACATACCTTAGTCAAGGACTCTGTGATTATCATAGCCTTGCTCACTAGCATGATGAAGACTCTGTTGACACAAAGTCACAGTCAACCAAATATTGACTACATTGACTAAATAATATCTGTATAAATTCAATATGACACACGACGTCTGCATTCAGTTCAGGACAGAAAAAAGCTCAGTTTCCGAGTCTCAGTGTATTTTCGAGTCTGTACTTTTACATTTTATTGAGTCTAGAAGTATGTACTCTGAGTTATGCTGAGCTCTTGGAACTTAGTCTATAAGCCTATCCAAAATCCCAAGCTCCACCAAAACAAAAATTGCCCACAAGTCCCACTTAGAACCACTCTGTGCTCTGGAGACAGAGTTCGGGCCGAACTCTGTCCCCTAGAAATCAGGAACCCTAATTTTAGGGTTAGCTGGTTGCTAGCTGTCCAACGGCCAAATTTTTGAATTTTCCTACCCGAATTCTGGCCGAATTCTGCCTCTAAAAATACTATAAATAGGGCATGAATTCTCTCTTTTTAACTCACTCAATCTTCTCTTCTCTTCTCTCCTACAAGCTCAATAAGCCATACTCTTCCTATCTACTAGCCACAAGCCTCCTAAGTCTCGAGTGCTCAGCATCTCTCAGTTAGGATTCTTGTGCAAGAGTGAAGAAGTCGCTTGGACAATTCCAAGCAATCGCCACTGCGATTCTCTGTAAGAAGTTGACGTGCTCTTCTGAAGTAAAGGCACGGGTTGTAAGCTACTATTTCACAAATAGTGGATTTAATCCTGAGCTAGAGTTCTCAGGCCTGGACTAGTCCTCCACGAGGAAAACCAGGTTAAAATCGCTGTGTTTGCGTATGCTCTTCTGCTCTTCATTTATTTTTCGCACTTTACTCTGATTATTTATTGTTGGTGAAAGACTTATTTTTAATTGGCTATTTTTCTATATAAACTCTATTCACCCCCCTCTAGAGTTGCCAAACTGTTCTTCAATTGGTATCAGAGCTCTGTTCTCTTTATAAGGACTAACATCCTAAGAGCTGATCCATGGCAACCACACAATCCTTGATCTCCAATCATGGTGAAGGTCAGTCCACTCATAGGCCTCCCCTATTTGATGGGACTAACTACACATATTGGAAAACAAGGATGAGTTTTTATCTGAAGTCTCTAGACTTTGACCTGTGGACTGTCGTAACTGACGGTTACAAAAAGCCCGCCAGAATAGTCGTCGATGGTGACCTCATTGAGAAACCACACGACAAATATTCTGTCGAGGAGAAGAAACAGGCAAGTCTAGATGCTAGGGCTATTAATGCTTTATTCTGTGCTATAGACAGGAACGAGTTTAACAGGGTCTCTACATGCACCACTGCTCATGAAGTATGGAGACTTCTAGAAGTAACGCATGAAAGAACCACTCAAGTCAAGGAATCGAAGATAAGCCGTCTCACTCAAGAATATGAAGCCTTCAAGATGAAGCCAAATGAGACGATCACTCAAATGTTTACAAGATTCCTCGATATCATCAACCCGTTATCCTCGCTTGGTAAGCAGTATTCAAACCATGAGAAGATCCGCAAGCTACTCAGAGGGTTACCAAAGATTTGGAACCCTAAGGTGACAGCCATCATAGAAGGGAACGATCTCACAACTATGTCTATGGAGACCTTGATGGGCAAGCTCATGACTCACGAGCTTGACCTCAAGGACTTCGAAGAGCCTGCTCCGAAGACCAGGGAGATCGCACTCAAAGTTCATCGACGAAAGGTTGATCACGATGAGACCGAAGACGACAACTCAGATGATGAAGACCAAGCTCTCATGGTTCGTAACTTCAAGAAATTCCTTCGCTTCAATCAAAGAAAGAAGGAGCCACAAGAAGACGATGAAGAAGAGCCAACCTGCTATGGCTGCAAAAAGACTGGACACGTCCGAAGAGACTGTCCATTCTTAAAGAAGAGCAACCGCTATGAGAAGCCCTACAAGAAGAACTCATCAAAAAGGTATGCCAACACAAGCATTTGGCATGAAAGCGAAGCAAGTGACTCCGAGGAAGAAAAGAACTCTCCTCAAGACAAAGCAAATGTGTGCTTAATGGCAACCTCTACCAAGGTATCAAACGAAACTTTAGATGACTTCTCTTTTGATGAACTTGGCGATGCCTTCACTGATTTACTTGATGATCACAAAAAGGTCATCGGTAAATACAAGCATGCCAAGGACAAAATCAAAAGTCTAGAAGATAAGATACAAAGAATTTTTTTACTTCTTGATAATGTTAGAAACACATCACCCACTAATGACACTGATGAAGTATCCAAGCTTAAATTAAGCTTACATGATGCTGAAGCACGTATTGAGCAACAAACTCAAGAAATCACTACTCTCAACACGTTGCTTGCTGAAGAAAAGAGTAGACACAAGATTTCCATGACTAAGATTTATGGCTTAAATATTAAGATTGATGAACTGCAAGCTATGTCTAAAAGATTAGAAACCAAATTGGGTAAACAGGTTGTTCAACCTCAAACCCAATCACATGGGCACAACACCCCTCATGCTAGTCAACCACGTCATTCTCATGCAGCACATAACCATGCATTTATATACACAAACTTTTATAAACCACGTGCACGTAAGAATACTTCTCATACTCATCATACTGCACAAAGACACAATCAATATCACTCTCATCATACTATGCCACATCAACATACCATGCCACGTAGACAAAATCATCATAGGCAAAATCATCATGTTATGCCACAACATTACACTATGCCATATAGACAATTTCAGCATGCCACTCCTCACAGTCAATATTATCATGCTATGCCACACAGACATCATCATCATGCCACTCACTCTATGCATAGTCATCATTACTATGCTAACTCTCCATATCATCCTCACCCTGTTGCTTATAGATATCATTCTCATGCTCCCAGTATAAATAAAAATGCTATCTGTACTTACTGTGGAACACATGGACACATCTCACCACAGTGTAGAGTTAGAAGACTGGTAGACAAGAAAATATATGCTTGGTTTCCAAAAACTAACTTTTCAGGACCCTCAAGAAAATGGGTACCAAAGGTCACATCTACTCGTGATGTAGGTGGACCTTCCCTCCTCAACTGAGAGTAAGTGGATTCTCGATAGTGGATGCTCGCGACATATGACGGGAGACGCAAATCTTTTTGCATCACTATCGATGAAAAGAGAAGGATACGTATCCTTCGGTAACAATCTCAAAGGGCACATAATAGGTAACGGTATCATTGGTCATCCTCCTTCTCCTGTTATAAAGGATGTCTGCCTAGTGACCGAGTTAAAGCATAACCTGCTCAGTATTAGCCATCTTGCTGATCATGGATATGATATTAACTTTGGACAAAACCATTGCTATATCTACGATAGGTCAACAGGAGACATTGCTTTTGAAGGGAAAAGAGAGGACAACATCTATATTTTCTATCTCTCTATAAATACTAACCATGCAGGTAGATATTTATATGCCCACAAAGACGAACGACTGCTTTGGCACCAGCGTCTTGGTCATGCCAACATGGATGCTATATCCAGGCTTTCTACCAAGAAGCTAGTAAGAGGATTGCCTGACATCACATTCAAAAAGGACACGGTATGTGCCGAATGTGAACTAAACAAGGCAACTAAATCCTCATTTCATTCCATCAACTCTGTAAGTACTACTAGACCCTTGCAATTACTTCATATGGATTTATTTGGTCCTAGTAGAATAGCTAGCCTTGGTGGCAAACTTTATGCATTTGTTGTTGTTGATGATTTTTCGAGATTTACTTGGGTTTTCTTTCTCGCTAATAAGAGCGATGCTATTTCTGTTTTCAAAGTTTTTGTAAATAAAGTTCAAAACGAAAAAGGCTCCATGATTACTCGAATCCGAAGTGATCATGGAGGCGAATTCGTAAATTCAGATTTTGAAAGTTTTTGTAATGCAAATGGTTTTGATCATGAATTTTCTTGTCCTAGAACTCCTCAAAAAATGGTGTTATGGAGCGGAAGAATAGGACTCTTGGCGATATGGCTAGAGTCATGTTGAATAAATTTTCTCTTCCGAAATATTTTGGGCAGAGGCTGTAAGTACAGCATACCACATTTTGAATATGGTGCTTATTCGTCCCATTACGAAGAAAATATCCTATGAGCTTTGGTTTGGGAGAACCCCCAATGTTTCGTATTTTAAAGTTTTTGGTTGTAGATGTTTTATCCTTAACACCAAAGACAACTTAGGCAAATTTGATGCCAAAGCTGACGATGGTATCTTTCTTGGTTATGCCGCCAAGAGTAAGGGATATAGAGTTTTCAACAAACGCTCACTTATTGTGGAGGAGTCAACTAATGTGACTTTTGATGAAGATAACAGTGCAGTAAGCGCTCTTGATGATGATGTTGAGCCATCAATTTCTACTCCAATGAATACTTCAACTGAAACTAATTCTCTGGAGGGTTTGCCTAAGAAATTCTCTTTCAAACCTTCTCATCCAGAAAATTTAGTTATAGGAGAAGTTCCACGTGGAGTAACTACTAGATCATCACTAAGAGACTCCGTTGCTAGCACTGCCTTCATTTCACAAGTAGAGCCTAAAAACATTTCTGAAGCTTTTAATAATGAATTTTGGATTTCTGCTATGCAAGAAGAACTCAACCAATTTGAGAGGAGCCAAGTATGGGAACTAGTTCCTAGACCGGCTAATCACTCAATAATTGGTACCAAATGGGTGTTTAGAAACAAAGTAAATGAAGATGGTTCAGTCACTCGTAACAAAGCCCGTATAGTAGCTCAAGGATACAATCAAGAGGAAGGTATCGACTACGATGAGACATATGCTCCTGTTGCTAGACTAGAATCCATTCGGATGCTTTGTGCTTTTGCCAATCATCAGAACTTTAAATTATTTCAAATGGATGTTAAAAGTGCTTTCTTGAATGGCTTTATTAAGGAGGAAGTTTATGTCAAACAACCCCCTGGCTTTGAAAATCAAAAATTTTCCGACCACGTGTTCAAGCTGAAGAAAGCGCTTTATGGCCTTAAACAAGCCCCCAGAGCTTGGTATGAAAGGCTAAGCAGTTTCTTGCTTGAGAAAGGTTTTTCAAAAGGGAAAATTGACACTACACTGTTTATCAAATCTTTCAAAGACACCATTCTATTAATTCAGATTTATGTTGATGATATTTTTTTGGGTCTACTGATGAAACTTTTTGTCAAGAATTTGCCAAGTGTATGCAGACGGAATTTGAGATGAGCTTGATGGGAGAGCTCAACTATTTTCTTGGTCTGCAAGTAAAACAAGTGGCTAATGGAACTTTCATCTGCCAATCAAAGTACACCAAGGACATGCTGAAGAAGTTCGATCTTGACAACATCAAACCAATCAGCACGCCAATGGCTACTTCAACCAAACTCGAACCAGATGAGAGTGGCAAACCTGTTGATCAACGTAAGTATCGAGGTATGATAGGCAGCTTACTTTATTTAACTGCTAGTCGTCCCGATATCATATTCAGTGTTTGCCTATGTGCTAGATATCAAGCTAATCCTAAGGAATCACACATGACCGCGGTTAAGCGTATCTTTAGATACCTTAAGGGTACGGTTACAGTGGGCCTATGGTATCCCAAGTCAACATCATTTGATCTTATTGGTTACTCCGATGCTGACTTCACTGGATGCAAGGTCGACCGTAAAAGTACGAGCGGCACGCGTCATTTATTAGGAAAAGCTTTAGTCTCCTGGTTTAGCAAGAAGCAGAACTCTGTTGCACTATCCACAACAGAAGCTGAATACATAGCAGCTGGGCGTTGTTGTGCACAAATTCTGTGGATGAAGCAAACCCTTGAAGACTATAAGTTATCTTTCATGCATATTCCTATATTCTGTGACAATACTAGTGCAATCAATTTGACTAAGAACCCTGTCTGCCACTCACGCACTAAACACATTGAAATTAGACACCACTTTTTGCGTGATCATCAGCAAAATGGCACGATTAACTTAGAATTTATTGACACTGATCATCAGCTGGCAGATTTCTTTACTAAGCCACTATCCGAAGAGCGCTTCAATTTTCTTTGTCGTGAACTTGGAATTTTAGATGAAGCAGTTATAAATTGAAACTCACCTGCATAAATATCGAGTATATTGTGATTCTTTTACGAAGAATCTGGTATGGGTAAAAGCCGAAAGGGTCCTTCTGACAACAAGGCATAAAAGCCTAAGCGACACGGTGCACTAGTCCTCAGGACTACCGCTAGCTGGGATCCGGCCCCTGCAGCTAACCCATGGCAAATTTGGACTATTGAACCACAGTATATGTCCTTATTTATTATATGGCTCATTTTCGATTTAATATTGCCTAATTGATATTTTCTAAAGTTCATTCTGTTTTCTGAGTACCTCTCTATCTATTTTTTTTAAATTCAACACTCTTTGTTGTCCTCAACTATCTTTTGTTTAACTCTTAAACATTTTCTTCATGTTCTTTGCCTGTTTTCAGTTCTGGACCATTGATCCAGAACTCGGGCCGAACTCTGCCCCTATCAGAGTTCGGGTCGAGTTCGGTTCTTAGGTTCCAGGGTCGGGATCTGGCTCTGCCGTTGGATCAATTCTAATGCAATGGTCAATATTTCACCCGACCAAAGACCAAGCCCTACTTTATTTCGGGATTCCCTCTCTTTCCTCCCATATTTCCTTCTTCTTCACCTATACAAACTCTTTCCTTGAAACCCTAACCCTAGTTTTTGATCTAGAGTGCTCCATTGCTTCTCAAAATCAAGAAAAAGGGGTTTCTCTCCATTCTCTTCCATTGTTTATTACTTGTTTGAGGTACCATTTCTATTTTCTATCTTCTAGTTAAAATCTTTTAATGGCTCCTTGCTTGTTCAATCGTGGGAAAAGAATTCGAGTTGAGAGTATTTCCTCTTCGGATTCTCCTCCATCAATTGAACAAATCATTGAACAACTTCAACCACCTCATCCTTTGTTCAATCCACCTCGTCCTCAAAATCCTTCCACCTATGACAACAGACTTTTTGTCTCACTAGATGCATCAAACAACTGGTTTAGTGACTTTCGGAATCGTCAGGTATTCACAGGACATCCTATTAATTTTTCTATATTCTCTCAATATGATTCTTTATTCCATGACCTCTATCTTGATGAACTAGTTACTACAACTTCTGCTATCTATCGTCATGCCGTTCAAATGTTCTACTGCAACTTAACCTTTGATGACCTTCATATTTATTCACGAGTTGCAGGTATCAATATATCTTTTGATGACTTTGACTTAGCCGAATATCTTGATCTTCAAGAGCCCAATTCTTGGAAAAAGCTAGTTGACGCTCGCTCGTTCCGTTTTCCCGACGGAATTTTCCTTGAGAGCTTCAAGGACGATTTGTGTACTCCATACACACGTCCTCGCAAGCTCACGGCTAAATATCTCAACCCATATTTTTCTGACCTTTATTGGATTATTTTTAACACCATTCTACCCAAAACAGGTTCCCATGATGATATCACTTATCTTGAAATATCTGCTCTTTATCATCTTCATTTTGGAATTCCTTTCAATCTTCCACGTACCATGATGGACTGGATGATTCGCTGTAGGAGGAAACCACGAGCTTTGGTTTATCCTCTGTATCTCCCTTTGATCTTTCGTGCTTTTCATATACCACTTGATGCTTGTCCGTTCATGCCTGCACCTGCCTTTCTATCCAAGGCACGACGCCTTCAGCCTGTCGCTGCTTCTGAGTCATCTGAGCATTCTGCTGATGAGGAGCCTGGCGCCCCTCCACTCGGTCAGGATGCACCTCCTCCTCCTGCCAACCTGGATTCTCTTCAGACTATGCTTCGCGATCGCTTTGCTATTGAGGATGATCGCTGGACGTAGCAGGATTACCGTACCACCTTGCAGATCAGTGCCCTTGGGAACTCTCTACATGATATGCGGTATTCACTTGCTCGTCATCCTGATCTGCATGTGCCTATTGAGCGGGATCCAGATCGCACGGGTCATCGTATAGACGATCCGTGGGTCATGAGGTATATGGATCCTGATGATGCTTTTGTGGACCCTCGTCGCTCATTCCCTGGTCCTTCAGATGTTCCAGGACCTTCTCGTGCTCCATGATGGAGATTGGCTTGATATGCTGCTGCCACTGCTGATGGTCTTAGTTGCCTTTTGATTTTAGTTATTTCAGTTTGTTATGGATTTATGTACTGGATTTATGTCTTCAAACCCTGATGATGTGCTGGTTGGTGGATAACATTTTATGCTATTTTTCGTAGTTTTACTTTATGTCAGTGACTTGTTTTATTAGTATTATATTGTTTCTTCTCTGCTTGGTGTGGTTGGATTACTTTTCATTGTCTATACTGCTATTTCCATGCTTTTCCTTATGCAGTCTATGTGATCCTTTATATTGCTAACTGCCAAAAGGGGGAGAAATATGTATATTTCAAATGTATATCTGTCTGTGCTTGTGTTTGCTTTTGGGAAAATATTTTTATCAGGCCACAGGTTCTATGCATTATTTACGGGGGAGAGCTATTGATTCTAGCTCGGCACCGTTCACTGATTACGGGGGAGCTATCTTATTCTAGCTCGGCATTATTTATGGGGGAGCTGTGTTTTTACCAACTGTGTCCAGGTATGAATATTGAAATATACATTTATTATTTTGTCAATTATCAATATGGGGGAGATTGTTGACACAAAGTCACAGTCAACCAAATATTGACTACATTGACTAAATAATATCTGTATAAATTCAATACGACACACGACGTCTGCATTCAGTTCAGGACAGACAACAGCTCAGTTTCCGACTCTCAGTGTATTTTCGAGTCTGTACTTTTACATTTTATTGAGTCTAGAAGTATGTACTCTGAGTTATGATGAGCTCTTGGAACTTAGTCTATAAGCCTATCCAAAATCCCAAGCTCCACCAAAACAAAAATTGCCCACAAGTCCCACTTAGAACCACTCTGTGCTCTGGAGACAGAGTTCGGGCCGAACTCTGCCTCCACACAGAGTTCAGGCCGAACTCTGTCCCCTAGAAATCAGGAACCCTAATTTTAGGGTTAGCTGGTTGCTAGCTGTCCAACGGCCAAATTTTTGAATTTTCCTACCCGAATTCTGGCCGAATTCTGCCTCTAAAAACACTATAAATAGGGCATGAATTCTCTCTTTTTAACTCACTCAATCTTCTCTTCTCTTCTCTCCTACAAGCTCAATGAGCCATACCCTTCCTATCTACTAGCCACAAGCCTCCTAAGTCTCGAGTGCTCAGCATCTCTCAGTTAGGATTCTTGTGCAAGAGTGAAGAAGTCGCTTGGACAATTCCAAGCAATCGCCACTGCGATTCTCTGTAAGAAGTTGACGTGCTCTTCTGAAGTAAAGGCACGGGTTGTAAGCTACTATTTCACAAATAGTGGATTTAATCCTGAGCTAGAGTTCTCAGGCCTGGACTAGTCCTCCACGAGGGAAACCAGGTTAAAATCGCTGTGTTTGCGTATGCCCTTCTGCTCTTCATTTATTTTCCGCACTTTACTCTGATTATTTATTGTTGGTGAAAGAGTTATTTTTAATTGGCTATTTTTCTATATAAACTCTATTCACCCCCCTCTAGAGTTGCCAAACTGTTCTTCAGACTCTGGACAACATAATTTTGGACAGACGCATATGATTAACAGATTGTATCTTGAGAAGGTTTAAACATCATACCCTTTTGATTGTTATAAATGACTTAGGAGTAAGGATATTTAGTTTTGTAGAGCTTATTCATAGGTAGTTCCTTCATAGTATAATGGTATGATGACTTGTAGAATGTTTGTACCCTAAAGGTGATAGTTAGCATTGGTGTTAGAATAGTAACCCATTGCAGATAATTTTCCTGTTATCTATAATACCAACCAGTTACACATAGGGTGTTAGTCTGCCTTACAGCCTTGATGATTATTACTACTTTCCCTTACCTTTTCCAGTGAGGCACCCATGACCAGAGCCTGCCGTTGAGTATAGTTGTAGTTTCACCTAAGACCGAGAGGTCTATTTGCATAGATAGATTGCAGATGATATTGGCATATGGGATATAGGTTAGTTGGTATCTATAGGCCATTGTTGTATAGGGTTATAAACATGTTGTTTAGCCTATACTTGGTTCATTTTTCTATTTTAGTTAAGTTCTCTTCGTATTGAGTTCCTTTGTGTTGATCACCTTTATAGGCAGTGTGCAGACCCTTCACTAGATACCATGTCCCCTTGATTCAGACCATTCATCCTTAGTCTAGTTCTAAGCATTGTTTCAGACCCTTATAAGTTTAGTCTGCCTTAACCCTTGGTTGATCAGTCATGTATATATATATATAGATGATATACTAAGGAGATATGTGATGGGTTGTTGTTCTTGAGCATATATATATATATATGTGGTATTTGGTATTCATGTGCTTAGCTTGTAGGTATATATTTAGTTATAGGTGACTTGATATGATTGGGAAGTTAAGAGCTAGTCTATTATAGAGTTTCTTTTTTGCTAAATTTTAGTTGCCAACACCTAGATAGCTAGCATAGGTAAAACCCTAAGAAGTTGACCAGTTGATGACCAAGTACTTGGATGTTGAGAAATTGACTAGTGATTGACCCTTGACTATGTTTGACATAGAAGGGGGTGCGATCATCTTAATTTCGAGGACAAAATTTTTATAAGGTGGGTAGGATTGTAACACTTAGTTTTCCAGATGAGGATAATTTTAAAATTTTGTAATTATAATATTATTTATTGATTATTATTTTATATTATGATTTTTGGTGATTTTTAATCATTTTTGAACTATTTAAAATTATGACTTGTAATTTTGACATTTTACTATTGTTTGGTTTTAATTTCGAGGAATTTGTTACCCCCAGTTTTCAGGAACAGGGATATTTTTGTCATTTTATATTTTTGAAATATTTTTGAAATTTATTTTATTATTTATGATATTGTTTTGGGATTATTTGAGTCGGGTTCGAATTTTAGCTCAATCCGACTTGAAACGGGGACCCGGGGGTAGTGTTGACTTTAGTGGACCCACACATTAGTTAGCCATGGCCCACATAATAGAAATATTTTAGTTAGAGGTTAGACTAGTTATTTTGGATAAGGTTAGTGCGATTAGAGACTTTAGAATGACTAATTTAGCCCCAACCAATTAGTCCTTTCCTAATACTAATAGAATAGGATAGTGGGGGCATTTTGGACCTTACCATAATAGGACAAATAGACCCATATGGCCAGCCACTTTGGGAGAAGATAGGCTCAAGTTCATTTCATTATTCTCATCCACACTCTCTCTCTTGTTCTTTCCCAAATTTTTAGAGAGCAATCCCTAGCAATTTCTCCACCAAATCCTTCCATTTCGCCACCAAATCTTCTTTTTTCCTTCTCCATTCTAGCCAAGGAGGAAGCTACCCAAGTTTGGGAGGATTCGGAGCTCGTTCATGTCCTTTTGGAATCTCTACGTGTCGGTGTCGCTCCAGGAAGGCTTTTCTTCGATTCGATCTACCGGGAGGTATAAATCCCTTCTCCTTTTTATTTCCTCATGCATATAGGTCTATTTCGAACCCATAGGAATGACCCCCATAGTTGTATCTCCATTTCGTGTCCATTTGGAGGTCATAGGAGTGTCCTTTGTGTTGTGATTGTGCCCTAGTGGAAAAAAAAGCCCCTATTTTGGACACTTGTGTGCACATATATATATATATATATATATATATATATATATATATATATATATATATATATATATATATATATATATATATTTGTGTGTGTGGTTAGATGGTTAGAGAGTGGATTGATCTTAGTTAGGATGGTTAGAATGAGTTTCATTTGGATACCAATGTTTGTATCCAAGTATCTTAGCCTATATGTGTTCTTTTGTCAAATCCGTCATAATTTTTATCCACGTTTTTATTAACCAAAACAACTTAGAAATGTCATAACTTTTAGCTTAGAACTCTGATTTATCTCCCATTTTTTTTAAAAGAACCGTATCGAAGTTAGCTTTCCAAATACGTATTTTAATAAGCCAAATTCTTTCTGTAACTTTCTGTAGAATTATTTGAGTGTCAACTGTACGAAAGACGAACGTGTTTTGGTATTTTTGCGATTCCGGGAGCTTTCGGACACGAAAATGCGATCCCTTTAATGTTTCGAAAAGCTAACACGAAGAGCTACAACATACTTTAATCCTAGAATTTAATGAATGCCCAATTGGTACAGTATTGGTTTTATGTAGAAGAGTGACTATACGATATATGCATTTTGTGTAACCTATGAGCCTATGTAGTATGGATATTAAATGAATATAGAGTATGTAATGCATGATATGTTAGATGAATAAAATGATATATATATGATATATATTCTCTTTAAATTAATTTATATATATGGTTGAATGCAAGCATGTAGGAATGCTATTAATATAATGCATATAAGCAATGCATGAATGAAAGAATGATATACAATGTATGCATGAAAGTATATAATGAATGTTAGATATGAATGCAAGATATATATGTAATGATAGATATGAATGCATAATGTATAAATGTTATAATGCAATATATAATGATAACATGTATGGTAATGTAAAGTATATGATGCAAGCATGAATGAATGGAAGAAATACATGTATATAGGTAATATAGAATGTAATATATGAAAGGAATGAATGATAATATATAACATGATATGTAGGTAATGCAAGGTATGAAATATATGATGTGTGTATATTTGTATGTCTCTATCTTAATGTATGAAATGATATGAATGTACAATGTATGCATATGTATAAAACATGTAGGTAATGCATAGATGCATGAATGAAATGAATGTTTGCAATATTTTAATACAAATACAAGTATCTAATATGCATGAATGAAAGTATAATATAATACAAGTATACATGTATGTATCATGTAAATATAATATACATGATATGTATCTATGCATGTATACAAGGTAAGTATGTATGTATGTATTTCTATAAACTGAGTTAACCTATAACCTTTTACACACATGCATTCATACACCCTTTGACATCATGTATCCCATGTCACATACACCTACCTATCACTAAATTTTAGAACATTAACACATATCCTTTCACACACATGCCAAACACACACATACTCACTTACTCTTTTACATCTCTTTCTCTCTATATATATATATATATATGTATGTGCATATATATATAGCTTTCCAATATATATCTATGTATATGAATATGTGAATGTGATTAATATATATACATTATATGACTAAGTTTGTGTGCCTTGTTAGCTTATGGTTTAGTTTTGTGCTTTGTTTAGCAAGTGACTTAGGCTATGAGTTAGTAGCTATCTTGGATACTTGATTTGCATATACTTAGTTTGTTTAGAACTAGAATAACTTGTTTGACCTAATTTAGACTTGTTATACCTAGTTTGACCATAGTTGACCTAGGTTTGACTTTTAGGGTTGACCAAGTTGACCAAGAGTTGACTTTGGTCTAGATTGACCTAGAATCATGTAGAATGCATAGTAGAACTTCATATTGTCATTTTGGACTTGTTATGACTTGTGCTGTTCTGATTAGGAGCCAGACACCTCTCATCGGACAGTATATTTACTTTGGACATTCAGACATCAGGCGAGTACATTTTCTGATAGTTCTCTCATTTATTTGTCAATTACTGTACTTCAGTTCTAGTTAGTTGTATGTGATTCTTTGTTACAACACGTATGGATATTTTTGGATTCATTTATGCGACACACATACCATATTGTCTGGCCTCTATTAATGGTATCATCATGTTTGGCTTCTATTACTGGAATCACCTACTGGAATCACCCTGGAATCACTTGCTGGTATCATCACGTTTGGCTGGACTCATCTCGATTCTCGTGTCGTATTCTAGATTCACTTGTACTTGCTGGGAGGGGAAATACTTGAGTAAGACATGTAGACATACCCCAATTCTGGAATCACCCCACATGCTGGAATCTACTGGAATGATAGCCATCTCACACCCGGCCGAGTGTGTGATGTGCCGGATTACCTATAGTCGTTTATATATCGATCTCGGTATTTTAAAACACACTGTTAGAGTATAGTCTGGACTCACCCTGGAATCTTTGATCACTGACTGGAATCATCTCATACCGGACTCATCTTGTACTGGAATCACCTGGTATCAGATTCATGTTGTCTGGATTTACGTTGGTCTTACACTTGTTTACATTTACTGTCTGGACTTATATCATGTTACCCTGGTTCAGCTAGTTCTATTTTTTACAGTCTTCATTGCTATGATTCTCCTCTTGTTTAGTTATTTACTTTCCTTGCACTTTATCTGTCTTTCTTACCATCACATGAATATAAACTGCCATTTTCATCAATGTAACTGTCTATAACTGCTTTATAGTTCTCTGTCATTTACATTTACTTTGGTTTTTTAGATGAGATGTGCTTGTTCCTGTCCTGACTGGACCTGTTGATAAATTTTACAGATAGCTTGGAGGTTGCCTGCTAGCCTAGAGAAGACACAGTAGAGGTTGTATAGTTAGTTATTTCAGTTGTATTGAGTTGTATTTATTCTATGGATTACTGTATTGAGCTTTGAGATATTTTCTGGGTTTGTGTATCTTAGACAATTAGACTTCTATCTGCTGTATCTCTTTTGGATTTCATGTTTTATCTATCTTTTATCTCGCTCTACCTTAGTTGTGATTGAGACTGTATCTGCTATGTCACCTCCATTCGGAGAGTATATACTGTACAGGTACCTTTATATTGTTAGATGTTTGACCTAGGACAGCGTTCTACTGCCGACAATGCGGCGTAGGCTGGACGTACCCACGTCTCGTGCCCTTACTCTAGGGTGCGGGTCGTGACATTCTCAGTTTCAAGAAACACAAACTCAGTTTAACATTTTTCAAAAACTACACATTATCCAAAAATCCCATTAACACACCCAAAAGCTAATTTTGAATGCAATATACTTAGCTAACATGAATTGCAACATGTGTGTATCATAATTCAGTGAGGAACATAAATTAAAAGAGGGAATTAAAGTTAAGAAAAATCTGGAAAAACCAAGTATCAGAATGTATCAGCCATTATGGACTTTAACCCATTCGAATCCAATATTCACATCAAAACTAGTTTAATATGTAAATCTATTTCTAACAGAGATAAAACATCACATATAGGATCTAATTAATCAATTAAACCACTATTTAAACTATTTAAAACTGAATGAAACATGGAACACATACACAGGCACTGATACGCACAATGCACTACTCGTGCACACGAAAATGCGTGTCCGACACAACACAAGAGCTCGAACCACTTGGGGAAGCCCGTGTCAGTCATGGACACAACATGTGTGTCGAGTTTCAAGTATCGAAGTGTCGTGTGCACTGCACAGCAAGCCCCGAGTAGCAGGACAACTACAGTGCCGCATGCGCGCACACGCACCCGCGTGTTCTCGTGTCCCCCGTGACCCGACACGACACTAAAACGTGCTCAGTGGAAAGGAAATGCATAAACGAGGTCTAAACCTATTTTCCTATTCAATCACAACTCAAAAAAATGATCGAAATGCCCTTTGGGGTATTTCGTCGAACACATTCCTATACATGCTGATACGTGTCCGATACAGACACGTAATGGACTCAAATTCTAGGGTTAGCTAATCCTACTGTTAGGTTAGGGCTAGGGCTCTCTAGATATGAAATAAAATTAGGAACTTATGGAGTAGAATAGAAGTTTACCTATGGTGAAAATCCACACAAAAGCCCCAAATGAAATGGTTCCTCAAGCTCCCAAAATATCCACAAATTGTGTATTCCCTGAAACCTATCAATAACAACAGCAAGTACAATAATTTTAGGTCCTAATGCAATTGATTTGGGTGAAAAAGGAGCTAAATAGGAATTTCAATGATTTAAGGAAGATGGGGACTCACCTCTTTCCAAACTTGCAATAATCCCAATGGAGGCTAGCCCTAGTTTCTAGGAGGGAATTAAATAGGGGGAGGAAGACCTAGTGGCCGGCCAAGTGTGGTTTGGGCTAGGGTTTGGTTTATGGTGTGGGCCTATGGGCTTTTAAGGCTTTAAGTCATATAATGACTTGTGAAATCACAAGCCATTCCTTAATCAAACTAATTCCTAATCCCTCCAAATAAGTTCTAATGAGTTAATAATCACTAACTTAGGTCAAGCTAAGGTTACTTAACCTAACCAAGTAATCATGACCTAGGTTAGTCTCTAGGTTAGTCTCCTAGTCAACATTAGTCAAAGTCAACTATAGGACCAAAATTAATTATACTAAAAATTACCAAAAATCATATTAATTCTAATAAATCTAAATAATACATAATTCCAAATAATTTCCAAAATTTCAAAAATGACCAAAATACCCTCAAGCTAGAAAAGTGGTAGTGACAGTGATCAATCGCGCTTACTCCCTCACGGAACCCTGCTCTAACAATGTGGCCGAGTACAACGCTTTAGTCATTGGCCTCCAACTTGCAAGAGAGCTGGGGGTAGAATATCTTGAAGCATACGACGATTCACAGTTAATCGTCAATCAGATCCGGGGTTCATACGAAGTCCGCCATGAAGACATGATCCCCTATCACCAAATAGCGATCAACATCATCTCGTCATTTGAAGGGTTCTTCATCGAACACGTCCCCAGACTCCAAAATATCGAAGCTGATGCCCTAGCAGGCCTTGCCGCTTCCCTAGCAGTGCCGAACCAAATTCATCATTTGGTGGACGTGATAGGCCATGAACTGGTCTGTCCCAAGAACAACGTTCAATTCGTGGCGAGTTATTCTGCTCAGGCGATCGACGAAGTACCAAACTGGAGACAACCATTCATAGACTTCGTAGTCTACGACATCCTACCCGAGAACCCAAAGGAAGCCACCTCTATCAGAAGGCGTTCTCTCATATTCTTCTACGATACAGAGACAAAAATGCTGTATCATCGATCCTACGATGGATTATTGCTTCAATGTCTGTAAAACGCAGAAGCCAAAGAAGCCGTACGCGAAGCTCATGACGGTATCTGCGGGGCCCATCAGCCTGGCCCAAAATTGCAAGACCGTCTTCGCCGAATGGGCTACTACTGGCCCACGATGGTAGCAGATGCGATAGACTATGCAAGAAAGTGCAAAGCCTGCCAAGTTCACGCAGACTTCATCCACTAGCCATCCAAATTTGTACATCCGACAGTGGCATCCTGGCCATTCGAATCATGGGGAATGGACATCATCGGTCCGATCACTCCGTCTTCTTCTCGAGGACATCGCTTCATACTCGCCATCACAGATTACTTCTCCAAATGGACGGAAGATGTTCCACTTGCAGAAGTGAAGACTTCAAACATGATTAGCTTCCTCAAGCATCACGTCATCTATCGATTTAGACTGCCCCGAAGGATCATCCACGATAATGGTCTGCAGTTCGCAAGCCACGCCTTCTATCGATTCTGCAACAAACATCGAATTCAGAATATTGCTTCAACGCCATACAATCTGGCAGCGAATGGGTTGGCAGAAGCATTCAACAAAACCATCATCAAGTTGCTCAAAAAGTTCATATCATCCAACAAACGCGACTGGAACGAGAAGCTTGGTGAATGCTTATGGGCGTATCGTACTACAGTCCGAACGGCCACTGGGAACACACCATTCTCCTTGGTGTACGAGAGTGAGGCAGTTCTCCTATTGGAGACTCAAATACCCTCACTCCGCGTTGCTCTCACTTACTAATTGACGACGGACGATAACTACCATCGCCGACTACAAGAGTTGGAGGCCTTAGATGAAAAGCGCCTTTTGGCTCAACAATGAATCGAGCTATACCCAGCATGCATTTCCGGAGCCTTCAACAAGAAGGTTAAAATTAGAACATTCCAAGTGGGCGATCTCGTTCTGGCAGTTCGAAGGCCGATGGTTATGACTCACAAAACTGCTGGCAAATTCCAGCCAAAGTGGGAAGGTCCATTTATCATTGAGGCTGTATTCTCCAACGGTGCTTACCACCTCGCAAAACAAAACGGAGACTTGCTCATGTTGCCCGTCAACGGCAAATTCCTAAAGAAATATTATGTCTAAACGACATTCTTCAAATCCCAGAGTGTTGAGTTATGTACCCGCCGGTACCGCTGAACTCGCATTCTCCAAATCCCAGATTATTGAGTTATGTACCCGCCAGTACCGCTGAACTCACATTCACAAAATCCCAGATTATTTAGTTATGTACCCGCCAGTACCGCTGAACTCACATTCTCAAAATTCCAGATTGCTGAGTTATGTACCCTCCAGTACCGCTGAACTCACATTCTTCCTCCAAATATCCCAGATTGCTGAGTTATGTACCCGCAGGTGCCTCAGAACTTACATTCCGATCACTCTTTTAGGTAGTAAGTCATGTATAACCATACCTCTGAACTTATTCTTCTGAAAGAGCTCCCCCCTCATGATCCACTACCCGCACTCTCAGCGCACAAAAAGGGTAACAGATCCATAAAATTCCGAAAACGACCACGTCGATGTTACTTCTGAGTCGTCTTACTTTCGCCAAAAACAAATCACCCCTCTACATAGAACTTTCATGTCCTCAATAACTCTGAGTCGTTCTATGTACCCCTTCATGGAGCCCACTCCTACCACGTCCTTATTACCTCTCAGTATGAAGGCTCCATCGAAGAAACCCTCATGCTTGCCATGTCCTTATTACCTCTGAGCAAGTATGTTGGTTCCCTCCCAACTTATTATCCGTGTCCAGAACCAGGGTACTATAAGGATAATAGATCCACAAAAGGTCTCCCATTGGGGCAACTACTACAAGCAAAGAACAGAGCAAATGTATTCTGTTCAAAACTAGTTACGTTCACATGACTACATCTCATGAGCAAGCCAGAAAAGTTTTCTATTATTTCATTCAAACGAGAAGGAAAAAAGATTACATTGATGTCCAAAAGAAGCAAAACTCAAAATTGCAGCTAATGACAGACAGGAATATCAAGATAAAAGACGGACATTTGTGAGAGCCCACGAATCCTAGTTGCGGGGACGAATATACCAATACCTCAACCACTTTGCATATGAAGGATGTACTTGAGCAAAATCCTCGTTCGAAGTAGAAAGCTCTTCCTTCACGAAAATCTCAGCCTTCGGCAAGGTTGCTGCAAGAATCGAAGATAAACAAAGTTAGGAGATGGTCACAGCCTCATGCGGTCCAATTCAGACAAACTTATGCAGTCCTGTTTGAGAGAAACTTATGCGGCTTTGTCCGAAGGGTCATCATGCGGTCCAGTTGTGAAGCGTCTGGGCGACCACTAGACAATTCTCATGCGTCTCGGTCATGAGACGTACATGTGGCACACATGAAGATGAAGGCTCGCGCATAAAGCATGCGACGTAGCCACAACAGTTAGGGTTTCAAGTTCACACAACGTCCTTACCAGCAATGGTGGGGTGGACGTCGGGGTGAACTGCAGGCACGTCGGCTGGCGGAGGAGCTGCTACATTATCATTCGTCGCCGCAGCCGAAGTAGAAGCAGTTTTCTTGCCCTTCGCCGCCACAGCCGACGAAGACGCCGCCTTTTTACCCTTCGCCGCAACAGTCTTCTTGGGAGCCATTGGTGATCGAAGAAGAGGATGACAATTAGGACAGGAAAGGCTTGAATTGAAGGAGAGAGTAAAGAAATTTCTTCTCTTAATTACTCTTATTTATAGGAGGACAAAAGGGGGGGAAAGCACGTGGACCGATGGAACGCTTTGGGTCGTGTGCTGCAAGCAAAACCAACTCCTAGGATTTTGTCTCCCTCTCATGAAGGAGATTCATCCAAAGAAAATCCAAAAATTTAATAAGCCGACTCTTGGGACACCCCCCAAAGATGGCTCAAATCAAGAGCAATCAATGACGCCTACGTGGCAGAGAGGAGAGTATGCGGCCAGATCAGTTCATGCGGCCAGAGCAATCCATGCGGCCAGATCAGTTCATGCGTCCAGAGCAATCCATACGGCGAGGAAGTCCATGCGGCCATGAAGTCCTATACAGCCAGAAGAACATCCTATGAACATAGCCATGCTTCTTATTCAAAGTATTTCAATTTTGCAAATTGAACACTTTGAAGGGGGTCTTGTAGAAGCATAGAAAAGAACAAAGAATAGCCTATGCGGCTCCAACAGAAGGATCCCCATACGGCTCAAAAAATCCATTAAACATCCATGCGGTTCAAAGTTCTTTAGAGCCTCATGCGGCTCGGATAGCTCCATGCGGCTCAGAAAGGAGCCACGTGGCCCTCAACGGTCTCCTCTACAACTGGCCATGAACCAAATCGCCGTATTTAATGCCCTGATGGCTGACAACCTTGACAGAGTGACAGACTTGACATAAAGTCGAAATAAAGACAGACATGATGGCGTGTGCCTAGGGAAATGAAGCAAATCCTTTTTACAGCCACCACAATCCACCAAACTCCAAAGCTCCCCATACGGCCAGTATTCTCATGCGGCTCGAATCATGGGGGCTGTCTTCATGCAGCTCACGACCTGAGAAGCCACCCTATGCAGCCAGTATCCTCATGCGGCTCGAATTATGGAGGCTATCTTCATGCGGCTCATGTCTTGAGAAGCCACCCCATGTGGCCAGTATCCTCATGCGGCTCGGATTATGGAGGCTGTCTTCATGTGGCTCACGTCCTGAGAAGCCACCCTATGCGGCCAGTAGTCTCATGCGGCTCGGATAATAGGGACCATCTCCATGCGGCTCGAATGCTGGGATGCCACACTTATGTAGCCTTAACACGTGGCTAGGTTTACGCGGCTCAGCGGAAAACTACTCTCATGCGGCTCAGATTTCATAGGCCATACTCATACGGTTGTCACCTTCATTCGGCTATGTCAAGACACTCTTTTCTTGTAGCCCGCGGCTAGGACACGTGGCAGAAGATCAGTTTTCTCCGCTCGCAACATGGTGATAGTAGGACACGCGACACCAAATCAATCAAGATTTATTCTTTCAGATTCAGTACAATCATCAAGATTTATTCAGATCAAGTCAGATTTACTGTAATCAAGTAGATTGAACACGTGGCAGGAGATCCGAACTAACGGCTGCTTATCACAAAGATTTGTGGTAATCAACATTAATTACCCACAGAGATTTGATGCAATCCACATTAATTGCCTAGATTTGCTACAATCAGAATTAATGGCCCAGATTAATTGATCCTTAACTGCCGATTCCTCAAGGAGGCAATCATTGGTAAACCCTAATGATCACACCCCACTCCTATAAATAGCAAGGTGCCATTCCCTTGCAAGTGGAGAATACAGACAAAAAAGGAGAGAGCGAAAAAAGAGAGAGAGGACTACAGAGACATCTAGAGATCTGGCAACCGAAGGAGCAAGGGAGTCTCCCCACACTTCCAAGAGCATTTCTTCACCAGAGCCAAGGCTACGTCCGATCGTCCAAGGAGTAAGGCAGAGCTGCCGTCGCTTTCCCGAGCCTCTACCGTCACCCCGTAGAAAAAACTAAACAATTGTACTTAGATTGTTGTACCTAGGTTTTCGTTCCTAGGCTTTCTTTGTACGAGCGAGTTTGTATTGTGAAGTAAAAGTCCAGTCCTCCGATATAATTGTTCTGTTCTTTTATAATCAATGGCAAACAAGAAGGCAACTCTGCTGGGGATAAACTTCTCCACGGCTGAGAAGTTGGTGACGTAATCGGATGCAGCCAAATTTGGCTCCACACAACAAAAGGTCGTCCGCTCCGACCAACATGGGTTTGAAGAAATGCTCTCCGACGGGAGCGTTGGCCCGGTCCAGAAGCGAACCCGTACAAAGAAAGCTCGCGGGGAGTGGAGGCTAAAATCATTTGCTCCTCCCAATGCTCTGGACGGAGTACTCTCTGCTGCCCAAGACGGCGAAGGCAACTCTCATGCGGCCCCACTTCAAGCCATAGAGGACTCTGCTGTCCCCAAGTCCGACAGAGGAAAGCACTATGATACTGGACTTGCAGGGACAAAGAGTGATTCTATATGCTCCAGGAAGAAGCCAAACAAAGGCACTAGCCGCAGGCTGAACATTCATGTGGCCAAGATTGCCAGCAGCATGAATGATGTTCATACGGCCGAGACTTCCAGCCACATGAAGAAATCCCATGCGGCTATGATTGCCAGCCGCATGAAGACTATTGATTCCAGTCGCATGCTATCTGCTCCATGCAGCTCAGGCTCAGTCTTCGATCACCTCTCCTATGGTCCTGATCTCTCATGCTCCCAAAAAAGTATGTCTGACTCTCTACAACACCACTTAGACTCTTCGTACTATGTGCCCTCACGTACTAGAGTGAGAAGTCTAGGGCAGTGTGAGCTTGGCGAGCGCAGTCCACTGTCCCAACCTCTGACCATCCGAGCGCTCCACATACTGTTATACGGACCTCTGATGGAAAGTTGTACAGAAATACTCGAGTCCAGCCCCCGACGGCAAACGGACAGAGTGGTTCCCAAAAGTCTTCCAAAACCCAGGGAGCAAACATGGTCGTTCCAGACCCGTCCGACTTGCGTGAGGTTATCCTCCACAAGCGCAAGGAAAGAGAAGAGGCCTCGGTGTGCAAAGAATCCTTCCACGGACATCACTGCACCCAAATTATTATGAACTGCTGTTGCAATAACGCGACAGTACGAGAAGACCGGCAGTCCGTCTTCCAATGATTACAATAGCCGAGCTCAGGGGATGAGTTGCCTCCTGTCGTCTCTAGCAACTCTACTCAGAAAATCCCCGTCGATAGGAGAGAGAAGAAGATAAACGTTTCCTGCCCGAAGATTTCAACCACTATGACTAAGAAACTATCGTCTAAATGGTTGTCCACCACCGGAGTTTTCCAAGGTACCCGTTCAAAGACAAAATCTGCTGCAGTGGAAGATTTATCATCCACATCACCGGTGGTCGCTGAAACTGGGGGTAGCACTCCTCCGAACATCAACGATAATCTGATGTTCCAAGGAGATGAGCCAAGGGAAACAACTCTTCCATCAGATACAGTAGGTGCTGACGTCCCCGAGGACGTCCATGACTCTCAAAATGAAGCAAGATCTGAAGCTGGGGGTACTATCCCTTCTGAATCTGAACCAGAGGAGAACATTCCCACATACCCTGATGACTTCTCGGTATAGGGATATGATTCGGAGGATACGTCATCCACCGTCCCTTCCATTTTTACTCATATGAGGACGACATTCATGACAAACAACGAAAAAGATGGTCCCAGTGATCGCCAACGCATCGATACTCTGGAGGCCATACTGCGCACTTTGGTCAAATCGGTGGACGAGATCAAAGCAGCCCTTCCAACTCTGCAAGGAGGGACGGCTGGCCAAATAAACTTGGGTCCCGCGGTCAATGCAGACTCGAACTCAGCGGCACCAAACCCGGGCAATAATCCTCCTGAAATGTCGGCTCCTACCGCTGCAGACGAGGCCAGGGAGGCAAGAAGAGAGGTCCAAGAGCTCCGGGCCATGTTCCATGCCCAAGAAAACTGTCAAAACCTCAGGGTACGACAACCGTATCCCGCTACATAGAGAGATATTCCCTACCCACCAAAGTATAAACCATTCCACATCAATCCATATGATGGGAAGACATCTGCAAGCAGGTACATCACCTACTTCGAAGTCACAACCGACCATCTGCCTCATAATGATGCCATCCTTATGCGGTTGTTCATCGGGGCATTGGAAGGGGTCGCCTTAGACTGGTACCGCAACCTGCCAGACAACTACATCCACTCCTTCGCTAGCTTCAAGCGCATGTTCTTGGAGAGATTCTACGAAGTAGGACAGGACGTCACAATGTCCACCCTCATAGACGTCGTTTAAGGGGAGAAGGAGCTGACATGGAACTATATTAAGCGATTTTGCCAAACTGCAATGAAGTTGCCATCTGGTAATCCGGATTCCTCCTTAATTGAAATTTGCCAAAAAAGACTGCTCCTAACAATCAGCCTCTGGATGGGCGAAAGTCAATTTAAGGACTGAAAGACGTTTACCATCAGTGCCACTAGCGCCGAGGACAGGTTGAAGAAGGCTCGCCAACTGGGATTGCACATCTCGGAGGGAGAGGACAAGGGCAAGCGCCCTAATACCAACAAAAACAATGGTGTTAACGCCTCCAATAATTGGGACAACAAGGGCAAGCCGGCTATGGTGGCCGACACAGCCCAGAAGTGTAGAAGTATAGAAAATAATAAAGAAAGATCCATGCGGCCAGAGAGCCCCTGCGGCTCAGAGAGTTCATGCGGCTCAAGTATCCATGTGGTTCAAGCGTCTATGCGGCTCAAATAAGTCCTATACGGCTAAAAGAGGAGCCACGTGGCCTACAAACAGCTCTCTCATTTTGTATTAAATGCCTTGACGGCTGACAGCTTTGACGAGGTGACAGTTCTGACACGAAGACATCATTATGACTCCCTCATAATGACGGATTCCTTGTGAAGCGAAGAAAATCTCTGACAAAATCTTCCGAGATTCAGAAACTGTCCTACGGCTTTGACACGTGGACAGTTGTATGCGGCCCAAGCGGAGACTCCCCCATATGGCTCACGAAGACCAGCCCCATGCGGCTCACGAAGGCTAGCCCCATGCGGCTCACGAAGACCAGTCCCATGCGGCTCATGAAGACCAGTCCCATGCGGCTCACGAAGACTAGCCCCATGCGGCTCACAAAGACTAGCTCCATGCGGCTCACAAAGACCATCCCCATGCGGCTCACGAGGACTATCTCCATGCGGTTCACTCATGCGGTCATCCACACTCATGTGGCTCAAATCATACCATGCGGTCCAACTGTTCTGGGGGGCCACTCTTAGGCAGCCTGGACACGTGGCCTGCCTTATGTAGCCCAACTTTCCTACGGTTCAGATTTCTGTTGTTATGACATGTGGCATGAGAGCAGAGCACGTGGCATCAGATTGATCAAAATCTTTCAGCAAATTCCAATGAAATATTAGGATCAAATCAGATCATTCGCAAATAAGCCAATTAAAGACACGTGTCAAGGAATCCGAGGTTGGCATAACAAATCAGGAGGATTTATGTCAATCAGCATTAATTACCCACAAAAGATTTGATGCAATCATATTTATTGCTCAAATCTCGATGAACGGCCCAGATCCAATGATCCTTAGCCGCCGACTTCCAAGAATGGACAATCATTGTAAACCCTAGTGAGGCCCCCCACTCTTATAAATAGCAGGGTGCCATTCCCTTGCAAGGACACACACAAAGACATACATAGAGAGATATAGTGAGACATAGGCAGACAGAGACAGACGTACATAGAGACATAGAGAGCCAGAGAGCCTGAAGAGAGAGCATTTCTTCATCAACGCCAAGCAGTTCTTCCATAGAGCCAAAAAGCTGCACCCGATCGTCCAAGGAGTAACGCAGAGCGGCCGTCGCTTTCCCGAGCCTCTATCGTCACCCCCCAGAATCTAAAATAAATAATTGTACTTAGATTGATGTACCTAGATTTTCGTCCCTAGGCTTTCTTTGTACAAGCGAGTTTGTATTGTGAAGTAAAAGTCCAGTCATCCGATAATTGTTCTGTTCTTTTATATTTTATGGCAAACACGATGGCGACTCTGTTGGAGACAAACTTCTCCATGGATGAGGAGTTGGTGACGCAATCGGATGCAGCCAAACTTGGCTCCGAGCAACAGAAGATGGTCGTCCGCTTCGACCAACAAGCGTTTGAAGAAATGCTCTCTGAAGGAAGTACTGGCCCGATCCAAAAGCGAACCCGCACAAAGAAGGCTCGCTGCGAGTGGAGGCCAAAATTATTTGCTCCTCTACAAGCTCTGGACGGGGTACTCTCTGCTACCCAAGTCGGCGAAGGCAACTCTCATACGGCTCCACTTCGAGCAGTAGAGCACTCAGCTGTCCCCAAGTCCGGCAGAGGAAAGCACTACGATGCTGGACTTGCAGGGACAAAGAGTGGTTCTATGCGCCCCAAGAAGAAGCCGAACACTCATGTGGCCAAATCTGTCAACCACATGCAGGAGGCTCATGCGGGTGAATCTGCCAGCCGTATGAAGAAAGTCTGGGCGGCCAGATCATCCAGCCGCATAAAGAAAACTCATGTGGCTGAGACTCCCAGCCGCATAAAGAAAGCCTATGCAGCTACGTCTCCCAGCCGCATGAAGATTACTGATGACAGCAGCATGACACCCACTCCACGTGGCTCTGTCTTCGACCGCCTCTCTTATAGTCCTGATCTTTTGTGCTAGTAAGAGGATATGTCTGACTCTCTCCAGCATCACCTAGACTCTTCCTACTATGTGCCCTTACGCACTAGTACGAAGAAGTCTAGGGCAGCACGAGCTTGGCAAGCTCGGTCCGATGATCCGGTCTCTAACCATCCGAGCGTCCCCCATACTGTTATTCGGACCTCATATGGGAAGTTATACAGAACCACCCGAGTCAAGCCCCCGACGGCAAAAGGACAGAAAGGTTCGCAAAAGTCTCCCAAATTCCAGGGAGCAAACATGGTCGATCCAGACCCATCTGACTTGCGTGAGGCCATCCTCCACAAACACAAGGAAAGAAAAAATGCATCGGGGTACAAAAAGTCCTCCCACGGACGTCACTGCATCCAAGTCATCGTCAACTACTGCTGCAATAATACGACGATGCGAGAAGACCAGCAGTCCGTCTTTCAAAGACTGCGACAGCCATCTTCAGAAGACGAGGCACTTCCCGTCGTCTCCTACAACTCTGCTCAAAAAGTCCCCGCCGATGGGAGAGGGAAGAAGACAAATGTTTCCAGCCCGAAGGTTTCAACCACTTTGACCAAAAGACTGTCGTCTAAGCGGGTGCCCACCACCGAAGTTTTCCAAGGCACCCGTTCTAAGACGAAATCTGCTACAGTGGGAGATTCGTCATCCACAGCGCTGGGGGTTGTTGGGACTAGGGGTAGCAATCCTCCTAACCTCCACGATAATCCGATGTTCTAAGAAGACGAGCCGGGGGAGACAACTCTCCCAACAGATACAGCAAATCCCGACGTCCCCGAGGACGTCCACAACTCCCAAGATGAGGCAAACTCGGAGACTGGAGGTACTGTTTCTTTTGAGTCCGAACCAGAAGAGAACATTTCCACATACCCCGATGACTTCTCACTACAGGGATATGATTCAGAGGGCACTTCCTCCACCGCTCCATCCATCTCTCCTCATATAAAGACGGTATTCATGACAGACAGCAGCCAAGGTGGTTCCAGTGATCGCCAATGCATCGACACTCTCGAAGCCATATTGCTTGCCTTGGTTAAGTCTGTGAACGAGATCAAAGCGGCCCTTCCAACTCTGCAAGAAGGGATGCCTGGCCAAACAACCGTGGGTTCCGCGGTCAATGCGGACTCGAATTCAGCAGCACCGAAACCGGGCAACTATCCTCCTGAAGTAACGGCCCCCACCGCCGTGGATGAGGCCCGTGAATCGAGAAGAGAGGTCCAGGAGCTTCGAGCCATGTTTTACGCTCGAGAAAATTCTTAAGACCTCAGAATACGGCAACCGTACCCTGCTGCCTGGAGGGATGTTCCATTCCCACCAAGATATAAGCCATTCAATATCAATCCTTATGATGGCAAGACCTCAGCAAGTCGGTACATCACTTACTTCGAGGTCACCACCGATCATCTGCCCCATGACGATGCCATTCTCACACGATTATTCATTGGAGCATTGGAAGGGGTCGCCTTCGACAGGTATCGCAACATGCCAGACAACTGTATCCACTCCTTCGCCGACTTCAAGGGCATATTCTTGGAGAGATTCTACGAAGTAGGGCAGGACATCACAATGTCCACCCTCATGGACGTCGTCCAAGGGGAGAAAGAACTAACAAGGAGCTATATCGAGCGGTTTTGCCAAACCGCAATAAAGCTGCCGTTTGGAAATCCGAATTCCTCCTTGATTAAAATTTGCCAAAAGAGATTGCTTCCAACAATCAGTCTCTGGATGGGCGAAAGTCAATTCAAGGACTGGAAGACGTTCATCATCAGTGCCACAAGCGTCGAAGAACGATTGAAGAAGGCTCGTCAATTGGGATTGCACATCTCGGACGGAGAGAACAAGGGCAAGCGTCCTAATACCAACAATGACAATGGGGGTAGCCCCACCAACAATCGGGACAACAGGTGTAAGTAGGCTATGGTGGCCGACACAGCACAGAAACCTGAGGCAAAGCCAACAGACAAACAATGGTCGCAAATTACTTACTCCTTCAAAGACGGTCACGTCAAGCCCATCTTGGACATGCTCATACAAGGAGACAGAATTCAGCTTCCTCCACCAAGACGGGAACCTCGGCCGGCAGACATGGAGAACCCAAAGTACTGCCATTACCACCGCTGTGTCCACCATGCCACACACGACTGCTACCAACTAAAATGGTACATCCAAAATCTCATCGATTCGAACGCTTTGGCCATCGATTTCAAGGAGGTAACAGTAGCAGCCCATATGGTGTCAGTACAATTCGGTAACTTTCCTCCGACGGAAACTCAAGATGGTGTGGTCCCCATCCCTCTGGCGACAATGGAGATTGCTAATCTTCTATCTCCCCGAGATCAAGCTGCTGGTCTAGTGCCTTTCACCACATCACGAGGGGAGGTCATATGGGTCCATCCAGACTTGGTATCAGAAGTGACTCAGCCCACGTCATCTTCCATCTGCAAGAAAAAAAGTAGAAAAGTCAGGTCCTGTCGCACAATCTCAGCAGATATCGAAGAAGCTACAGTCATCGTCACTCGATATGTGGCACAATCCCAACCTGTGGCTGACAACTCGGCTGAAGATCATCAGCCCGCTACAACCGACGCTCCGAGACCGGCTCAGCTTTCGACGACCGACAAACCTAGGCCGAAGGAGACTCGCTTTGACAAATCCCTCCGAAAAGAGGCACCGCAGGCGTAGAGAAGCGCTACAGCTTCGACATCTTGGCACAATTGGCCAACACACCGGCCAAGTTGTCATTATACGAGCTTCTGAGACTCTCAAAGGATGTTCGCGCGGCTTTGAGCGATGCACTCCAAAATGCCGACGCATACCTGGCTCAGGTCAACCTCATGGAAGAGAACCCTCCTGCAGATCTCCAAGACAGCGCCTGCATGGGAGCGATGCCCAACATTGTCTTCACTCGGTAGGACATGCTCATCAAAACCAACCTGCACGATCGCCCGTTATACTACACTGGATACATCGGCGACGTAAAGGTGGATCTAATGCACATTGATCCTGGCTCTTCCATAAGTATTATCCCGAAGGGTCTATTATATCATCTCCGTATCCCAATGCATCGCCTGACGCCTACAAGCACCACCATCAGCGGTTTCAATTCGGGCATGAGCTACCCAATTGAAAAGATTCGTCTGAAGTGTTAGATTGGCGATCTCCAATCAGAAGTCACCTGCTATGTCATAGATGCAGACACTTCCTACAACATCCTCTTGGGGGAGCCCGTGGATACACGATTATATGATCATACCTTCCACACTGCACCAGTGCTTCAAATATGTCGACAAATACGGCTTCGTAAGGATGGAATTTGCCGACATCGATCCCTTCAAAGGTGTCGAATCCTACTACTCAGACTCCTGTCTGTACGAAAAGTCGAAGAAGCACCTTGGCGAAGGAGATGTGCAAGCTCGTACCGAGACAGCCACAGGATCAGAAGAACCTCTGACGATCCACCACCAAGCTCGCAAACCGGGCAAGTCTGCACCCCTTACGGCCACTCTGCGTAAGGACGCGATCAGCCTCTCGGCACAAAAAGAGCAGATGATAATCCGGCTGCCAAGGTCTGGCCAAATGCTATGTCCCTCAACGGAGCCATTGACAATCAGGCAACCGAGAGTCGGCCACCCGCAAACGGAGAAGCTCAATCCCTCCGACAAGCCAATGACGATACGCATTCTCAAGAAGGGTCGTCACCCCGATGCAAGGCCTAGAACTTCTAGCAAACCAACCACTCCCCGCCCAGTATCGAATACTAAGCTGGGGGTCGCTAGTCTGCCAGCAACTCTACGCTCTGCTCTACCAGCTGAACCTCTGACGATCAAGCTGCCCAAGTCGTCCTCTCAGTCTTCGTTTATACAGGGGGTAGCCGAAGGGGAACCGGAGCTAGCCAAGTATGTGGCTGCCCACACTGATGTTCCCTCCGCAGATGATATAATCCTTTTAGAAAAGATACCTTACTTCATCAATAAACGGCTATCTTTGAACTACCTCGAGCTTAATAAGCTTTGTACAATGTATGCTATGGAACACGGTATAGGCACTCACCTACACACACAGGTGACAAATGTGTACACCGCAATCTAGCTTACTCCAGTGGAAGATGCTTACTACATAATCGAGGGAGGGGATCATCCAATCATCTTCGGCCGGAAGGACGATCTGTTGCCTTTCACCATAGAAGAAGTCGACTTTGAATCGGATGTCAGGAGACTGCCTCTGTATCTTTGTATCCTCCAATCCAAATATCTTATGCAGAAACAGGGGTATGATCTGGAGACGATGCCAGGCTTGAACTACGGTACTGGACGACGATTACCTTTGAAACCACCGGTCCCGACTGGCAAACCACGGGACTACTATATCAAAACTCGATATGGATTAGGGTATATGACACCGACGACGACCCCTGAGAGTTCAGATGAAGAATGTGACTGGTAGTCACATTCAACGGGGTCACCAACTTCTAACTCGGATACCAACATCGAAGACATATTCAGACAAGTCTTGTCAGTCAACATGGCATTCGCCGACGCTTATGAAGAAGACGAAGACATCCCTGAAATCCTCGAGTTAGAGCCGTGGGCCCAACAGTTGGATGTACAATGAAAAAAGTGGTTCGAACAGAGAGAACCTCCTACTGAAGATGAGGTCATACAAGTGGATCTCGGCAGCGAATCTTCTCCAAAACCGATCTTCGTCAGTAAAAGCTTAACAGACGAAGAGCGAGAATCACTGCTGGAACTTGTCAAAGAATATATTAATGTGTTCACCTGGAGCTATGAAGACATGTCGGGGTTAAATCCCGATATTCCTCTTCATAAACTCAATATTCGGCCGGATGTAAAACCGGTCAAGCAACAACAGTGACGCTTCCGCCCGGACATCATAGATGCGATCGAAGTCGAAGTCAACAAACTGATAGCCAGCGGCTTCATTCGTGAGGAGCAACATCCTGACTGGGTCGCCAACATAGTACCCATTCTCAAGAAGAATAGGAAGATTCGAATCTGCATCGACTTTCGCAATCTGAACGAGGCATGCCCCAAAGATGAATTCACCCTCCCTATCATGGACATCATGATCGACAATACCTGCGGCTTCAAACGTATGTCATTCATGGATGGTTTTTCGGGGTATAACCAAATCAAGATGTCTCCTGACGACGAAAAGCATACATCATTTCGAACGCCGATTGGCACATACAGCTACATAGTCATGCCTTTCGGTTTGAAGAATTCTGGTGCCACATATCAAAGAGCCATGAGCATCATCTTCAGAGACCACTTACGCAAGACGGTAGAGTGCTATATTGATGACATTGCTGTCAAAAGTCACTGTAAGGAAGACCGTCTGCAGGATCTGAAGATGGTATTTGACCTGATGCGAATGCACAATTTGAAAATGAACCCTACGAAATCCTTACTGGGTGTATCTAGCGGGAAGTTCTTGGATTTTATCATCACCGCCCAGGGTATCCATGTAGACCCTAAGAAGACAAAGGCAATCATGGAGGTGGGTCCCCCGAGAAATCTCCGCGAACTCAGAGGCCTTCAAGGGAGGCTAGCTTACATCAGGAGGTTTATTTCTAACCTCTCCGGGCGATGTCGACCATTCACCCATCTCATTAAGAAAGGCATCTCATTCGTATGGGACGAAGAATGTCAGCAGGCTTTCGACAACATCAAAGAATACTTGTCAAACCCTCCAGTCCTGGTGGCCCCAGTCGCTGGAAAACTATTCCTGCTCTACATACGAGCAATGAAACATTCCCTCGGGGCTCTGCTGGAACAAAACAACGATACAGGCCATGAGCAAGCCATATATTACCTTTGTCGAATGATGATTGGGCCAGAGCACCGATACACCGCTGTGGAGAAGGAATGCCTTGCCCTGGTGTTCGCCATTCAGAAGATGTGATACTATGTCACTGGACAAACCATACATGTAATATCACGAGTCAACCCTCTCAGGGTCCTCATGACTAAACCAGGGGCACTCAGCTCTCGCCTCGCTACCTGGGCAATATTGTTGTCCCCCTATCATATGATCTTCGTCCCACAAAAGGCTGTCAAAGGTCAAGCCCTAGAAGACTTTATGGCAGCCCACCCAGGCTTGGAGTCATCCAGAATATATGAAGAGATCCCAGATGAGGTTGCCGACTCGCTTGCAACCTCTCACGATGATATATAGAAAATGTTCTTCGACAGTGCTTCAAGAACTGGACCCAAGGGCAACATCGTCGTCGGAGTCGGGGTGTAACACCCAGTCCCAAAATACGTAGGACTAGGCTTACGAAACATGCCAGCTGCATGCATACGAAGAATACTCTAATATGTGGAATCCTCGTACGCATACATAAGCTGTAAATCACAGGCTAATCACAAAAACATTATATCTCATCCACAAAATCGCAAGAGAAAGTAATAGTCCAGATAGTATCAAATAAAAGAGTTAAAAGATAGAAGCCGGATGGAAACAAATTCACTACCAAACAGCTATAAATATAATCTAAGATACTAGAGTTTAACTTTTCAAAATGAATGAAAGATACAAGTAAGGAAAGAATCAGACATCGTCAGAGGGTGAGATATCCTTGATAGAAAACGAAGGAGCTAAACCGAGTCCGTGCTCCTGAGGCAATCCTGACCATCTACACCTGGAGAGATCACCATGTCCTCAGCGGGACATAACAAGATACAAAAAACGTGCCATATAAACTGAATATAAACTGCTCACAATAATCCGGATCATAACATGGTTTAACACTTTATCATCGAAGCAGTGAACCACACCTACAACCAAACAAAGACAAGGTGTGGCACATTAGTTCGTGACAAAATACTGTTCCAAGCCATGAATGGTATAGTACACAACCATATGGAAAAGTACATGCCTAACCATTCTAAGTGGAATGCATTTTAAGAACAGTTCATGGTCGCATGACTACCGGGTCAAGTCAGGAAAATACCAATGCAGTACAGTACCTCAGTAGCGAGTCACAACACCATATACTATTCTTCAGTATCGAGCGAGTCTATAGCATATAGTCTACCTATCGTTCCTTAGTAGCGAGCGAGTCTACGATATATAGGGTGGTAGTCAACTTCCAATCATGTTCTCTCCGTCCAATGTCGACTCATAACTGCTAAGTCTTCTAGCATGCAACTCTATTAGCAGTTATTTTCTAACGCATGTCCTCACGTATCGGTGGCCAACCAACTACGTAAGCACGAGACCTATATGAGACTCATGATTCGTGTAACACATGTGGCAAGGCTAATGAATGCATCACAACATAGGGTAGTCTTCTTAACTTTAAGTCGATGCATAATAATAAAGTAATAGAAATAAAACTAAACAGTTAATTGCATAAAGTATATCAAGAAAGAAAATGACAATAAGTAAGAAAATAAAACTAAATCAGCATGCTAACTGGCAGTAAATGAGCAAAATATAAAGGCAATGTATCTTACCTGAGGGTGGTGCGAGATGTAGCAAAATCCGACAGTTAGAATCGTCCACACGAAAGTCAAAATCCACAAGGAGCTCCGGATGCTGAAACAAACATCACGAATGAGTTTGGAATAAAATATATGCCTAGGAAATGCCTATCCAAAAGTTAAATTCTGGAACAGAGACACAAATCATAATTTCGGGTCAAAACGATGTTCGCCGTTGGACCCGTTTTGCACCGAAATGCGTGCCAGTACCTACGGTCTTTAAAGTCATCAAACTACATGTCTACAGGTCCGATTTGAGGAGAAGAACTCAACTGTATGCCCAGTTTTGGATTCCGATGAGCCGTGCACAAATTCGCCCGTTAGAGCGGGTCGCGGGCCCGCCAAATAGGCGTTCCACTCAACCTTCTCAGAATCGGACCAAACTTGGCATATAGGACCAAAAAAATGATACGGTTCTACTGGCACAAGTTTTGTCTCGATACGACAAACGTACACGAAGTTATGGCCAAGTTTGCAAAAGGTCGATACGGGGGTATCTTGACGGATACGTACTGATTTCATCGTGCACACGCAATGAAATCGAGTTCTGTCAGTTCCCACACGTCGACAACATCCATATGCGCCTTTCGATGCATATAGTGTTCGACCACATCGCCCGGTTTGTCGGGGTGTACGCCGTATCGGTTAATTTTTCTAAATTTCAACTTTTTGTAAACAAGTTTTTCTTTAAGTTTAGGTTCAGAAATTTCTACACACAGGAAATGAAACTATAAACTAAATAATGGAATTTAAAGTGCTATATGGGGTCTAAATAATTGTTCAAATTTTTTTTGAAAAGCATACTGGTTTGACGGGAAAAAGCCCTTAAACAGGGGTACATGTAACAGTTTCAAAATGTTGAAAAGCCAGTTTTTGTGATTATTTAAGTCAATTTATTTGACTCGATGGTCCGATACTGGAGGAATCTATTTGCTGGATTGTCTTGAGGGTTATGTAGGCTAACCATAGGAGTTTACGACTTTGAAATTCATCGAGCACGAAGGAAGAAAACTCTACGTGAAGGAGCGTACCTTAATGTCTAACCGAACAGAGCCTTGCTCTGTTCTGGACGGGTCGACGCCTCCTTGGCGGTGCGACAGCCGTCGTCGACGGTGTGCAGATGGCTAGGGGGTGCGTGAAGGTTGCAGCAGGGTCGGGGTTGCTCCTCGAGGGATTGGATGTGGAGGTGTTCGGATTTCCCAACTCGGTTGGCCGCTTGGTTTATCGAGAATTTCAATCGAATTTAGTAAAATTTTCTTTTGCGATATGAAGTTGGTTTTAATACGATCTAGTGGAGAACTGGATTTAGGATTGGATAGAAATTAATTTTGAAAGATTTAGTGAAGATTTGAATTCAATCAAAATCTTCCAGGGTGTTTTGTGGTTCGCGAAAAGGAAGAAATATGGCGTCGGGTTTTTAATAGTATTGTTCCTTAAAGGAACGGTACAACGTATCCATATTTGTTTTTCTTTTTTTTCATTCATTCATTGAGTTTAAAGGGGGGGTCGGGTTCCCCTTTGGAAAGGGGCTGAAGGAACTGTGCGTGGCACTGTTCCAAGTATTTATTTATTTAATACTTTTTTCCTACTATATTCATATTTATCTGTAAATACACCTACATTTATACATACATTAGATAATAATAAAAAAAATTCTTAAAACATTTAAATAACAGAATATTTATTTTTTTTCCCAAAACCTTATTTTGATAACATATGATTTATTTATAAATGTCATTATAAAATTACATCTTACCTATATACCAATAATATCCCAAAATAAAGTCCCACAAATTCTAAAACTTCTTAAAATACAAATCTAAAATGTCTAAGCCTAATTTATATTTATATGGTAGGAAAAATAATCTTAGTATATATGATTACGCAAAACTTATTTTGTTACAAAAACCTTTTTTTTTCTTTTTATGCATAATAGGTTGCAAATATTTTCCCAATTATTTGGGAAAAGAAAATTTTTATACATTTATAAATCTCAACAAAATAAAACAATTTTTTTAGGGGGTTTACATCATACCCAACTTGTAAGAATTTTGTCCTCGAAATTTATAATGCCTGTTGTTCGTATTACGTATTTGGAATACGTATACGTACTTTATCTTGTATTTGCATATCTCCTTGGTTTGGTTTGGCTTGGCTTGTTTATTCTTGGTTGAGTTGGCTTGGTTCGGTTCGGTTTGTGTGGGTTTGGTTTGGGTTTGGTTTTATATGGTGAACCCCCTACCTACCACCACCAACCCCTTTATTAATCCATTCCTTCATTCTCACTCTTCATAACTCATCTTCTTCTTCCCCATTAATTCCTTCACTTACTAGAAAGAGAGGAGAGAGAGGTCTAGGCAAGTGCAACTCGCTTCCACAAGAGAGCTCATTTTTATTGTTCCATTAGCTTCTTCTCATGTTTCTAAGATACATTAGAACTTGTCATTTTCCATTTCGAGGCATTAATTTTGTAGATCTAGAAATTAGATACTTTCGGATTTTGGTGGTTTTGATCTATTAAACTTCTTTGTTTTCAAGTTTTGATGGTTCTATGTTGTAGAGCATTTTATTCTACCCAATTTTGACCTTTGAAAAGTTGGATTTGGACTTATTTTGACCAAGTTACGGACTTTTGAAGCTTAGATTCAACTTTAGAGTTCTTGCTGTTCTTGCCATTTGGAGAAGACAGTGAACAGTGAGCTAGCTTTTTAGCTTACGCCACTGAGCTGTACGCTGCTGTTTAGCGAGCGTACGCGAGCCTTTCGTACGCTGCTCTTTAGCGAGCGTACGCTAGCCTTTCGTACGCTGCTCTTTAGCGAGCGTACGCTAGCCTTCGTACGCTGCTCTTTAGCTTTCGTATGCTAGCTTTCGTATGCTGCTCTTTAGCGATCGTACGCTAGCCTTCGTACGCTGCTCTTTAGCGAGCGTACGCTAGCCTTCGTATGCCGCTCTTTAGCGAGCGTACGCTAGCCTTCGTACGCCGCTCTTTAGCGAGCGTACGCTAGCCTTCGTACGCTGCTCTTTAGTGAGCGTACGCCCACCTTAATACGCTGCCTGTTGGCAGTGTGTCTTGAGCGTACGCTAGCTTGAGCGTACGCGTGCCTTGGTACGCTAGCTTAAGCGAGCAAGGCGTACGCTGGCCCTTTCGTACGCTAGCTTGAACGTACGCTGACCTGTAGCTTGAGCGTGCCCTTGTGTACGCTGACCCTTGCGTACGCTTCCCATTGGAAGTGTATGGATCCTATGGTACGCAGACCTGAGCGTACGCTAGCCCGAGCATATGTTGACCTGAGCGTAATCTGATTACCCTTGATCTTCTATAGCCCTGTATATTTATATTTTATTAGATATTTAACGTCCATTTTATATCCTTACGCCTTTTGTCTTGAACTTGATAATCATGAATTACTTGATATGTTTGTAAATTGATAACTGAGCCTGACACGATAGTGACCCGTAGTGGTGCACTCTTGACATGAGTAACCTGACATGACCTGATAGTGGCCCGTCGTGGCGCACTCCGGACAAGTACACTTGGCATGATAACCTGACATGATTATCTCGAATAGCTGTTGCGACGGCTACCTGACATGACATGACCTGTATAATTAACGCGGACACCGTGGGCGATTGTGCTTGTACAAATAACCAGTCCTGTCTTGCATCATGTCTAGGATGGGACTCCTGAGTACCACGGTCAGGAGTACCTACTAAAATGGACTAAGGTTAACAACTAAATTAATACATTAGTCATGAAGAGATTTCCCAGCTACAGGCAATCCCGTTACCTGGGCGCGCTTGGGATCTGTAGCCTGCCGTCGAGTAGGGCACATTTCCAGTACACTGTCATGTGTTGCACCCTTAAAGCTACCTAAGGGTACATGCTTTTCCTGGACGGTGTACCCACCTGAATTCAACCCCTAATTTCGACCTGGGTGACCTAGATGGTCTGTAGGGCTTGTGGTTGTGGAATAATCTCACTGCATCTTGTTAGTAATTAGGCTTGTGACAACCCTAGTTAGTTAAAAAGTATCAAGCCGTAGTTCTTGCTTGGCCGTGAAATGATTGGATATAGTCAAACCAGTATAGTCTTACCCTGATCCTGTTCCAGATTGCTGTACGACCTGAATGCCTGTATTTATTTTACCGATAAATGGTGAGAAACCAAGCTCCATTCGGACGAAGGGTTACAACCCCGGTCCTTGTTTGGTTTACGGGTTGTAACCTGGCTATCTGAATAGTTCAATGGTTATCTCATCGTATATCATCCTGATATGTTTCCTTTTATTCCAGTCCTTATTTTATTTATATTTATATTCCTGTGCTGATTGCTGGTTTCAGTTCTTAAGTGAAGCCTCCTTTGTGGCACTTGCTCTTTCTGGAGTCTGACCCGGCTAGTTTTGTGTGGCCAGATTTTGGAGCAACTCCAGAGAATCTACTGACTTCCCAGCCAGATGGTGGCCACTAGACGGAACCCTGACAACGAGTGGGTTATTTTTGGCTCTTCCGCTCTATTGTAAAAATATTCTTTTGAGGCGTTTACCCGACGAGCACCTGTTTAGCTCGATTGCACCTTACTTACTGTCTGCCTACGGGCTGTAACATGATTGACAAATCCTAGGGTTGATCATGTATGACTAAACTCTTGCTAGTCCTAACATTTTGTAATGACTAGCTTCATGATCAGCTGAATATATAATATTTGGGACGCCTTATTATTGTATATTTAATGATCATACATCTTGTAACATCTATTTACTTGCTTGTGATTAAGACAATAGGCTTGTTCTTGACCTTAAGAGACTGCTAGCTTGTAGACAAACCTTCATGTATCCTTGACAGCCGTGACCGTATAGCGAGATGGAATCCATTTCAATATACGTAGCTGGCTATGTCTGCCCCCGCTCTCCAGTATTCTGGTTCTGGGGCGTGACATGGTTTAAGTGGTGGCCCATGCAGGTCTTGTAAATCAAGATATGTGAGGGTTTACCGAATAGATGTCTCAATCAGTATTCGTCCTTGATCTCTGCTCGTATCTTCTGAATCCCTGGATTCTTGTCCTGATCATATGCTTGTATCGTTGATCTGTCATGGTCCTTCCTTATTGTTCCCTATGTCGTCTTCTTCAGCGGCATTGTTCATGGTCCTACCGACCAGCATGGCGGAGCACCTCCCGCGGACCAGCAGCAACCTGGAGATCAAGCCCAGCATTCCGGAGTAGCCTCCAGAGTTGTGCCTTCTGGCGGAGAGCCACCAGTCCAGCCAGTTCAATCTGTAGAACATGATGACGGCACTTTGGTAGGACTCGTCAGGACCTTGATAGCTTCCCAAGACCGGCGTGGAGATGCCTTGTACCAGGCAGTGACGGATGCTTTGACCCGGGGTGGTCATCAGGGTAACAGCGCGGCCAACAGCTTCAAGCGCTTGAACCCTCCATTCTTCGACGGTAGTGAAGATGCTATCGCGGCAGATGCATGGCTTCAGGACACAGAAGTGATTATAGAAGCAGCCAGGACCCCAGAGAACGAGAAGGTGGCAGTTGTACGCCTGTAGTTGTTAGATCTTGCCCGTAGCTGGTGGACAGCGCAGGCCGTTGGATTAGCAGCACCCATTGCTTGGGCAGTATTCAGAGAGAGATTTCAGACCAAGTATTTCGATGTCGTGGCTCGGTATGATCTACAGACGAGGTTTACCAATCTAAAGCAAGGAGGCAGGACGGTCGACGGATATGCGACCGAGTTTTTGAGACTCAGTCGGTTTGCTCCCACTTTGGTGGCAACCGAGTATGATAGAGCCCAGCGGTTCCAACAGGGACTTCACCTGGAGATCTTGTTGGCAGTTGAACAGTTTGAGCATCAGACTTTTGATGCAGTCTTGAGAGCAGCCCGGAGGCATGAGTATACCTCCCAGAGGATTGTGGATAGGGCCGGGGGTCGGAAGAGATCTCACGGCCAGATGAATCAGTCTTCAGCACCAGCCCCGGCAGCCAGGGCTTTGACTATTGGAGCTCCGAGGCGGGCGGCCTCAGTAACGTCGGTCCAGCATTCCACCCCGACGTACCCTCAACAGCAGAAGCAGAAGCAGTCTCCGCAGTGGGATGTTCTCATTGTGGAAAGCCAGGCCATGTTGTGGCAGAGTGCCATAGGGCGCAGGGATTGTGTCTGGCTTGTGGAGCACCAGACCATAGGGTTGGATCCTGCCCGAATAGGGGTGGTTCATCATCGTCCAACCTTTCTAGCTCTTCGGTGAGAGGACCAGTTCCAGTCCAGCAGCAGCAGCAATATCCATTGCCGAGGCCCTTGCCGCCTCAGACCCAAGTGTCCCAGCAGCAGAACCCCCAGCAGTATGTACAAGCCCAGGCCTTGAGTCAGAATAGGTAGCGAGGATTTTAGCAGAGGGGACCAGCACCCCGAGGGCATGGTCAGGCTTTGGTGATGACCGTGGAGGAAGAGTTGGCACCAGGTGAGGTAGTGGAAGGTACTATTCTCGTCAACTCCTTTCCAGCTTCAGCTTTATTTGATTCTGGTGCATCGCATTTATTTATGTCTGCACGATTCGCGACACGGGTAGGATTGGAGCCCGAGTCAATATCAGTAAGGCTCAATATATTTACTGGTAACGGACTTGTGGGAGTAGATAGAGTATTTTCCTCGTGTCGAATCGTAGTTAGCGGTAGAGAGTTCCCCGCTAGATTAATAGAGTTTTCGATGGCCGATTATGATGTGGTCCTAGGGATGGATTGGTTGAGGAACCAGTATGCTAGGATAGACTGCCATATTGGTAGGGTTGTTTTTAGCATTCCAGGAGAGCCAGAGTTTTCTTTCTCCCGAGGCGAAGATGAGTCATCTCCTCCAGTATTGCGGATGACAGTAGCAGCCGTTCAGTTGCCCAGGATAGTGGATGAGTTCCCAGATGTTTTCCCAAAAGAACTTCCAAGTATGCCTCCGGAGCGGGAGATCGAGTTCACTATAGACTTGATTCCCGGGACAGCCCCAGTGTCAGAGAGAGTCTACAGGATGGCGCCGTCAGAGTTGGAGATATTATACAAGATGATTGAAGAACTCAGAACCAAGGGATTCATTCGTGCTAGTGGATCGCCTTGGGGAGCCCCGATGCTTCTTGTGAAAAAGAAGGATGGTACGTCCAGGTTATGTGTTGATTATCGTACCTTGAACTCAGTAACAATCAAGAACAGATACCCTCTTCCGATGATAGATGACTTGTTTGATCAACTCAAGGGGCTTTAGTATTCTCGAAGATTGATTTGCGCTCAGGTTATCATTAGATCAGAGTCAGAGAGCAGGACATCCCGAAGACAGCTTTTAGATCGAGATATGGGCATTGGGAGTTCCTTGTTATGCCTTTTGGAGCAACCAATGCGCCGACAGTATTCATGGACCTCATGAATCGCATCTTCATGCCTTACTTGGATCAGTTTGTGATTATGTTCTTGGATGACATTCTGGTCTACAGCAAGAGTGAGGATGAGCATGAGCAGCATCTTCGTGTAGTTCTTCAGATCCTCAGAGAGCACCAGTTATATGCCAAGTTCAGTAAATGCGAGTTCTGGCTCGATCGTATTTCGTACTTGGGTCATATCATCACCAGAGGAGGAGTAGAAGTGGATCCCCAGAAGATTGTGGTTATTGAGTCATGGCCAGTGCCCAGCACAGTTGCAGAGGTTCGTAGTTTTCTTGGATTGGCCGGCTACTACCGGCGGTTTATTTTAGACTTTGCTCGGATTTCAGCACCATTGACGCAGTTGACCCGCAAGGATGCGCAGTTTGCTTGGACAGCAGAGTGTCAGAGTTCTTTTGAGCAGTTGAAGTGAGGCCTGATAATAACTCCTATTCTCACGCTTCCAGATGGGACCGGAGGATTCTCAGTGTACTGTGATGCTTCAGGCAGAGGTTTAGGATGTGTTCTGATGCAGCATGGGAAGGTAATAGCTTATGCGTCATGGCAACTTCGTGATCATGAGAGGAATTACCCAACCCATGACATGGAGCTGGCAGCAGTGGTGTTTGCACTTAAGTTATGGAGGCACTACTTGTATGGAGACAGGGTAGAGATTTTCACCGACCACAAGAGCCTGAAGTATATTTTCACCCAGAAGGATCTTAACATGCGTCAGAGGAGATGGCTGGAGCTTCTTGTGGATTATGATGTCAACCTGCAGTATCATCCTGGGAAGGCCAATGTCGTAGCAGATGCATTGAGTAGGAGAGCCGGAGCTTATTTCTTAACAGCGCAGCTAGAGTTGTTAGCCAATCTTCAGAAGATGGATATAGAAGTTGTTCTCCCTTCCAGTGTGGCGTTGATGGCCAGCATGCAAGTTCAGTCTACTATAGTCGAGAGGATCCGGATGGTGCAGTCGGCAGATTCCAAGCTTCAGCGACTCAGAGTAAAGTATGAGGCGGGACGAAGACCAGAGTTATACATTCATGAGGATGGTACACTTCGACATAGTAATCGTCTTTGTGTACCCAGTGGAGATATCAGACAGGAGATCATGTCAGAAGCGCACAGTTTACAGTATTCCATCCATTCCGGCAGTACGAAGATGTACCGTGATATCCGATAGCATTTCTGGTAGTATGGTATGAAGCGGGAGATAGCTCGGTTTGTCTTTCGGTGTTTGGTTTGCCAACAGGTTAAGGCCGAACATCAGAGACCGGCTGGACTTCTTCAGCCCTTATCGATTTCGGAGTGGAAATGGGAGCATATAACCATGGATTTCGTGACTGGATTACCTAGATCCCCAGCTGGTAGAGATGCTATTTGGGTCATTGTGGACAGGCTCACGAAAGTGGCTCACTTTCTTCCATTCAGAGTTGGTCAGTCGACGACTCAGTTATCAGAGATGTACCACAGGCAGATTGTCAGATTGCACGGTGTGCCAGTCAGTATCACCTCGGACCGAGATTCAAGATTTACATCGCACTTTTGGCGTAGCTTGCAAGAGGGTTTGGGAACTCATCTCCAGTTTAGTTCAGCATATCACCCGCAGACAGATGGACAGTCGGAGCGCACGATCCAGACTCTTGAAGACATGTTGCGGTCTTGCACACTTGACTTCGGTGGTTCATGGAGAGATCATTTGCACCTGGTGGAATTCTCATACAACAATAGTTTCCAGGCCAGTATCCAGATGGCACCGTTCGAGGCACTGTATGGCAGGAAGTGCAGATCCCCGTTGGCCTGGGATGATATTGGAGAGAGGCAGATGCTTGGTCCAGAAATGATTGCTCAGACCGTTGAAGTAGTCAGGCGAGTCAGAGATCACCTTCGAGTTGCCTAAGATCGCCAGCGTCATTGGGCCGATTCTCATCGGCGCCCTCTCGAGTTTTCGGTCGGCGATCATGTATTCCTGAGGATTTTGCCTAACCGTGGCGTCATTCGTTTCGACGTATGGAGAAAGCTAAGTCCTAGGTATATAGGGCTGTTCGACATTCTGGAGCGAGTAGGAGATGTATCCTATCGTCTCGCTCTTCCGCCGTCGCTAAGCGAGGTGCATGACGTGTTCCATGTATCCCAATTACGACGGTATATCCCAGACCCGAGCCACGTCCTGAATCATTCGGAATTGGTTGTTGGTACCAACCTTTCGTATGAGGAGAGGCCCGTGTTTATATTGGACCGAAGAGAGAAGATCCTCAAGAACAAGACTATCAAGTTAGTTCGAGTTGCTTGGGGTCATCACTCTTTGGGGGAGTCAACGTGGGAGCGTGAGGATGACATCCGATCGTGGTATCCCGATTTGTTTGACTAGTAAGGTATAATGTCTTTCTTATGCCTTATGCCTTCGATTCCTTGCTTGCATGATTGCTTGCTTGATTGATTGTCTAGTATAGCTTGCATGTGATTAATGTAGCTTGTCATTGCTCCTCTAGCCTCTTGATTAAATTCTGAGGATGGAATTCTTTTAAGGTGGGTAGAGTTGTAATGCATGTTGTTCGTATTACGTATTTGGAATATGTATACGTATTTTATCTTGTATTTGCATATCTCCTTGGTTTGGTTTGGCTTGGCTTGTTTATTCTTGGTTGAGTTGGCTTGGTTCGGTTCGGTTTGTGTGGGTTTGGTTTGGGTTTGGTTTTATATGGTGAACCCCCTACCTACCACCACCAACCCCTTTATTAATCCATTCCTTCATTCTCTCTCTTCATAACTCATCTTCTTCTTCCCCATTAATTCCTTCACCTACTAGAAAGAGAGGAGAGAGAGGTCTAGGCAAGTGCAACTTGCTTCCATAAGAGAGCTCATTTTTATTGTTCCATTAGCTTCTTCTCATGTTTCTAAGACACATTAGAACTTGTCATTTTCCATTTCGAGGCTTTAATTTTTGTAGATCTAAAAATTAGATACTTTCAAATTTTGGTGGTTTTGATCTATTAAATTTCTTTGTTTTCAAGTTTTGATGGTTCTATGTTGTAGAGCATTTTATTCTACCCAATTTTGACCTTTGAAAAGTTGGATTTGGACTTATTTTGACCAAGTTACGAACTTTTGAAGCTTAGATTCAACTTTAGAGTTCTTGCTGTTCTTGCCATTTGGAGAAGACAATGAACAGTGAGCTAGCTTTTTAGCTTACGCCACTGAACTGTACGCTGCTCTTTAGCGAGCATATGCTAGCCTTTCGTACGCTGCTCTTTAGCGAGCGTACGCTAGCCTTTCGTACGCTGCTCTTTAGCGAGCGTACGCTAGCCTTTGTACGCTGCTCTTTAGCTTTCGTACGCTAGCTTTCGTACGCTGCTATTTAGCGATCGTACGCTAGCCTTCGTACGCTGCTCTTTAGCGAGCGTACGCTAGCCTTCGTATGCCGCTCTTTAGCGAGCGTACGCTAGCCTTCGTACGCCGCTCTTTAGCGAGCGTACGCTAGCCTTCGTACGCTGCTCTTTAGTGAGCGTACGCCCACCTTAATACGCTGCCTGTTGGCAGTGTGTCTTGAGCGTATGCTAGCTTGAGCGTACGCGTGCCTTGGTACGCTAGCTTAAGCGAGCAAGGCGTACGCTGGCCCTTTCGTACGCTAGCTTGAACGTACGCTGACCTGTAGCTTGAGCGTGCCCTTGTGTACGCTGACCCTTGCGTACGCTTCCCATTGGAAGTGTATGGATCCTATGGTACGCAGACCTGAGCGTACGCTAGCCCGAGCATATATTGACCTGAGCGTAATCTGATTACCCTTGATCTTCTATAGCCCTGTATATTTATATTTTATTAGATATTTAACGTCCATTTTATATCCTTACGCCTTTTGTCTTGAACTTGATAATCATGAATTACTTGATATGTTTGTAAATTGATAACTGAGCCTGACACGATAGTGACCCGTAGTGGTGCACTCTTGACATGAGTAACCTGACATGACCTGATAGTGGCCCGTCGTGGCGCACTCCGGACAAGTACACTTGGCATGATAACCTGACATGATTATCTCGAATAGCTGTTGCGACGGCTACCTGACATGACATGACCTGTATAATTAACCCGGATACCATGGGCGATTGTGCTTGTACAAATAACCAGTCCTGTCTTACATCATGTCTAGGATGGGACTCCTGAGTACCACGGTCAGGAGTACCTACTAAAATGGACTAAGGTTAACAACTAGATTAATACATTAGTCATGAAGAGATTTCCCAGCTACAGGCAATCCCGTTACCTGGGCGCGCTTGGGATCTGTAGCCTGCCGTCGAGTAGGGCACATTTCCCGCACACTGTCATGTGTTGTACCCTTCAAGCTACCTAAGGGTACATGCGTTTCCTGGACGGTGTACCCACCTGAATTCAACCCCTAATTTCGACCTGGGTGACCTGGATGGTCTGTAGGGCTTGTGGTTGTGGAATAATCTTACTGCATCTTGTTAGTAATTAGGCTTGTGACAACCCTAGTTAGTTAAAAAGTATCAAGCCGTAGTTCTTGCTTGGCCGTGAAATGATTGGATATAGTCTAACCAGTCTAGTCTTACCCTGATCCTGTTCAAGATTGCTGTACGACCTGAATGCCTGTATTTATTTTACCGATAAATGGTGAGAAACCAAGCTCCGTTCAGACGAAGGGTTACAACCCTGGTCCTTGTTTGGTTTACGGGTTGTAACCTGGCTATCTGAATAGTTCCATGGTTATCTCGTCGTATATCATCCTGATATGTTTCCTTTTATTCCAGTCCTTATTTTATTTATATTTATATTCCTGTGCTGATTGCTGGTTTTAGTTCTTAAGTGAAGCCTCCTTTGTGGCACTTGCTCTTTCTGGGGTCTGACCCAGCTGGTTTTGTGTGGCCAGATTTCGGAGCAACTCCAGAGGATCTACCGACTTTTCAGCCAGATGGTGGCCACTAGACGGAACCCTGGCAACGAGTGAGTTATTTTTGGCTCTCCCGCTCTATTGTAAAAATATTCTTTTGAGGCGTTTAGCCGACGAGCACCTGTTTAGCTCGATTGTACCTTACTTACTGTCTGCCTACGGGCTGTAACATGATTGACAAATCCTAGGGTTGATCATGTATGACTAAACTCTTGCTAGTCCTAATATTTTGTAACGACTAGCTTCATGATCAGCTGAATATGTAATATTTGGGACGCCTTATTATTGTATATTTAATGATCATACATCTTCTAACATCTATTTACTTGCTTGTGATTGAGACAATAGGCTTGTTCTTGACCTTAAGAGACTGCTGGCTTGTAGATAAACCTTCATGTATCCTAGACAGCCGTGACCGTATAGCGAGATGGAATCCATTTCAATATACGTAGCTGGCTATGTCTGCCCCCGCTCTCCAGTATTCTGGTTCTAGGGCGTGACAAAATTTAGGAATAATTGGGTGGATGGGATTGAGGGGTAGAAGGAGTAGTTTAAGGCGAGGACATAGCCACATGACTAAAGTGATACCTTGGATCCATTTTCCAAGTACAGTGCATTGTCTCTCTAAGACAAGAACAATAAAGGGGTTCAAGACGATGCTATTGAGTACGAATGAGTAGTTCATAGGCGACGAAAAATAATTCAAAAGAGAATTGCCAAGACTGTCGCGGTTGAGACTCAACGGTTGAGACTCTAAGGCAAGTTTAACTATGTCTCCATCCACGTATAGTAATATAAGTACAACGAACCAAAGTGAAATAGGTTGATCAGACCATCATGCACCGGTTCTGAATAGACAATATGTTAGTGAGTGCACCCAATAACACATATGTCATGAACAAGCTCGATAAAAGAATAAGCTTACAAAACTAAGACTAAATTATCGGCATAAGGTAGTCAAAATATATCGGAGGTAATGATGAAGGAAATTAAATAGTCCAAGGTCTTTTTAAAATCAAGTCTTGTCCGAAGTGTGGGCCTATGCAGTTGGATTTGTTGGCTAGCTAAGTTAGTTTCCTCTGAATTTATAGTCTAAGTGAACTCATCAACATGATTCATAAGGATGAAAGGATTTGTTAGGTTGTGAGGTATTCTACCCAACTTACAAGAGTTCAACTAATAGTGTGATGGGACAACGGGTCAAGCAATCAAGATAAAGTACAAAGTAAAGCATTTAAGGAATTAAGTGGAACACAATCACATATAGCGTCAAAAGACTTAGTCAAGGTTGGATCTCTAATTAAATTCAAAAAGTATTTTGGTATCATGGTAGAGGTTATAGTTTAGTTATTTTGACCAGAAAGTCATATAAAAAAATAGAGTACGAGGAGACGTGTTCTAGTGGGACATGATATACCTAGATGATGGTGAGCTCGTCTAGATCTTATATATAAAATTTGTTTGAAGGTAACAGCTGGTCTCGAGCTCCGGATATCAAGGTCACGATCGAGGACACCAAATGATCTAAATAGAAAGTGGGTATTCAGGAGGCACTAATTTATCATCTAATGGAAACCAATTTATCCTAATTGCTAAAAGATGTCTAGATGGCATTCAATCTATAATCTCCAGAAATTTCTCTCTCAAAACTGAAACCAGGACACAAATGTATGATTGATAAAGTTAGAAATATTCCAAGTCGTGGTATCATACCTTGACGATATTAAAGGGTAACAGATAACATGATGCAGTGGATATGAATCAAGGACGAAGTGATTTCGAGTAGATGGAAGGATATTGTGTATGTCATCCTTATGTTCCTATGGGAATTCTCCTGGCATGAAACACTATAATGACATACAAACCGAGGACATAGGCCATTTCACATATATAAAGTCTGCAAAAAGGTATCTAACTCTAAGGCATGTCTTCGAAATCCTTTTTGACCAAATCCTTAATCGTCATTCTACGCAAGTTTGACTATGATACGGTTTACAGGTTTACTAAAGATGTTTATAGGTAGTACCCTGCAGTGCAATTTCTAACTCTTAATCCCAATGTGTTTAGGAAGAACGAGATAGCTATTCTATGCATGGATATGACACAAATGAAGGTGCATCAATAATGTATTAACTAGAATAATACCTGTGGTATCAGTCAACTCGGGAAGGGTGTCTAGTACTGTCATGGTGAATGCTTGTCCTTGTCTCGGATTATTCATCTCTTCTCTAGCAGGCCTATACTCTGGTGTCTGTCCCTCTAAGGTTGGTCCCTCCTGATATTCTTCTAAGGGAAGTAGGTGTGGTGCATCTGGCCCGAAAGTTATTGGCCCTCGTAACTGTTGCTGTGATGGTGCTTGAGCTAAACTGGGTGTGGCATGTCGGTTGGGACAATCTCAAAGTTTATGCTCATTGGAACCACAATTGAAGCAACACTTTAGTCGCCGACGACAGTCCTTCTGCTGGTGCCCTCTCCTTCCACAAAATTGCAGGTTATTGTACTTGGAACTTGGTAGGGCACGACTAGCTGTTGATATTGCGCAGTAAGTCATCATTCGGGGCCTCTTGAACCAAGTTAAACTGGAAGGTCTATCGGGGCATAGTATCATTGAGTTTGTTGTGCCTCCATGTGAAGGATCTCTTGACTTCTAGCTTCTTCTAATACTGCGGCGTGTGAAATTCTGGATTATACAGTAGTGTGTGTTTTAAGCTCGGGCCTTAATCCATTATGAAACCTTTTTACCTTCTTCTTCTCCGTTGGCATCAATCCCCCGGCAAATCTGCTTAGTCGGCTAAATTCTGCATCATACTCGTCAACCGACTTGTCGCCTTGTTTGAGGTGGAGGAACTGATCATACAATACATTCCGAGAAGCGGTTGGAAAGTACCTCTCATTGAAAAGTTTTTAAAACTCTTCTCATGACTGATTGGTACCCAAGCGCCTCTCCTCCGCCTTCCACCAATGATGGGCATTGTCCTCGAGTAATAAATCAGCTGCGGTCATCCAGTCTTCTTTAGGCAACTGTGATGCCCTTAACTTCTTCTCGGTGCTAATAAGCCATGAAGAAACTTCTAGTGGGCATTCGGTACCTTTGAAAGTCTTTGGATTCATTTGGGTGAAATCTGGAATACTGCCTACGTATGAATGGGGCCCTAGTGGAGGTGCTGGTACTTGCGCTGGTGGTGGAGATGGGGGTCTATTACGTGGGACCATCACGTCTTGTCTCAATAGCTCATTTCGCTGCCACTGAGCCTGCAATAAAGTATAAAGGAACCGATTGGTATCATCTCCATCAATCGGGGGCATAGGCATCTGCAGTCCAGCTTGAGGTAGATTCTGATGAAGGGGTGGTGGAGTATACCCTCCCTGGGGTACAGGGGTCTGCTGAACAGGCTGAACTAACTGGGGTTCAGAGGCTTGGAGATGCTGGTGAGTAGGTGGGGTCGTCTGGTCTGGCTGAGAAGGCATGGTTGAGGTTGCTATAGGATGTTGTGAGTGAATTTGCTCCTCTTGGGCTGCCGTGTTTTCTGGTATGATGGCAAGTGGTGCAGCGCTACCGCTATGAGGATTCATTTTCTGACACGTGATATAGAATTTTCGTTAGAACAATTTCAAACTAGATACAAGTCAAGCAATCAATTGAGAGTTTGAAGAGGAATCAAGGAAGGTATCAAATATGTGGATGAGATGCCTAATTTCTAATCCTATATGCAGGCTCGTATCAGTACAGTTATGTAGGCGATACGATATGCACTGACCTGCATGGGCCATCACAAAAATATGTAACACACCAGGCCCAAAATACGTAGGACTAGGCATACGAAACATGTCAGCTGCATGCATACGAAGAATACTCCAATATATGGAATCCTTGTACGCATACATAAGCTGTAAATCACAGGCCAATCCCAAAAACATTATATCTCATCCACAAAATAACAAGAGAAAGTAATAGTCCAGATAGTATCAAATAAAAGAGTTAAAAGATAGATAGCCAGGTGGAAACAAATCTACTACCAAACAGCTATAAATATAATCTAAGATACTAGAGTTCAACTTCTCAAAATGAATGAAATATACAAGTAAGGAATGAATCAGACATCGTCAGAGGGTGAGATATCCTCGATAGAAAACGAAGGAGCTAAATCGAGTCCGTGATCCTGAGGCAATCCTGACCATCTACACCTGGAGAGATCACCAGGTCCTCAGCAGGACATAATAAGATACATAAAAACATGCTATATGAACTGAATATAAACTGCTCACAATAATTCGGATCATAACATGGTTCAGCACTTTATCATCGAAGCAGTGAACCACACCTACAACAAAACAAGGACAAGGTGTGGCATGAAAACACAAGTGTAGGCAACTCTAGAGGGGGGTGAATAGAGTTTGTGTCGATAATCACCAAATAAAAAATTAACTCTATATCACCTCCACAAACAACTATCAAGATAGTAAATAAATCAGAGAGAAATGCGAAAGTAAATAAAGATCAAGAAAAGCATATGCAAACACAGCAGTTTTTAACCTGGTTTCCCTCGTGGAGGACTAGTCCAGGCCTGAGAACTCTAGCTCAGGATTAAATCCACTATTTGTGAAATAGTAGTTTACAACCCGTGCCTTTTCTTCAGAAGAGCACGTCAACTTCTTACAGAGGATCGTAGTGGCGATTTGCTTGGAATTTTCCAAGCGACTTTTCTTTCCCTCTTGCACACAACTTCTAGCTGATATCGCACTGAGCACCTTGGGCTAAGGAGAGTTGTGGCTTAGGAGATATGGAAGAATGAGGCTTGGAGTAGTAGAGCTTAGAAAGCTTGAATATTTGAAGGTAAGAGATGATTTGAAATGAAAGAATTCAAGCTCTATTTATACTACTCTGGGGAGGCAGAATTCGGCCAGAATTCTGTATAAATAATTCAAATTTTGGCCGTTGGACAACTTGTAGCAAGCAGGCCCTAAAAATCAGGGTGCTGGAAATCAGGGGACAGAGTTCGGCCCGAACTCTGTGTGGAGGCAGAGTTCGGCCCGAACTCTGTCTCCAGAAGACAGAATTGGTCCATTGGGCTTTTGGGCTTTGTGGAGCTTGGGCTTGGTTCAGGAATTGGTCTGTTTGTATGGTAGAGTTTGGAGAGATATGTCTAGGGGTTGAGATGACTCAGTGCGACTCAACGTACACATTCTCCTAGACTCAATAAATTGAAGATTACAGACTTGGAACAAGTAGGAAAACCAAGAGCCCTTTGATGATTCCTTTCTTCTGACATTTGAGCAGCCCTGAAGACGTCTTTTTCCCCCGAACCCCCGACGGAGGGCGCTGTCCCCTCGACCCCTGTCCGCTGACCGGGCAGCGGAACCCCCGATGCGAGGCCCCGGATAGGTCGCTAGACGGTTCGGAGAAATCTTTTTGTATGACGCCGTCTTCGCTCCCATCATTAATTCTTCATTGCCTATGTCCTGTTTGATCATGTTTGATCATGCTTACTGCATGTCTACAAATACATGTTAGGCCAGCAAAATATGTTGCAGTACGATACAAGCATAGCAATATAATACAGGACAATTAGGACATTGCTAAGTTTAAGTAGCAACATGATAGTGAGTATATGAATATTAGTGACATCATTATGTTAAACTTAACTGATTAGCCATATTCAAAAACACAATATAATCATTGGGCCAACAATCTCCCCCTTTTTGATTATGGCAAATGGGTTAAGTTTAAGACAGATACGATAGATGCATATATCACTAATAAACACATACTACGAGAAGATAGTGTGCTAACTTAAACTTATTTCTCCCCCTTTGACATGATCAAAAAATAAGCTCCCCCGTAATAAGAGATAAACCGAACTCAAGCATAAGTAAAGGAGGAAGGCGTAGACAATCATGATCAAGATATACTAAATGAGTAACAATGGAAGAAGTGTGTAAAGACAAGTATAAACACTACATACCCAATGTAGAGTACCAAATAGAAAATAGCTTGTCAAAACACAAATAGTTGGTAAAACTAAAAGAATTTAAAAAATAATCAATAGATACGTTACCAACATGAAATTCAAGAAAGACATCCAAAAACATAGTATTGCATGAAATCCAAGAAAGACATCCAAAAAAATTTGGAAGAGAATTAAAAAAAAATTCAGTCAAAAACCATAGTGATAAGATAATTACAAATAATAGATATCAAAGTAGAAAGATACCAATTGAGATATTGAAATAGAGAAACTTGATATCAATTGAAATATATAAACTTGAAACATTGATCAATGAAACTATGATAGTCATAATTGTCCACAGATAAATAGTGAAACAAAATAAATGAATGATCAATGTACAATAGAAGCAATTGATATAAAAAGATCTCATTATTTGCAAATCTATTTGCTTATCCAAAATTCATGCATTTGAACTCAATTACCTTATCATGCTATATGAAAACCCTTTGAAATAAACATGAAGGTAAAGGAGAAACAATGTTTGAGAAGGAGAAATTCAGTCGAATTGAATGCTCCCCCTCAAACTATGACCAATAAATAAAATCATAAATTTTGGGTAAGTTCTCAACAAGGAAAGTCAAATCAATTAAGCATACAAGGAAAGCCAAATCAATTAAGCATATAAGAAAAACCAAATCAAAGAAAGCACAATAGTCATCACGATAAGATACGAAAGTTAATATTAACGAGATGACTCATATAAAAGACAGAGATAATATGATGAAAACAATTGCATATACTCTCATAAACCTTTCACAAAATATCAGTATCCAAAAAAATGGGTCAAAGATGAACTACGTATACGACATATTAAAGGGTATAAATGAATGGAACCAATTTTTTTGCTCCCCTTAAAATATGCGTATCTAGTTCCAAAGCACTTATAGCAAAAAAAATGATAACTTCAAGATCTAGGGATAAATCAAGTATTGATTTCTCCCCCTTGCTCAATGCATATAATGCTATGAAAACGTCATAAAACGAATAATGTCATCTTTAGAAGAGATATCCAATAAATAGTCACTAAAGATGAACGATCAAAATAATATCTTAATTAAGCACATATAATCAAAAGATGACATACATTAGCCTATATAGAAGAATCTCATATAGAAATATGATAGATCAATGCATGTTACCTTTTGAGAAAAAGATCATCATGAAAAGAAATAAGGTCCATTAGAAAAATATCATTATGAAAAAGAATAATAAGGACAATTAGAAAAATATCATAATGAAAAGGAATAATAAGGTCTATTAGAAAAATATCATCATGAAAAGGAATAATAAGGTCCATTTGAAAAATATCATCATGAAAAGGAATAATAAGGTCCATTAAAAACAATCATGATGAGAATCACAATATAGCTCAAAAGATAAAAATAAGACTAAAGAAAAATGTCATTATGAATAAAGTCAATTAAATTAATCACGAAAAAAGTCAAAATATAGCTAAAAAAAAATAAAACTCAAATATCATGTCCATGATTATCTAATTAAGAAATGATCAACCAATTTATTGCTTTGCATTGACTATGTATGTTTTACCACATATGTACCCATCAACGGGTAATAATCCAACCTTGCTAATACTAAATGAGAAACCAATAAAGTTCAAATAGCAAAGAGCATATGTGATAATCCATGAGTGGTCAAAGTAGAGTAATAAATTAACTTGATAACCACATAATTAGATAATTTAGGACTACTCAACCATTAGGATCATTTATCAATAAAAGTAAACATGATCCAACGAATCTCATCAAGAGAAAATCCTAAATCCATATTTATAATACAATCTTACAAATCGATAAAAATATTGAGAGAAAAAGTCAATCTCATTTAAATTATTACATATTTAATCTAAAGAGATGTAATCTGATAATATGATAAAATCATGACTACAAAAGATGAGAGAAGTTTAAAAGATGCTTATCAATGACTAGTATAGAAGGAAGTTAAAGCGATGAATCACAAACCTCAACGAAAACAAGATTAAAATAAAAAAAATTTCAAACTAATTTTAGAGACCAAACATATGTATCTAAAATAGAATACAAATCTCATCAAGAAAAATCATAAATCTTGTTTTTGTAAACTAGCATATCACATATAGATTGAAATTCAAGAAGATAGCTAGATGAGTGAAAGTGAACAAAAATTATGTAGCTTAATCAATACATCGTAAATAAGCAAGCTACATAACTAATTAAGATTAATGAGGTAGTCCATGAACAGGATAAATGTGCTCATTAAATCTTAAGTCACTAACACTAAAGATACATGCTTAAACATAGAGTTCACAATAAGGGCAATACATTTTGAATGATCAAAATGATTTATATACTCTTTGTTAAGCAGGGATAAGAGTATAAGATAGCAAGTAAATGAATTAGACTCTCATCAAGTAAAAGACAAAAGAGATATTCATGAAAACACAATAGAGCAAATCTCTTTGCCAAATATTGAGATTAACCCAAGATAATGAAATAATAGAATATTCTAGAGAATACAAAATTATAACCATTATGAAAGTGTATTCTCTAGAAATAGAAAATCTCAACACATAAGCTGAAACCATAATAGCTAAGGACATGAGAAGTATGATATATCAATTACATATATTCTCATGTGCTACAAAAACATCATTGGGCAATATTAATAAGATATTTATAGCTCAAAATATAGGGCTAGATATGATAAAGTATTCTGGAACTTAGGGGAGGATCCAGAACTAGATAATGGTTGCATGTAGACCTTGATAAATCTTAAGTCTATAAAGTATTTATCACTTTGGGTTAGCTATAGGGGCCGGTTCCCAGCTAGCGGTAGTCCGAAGACTAGTGCACCGTGTCGCTTCAGGCTATTTACACCTGTATGACAGAAGGACCCTTTCGACTTGTTCCCAAAATGTTCTTTACTTTTAAGAACTTAGATTTTAAAGGAATATACGCAGTATCATCAAACAACATCAAAATCCAAAAATCCCTATGAATAAGAAAGATAAATACCCAAATAATAATAAAAGAATGATCATCAAAACTTGCTAAGAGTATTTTTAAAACAAACATTTTCATAATGCACTTATGGAGCAAGATATATAGAAGATACATGCTCAAGATGTGCACTAATAAGTACAATAATTTTAACAAGTAAGGTAAAGCACAAAACCAAGCAATTCTTGAAAGAACTTCCATAAAAGTCATGAACAAGACACTAATAAACATTTTCTCTCAACATTCCAACTTAAAGGCATTTGAATAAATAAATATCAACATTTGGAATCAATAATTGCTATTGGATCTATAATTTGATCAACGGCTGAGGCTGTTTCTGATTCTGGAACAACCAGGCCGAATTCGGCCCGAACTCTGGTAAGGGCAGAGTTCGGCCCGAATTCCGGATTCTGGTGACAGAACTGAAATCAGGCTGAAAAATGGTTAAGCGAAAAAGATCAAAATAAGAGTGAAAGACATGTATCCATAAAGTCAACAAATAAAAGCCAATGAGATATCATCAAAAAGAAGACTTTAAGGAATAAGCTAATTGATTCAAGTAGAGATAACACAAATTTAGTCAAAAGAATCAGTAGCTAAATTATAAGGTAAGCACAAGTATGAATAAATACTCTTTAAAATAATATGAAACTTGAGCTTATCTCATATGCCCACATAAAGATATTTACACAAAAATAGATGTCAATATAATAAATACATGATCTACATATAAATGAAGATTTAATGATTATAGTCATGTATCCATCATGAATGTTTGAAAAACTATCATAAATTCAAAAACACGTATAAATAGACTTTATTAGGCAAAGACATAATTGATTCTCAATAGGATAATCAAAATAAAATATGAGAATTGATAATGAAGATATTATGCAAGCACAAGATTAAAAAGAAGTATAAGTATATACTTATCAAATTATAAGTAGCTTGTGCTAAACATATATATTCACAAATACCAATGATATATTAAATACAAATTGGCAAGAAGTAACTATCTCAAAACTTTTAAAGATGAAGAGTTAAAATCATATTAACTCAAATCAAAACCAAGGTTATATGGACTAGAGTGGTATGCATGCTTTATAAATAAGGATTAAGAATAACGAGCATGCATATATAAATGTATCACACTACTAGAAAATGAGTGATAAACTACATAGTGTGAACTAATCATATAAAGCTATGTAACTAGTCATGCTATATAAAAAAAATAGAAAGAAAATCAACTAAGCATGCTAGTATTATATCTCACATTAATTTATATAATAAGCAACTAAAAGATATCAATGTGAGCTAGTAGCAAGACATCAAAAGAAACATGCTAGATTCAACAAATATAAACCATTTAAAGAGAATCGTTTAGCATGTTACCAAAGTGGCTCTAGTGGCCATACTTGTGTTGGTGCAATTGCTTAGAAGATGACCTTTGAGCTTTGCAACCACCAACACGCTTCCTCGGTGCTATGTCCTGATACAAGAAGCCCATCTACAATATTAGGCGAAGACTTTGGTATCCAAATAAACTTGGATCCATATTTGTTACCTTTAGGGACCCATATACTATTTACTCTAGCATTGGTAGAAAAACTCCTACGAATAGGACAAGTTACACTCATGTGTCCAATGCGAGAGCAATAGTAGCACCTAATACTAGTGTGTGCACATGTATCGGTATGAGCATGATTATGAACATGTGACATACTAGAATGATAAATATTTTTAGAGTGAGCATGTATGGATTTGGTCTTAAGACTATCATGTTCTAATAGCAAATCATTATGCACACAAGTAAGAGAATCACTATGCATAGATTTGGTATTAAGAATATCATGTTCTAATAGCAAATCATTATGCAAACAAGTAAGAGAATCAAATTTAGCATTTAAAGCATAATTCTCTTTTTCAAATAAAGCAATTCTAGAAATAAAATCATTATTTTGTTTCTTTAAAGAGTCAATAGAAGAATCATGCAAATGATTTAGCTCATGTGCTTGCTTCTTAAGATCTTCTATTGATGAGGAAAGAGATTTGATTTTCAAAATTAAAGAATCATTCAAACTCTTTAAAGAAACACAAGATGAGTTTTGAGAGTCAAGTCTAGATAATAAAATATTGTTTTCATTTCTCAAAAACTCATTAGCTTCTTCCAAATGAATAACCTTTTCTACAAGTTCTTCATTTGTAGAATGAAAAGCCTTAGCAAACTTTAAGGATTGGTTAGCCATGACTTTCCACTTAGAGCACTTATTGCATTTAGAAGAAACATGATTGTCTATGCTACTAGAAGTAAAACTCTCTTCATCGGAGGAGGAAGAATACGATGCCATATACAAATAAACAAGGATCTACTCTAAGGATGTTAAGCCTAACAATAGAGACCTTGCTCTGATACCAATTGAAAACACAAGTGTAGGCAACTCTAGAGGAGGGGTGAATAGAGTTTGTGTCGATAATCACCAAATAAAAAATTAACTCTATATCACCTCCACAAACAACTATCAAGATAGTAAATAAATCAGAGAGAAATGCGGAAGTAAATAAAGATCAAGAAAAGTATATGCAAACACAGCAGTTTTTAACCTGGTTTCCCTCGTGGAGGACTAGTCCAGGCCTGAGAACTCTAGCTCAGGATTAAATCCACTATTTGTGAAATAGTAGTTTACAACCCGTGCCTTTTCTTCAGAAGAGCACGTCAACTTCTTATAGAGGATCGCAGTGGCGATTTGCTTGGAATTTTCCAAGCGACTTTTCTTTCCCTCTTGCACACAACTTCTAGCTGATATCGCACTGAGCACCTTGGGCTAAGGAGAGTTGTGGCTTAGGAGATATGGAAGAATGAGGCTTGGAGTAGTAGAGCTTAGAAAGCTTGAATATTTGAAGGTAAGAGATGATTTGAAATGAAAGAATTCAAGCACTATTTATACTACTCTGGGGAGGCAGAATTCGGCCAGAATTCTATATAAATAATTCAAATTTTGGCCGTTGGACAGCTTGTAGCAAGCAGGCCCTAAAAATTAGGGTGCTGGAAATCAGGGGACAGAGTTCGGCCCGAACTCTGTGTAGAGGCAGAGTTCGGCCCGAACTCTGTCTCCAGAAGACAGAATTGGTCCATTGGGCTTTTGGGCTTTGTGGAGCTTGGGCTTGGTTCAGGAATTGGTCTGTTTGTATGGTAGAGTTTGGAGAGATATGTCTTGGGGTTGAGATGACTCAGTGCGACTCAACGTACACATTCTTCTAGACTCAATAAATTGAAGATTACAGACTTGGAACAAGTAGGAAAACCAAGAGCCCTTTGATGATACCTTTCTTCTGATATTTGAGCAGCCCTGAAGACGTCTTTTTCCTTGACAGCAGTCGTCCAAAAGATAAGCAGAACTGAAAATCTGAATACCTTTCGGGGGCTTCGCCCCCGAACCCCCGACGGAGGGCGCTGTCCCCTCAACCCCTGTCCGCTGACCGGGCAGCGGAACCCCCGATGCGAGGCCCCGGATAGGTCGCTAGGCGGTTCGGAGAAATCTTTTTGTATGACGCCGTCTTCGCTCCCATCATTAATTCTTCATTGCCTATGTCCTGTTTGATCATGTTTGATCATGCTTACTGCATGTCTACAAATACATGTTAGGCCAGCAAAATATGTTACAGTACGATACAAGCATAGCAATATAATACAGGACAATTAGGACATTACTAAGTTTAAGTAGCAACATGATAGTGAGTATATGAATATTAGTGACATCATTATGTTAAACTTAACTGATTAGCCATATTCAAAAACATAATATAATCATTGGGCCAACAATCTCCCCCTTTTTGATTATGGCAAATCGGTTAAGTTTAAGACAGATACGATAGATGCATATATCACTAATAAACACATACTACGAGAAGATAGTGTGCTAACTTAAACTTATTTCTCCCCCTTTGACATGATCAAAAAATAAGCTCCCCCGTAATAAGAGATAAACCGAACTCAAGCATAAGTAAAGGAGGAAGGCGTAGACAATCATGATCAAGATATACTAAATGAGTAACAATGGGAGAAGTGTGTAAAGACAAGTATAGACACTACATACCCAATGTAGAGTACCAAATAGAAAATAGCTTTTCAAAACACAAATAGTTGGTAAAACTAAAAGAATTTAAAAAATAATCAATAGATACGTTACCAACATGAAATTCAAGAAAGACATCCAAAAACATAGTATTGCATGAAATCCAAGAAAGACATCCAAAAACTTTTGGAAGAGAATTAAAAAAAAATTCAGTCAAAGACCATAGTGATAAGATAATTGCAAATAATAGATATCAAAGTAGAAAGATACCAATTGAGATATTGAAATAGAGAAACTTGATATCAATTGAAATATATAAACTTGAAACATTGATCAATGAAACTATGATAGTTATAATTGTCCACAGATAAATAGTGAAACAAAATAAATGAATGATCAATGTACAATAGAAGCAATTGATATAAAAAGATCTCATTATTTACAAATCTATTTGCTTATCCAAAATTCATGCATTTGGACTCAATTACCTTATCATGCTATATGAAAACCCTTTGAAATAAACATGAAGGTAAAGGAGAAACAATGTTTGAGAAGGAGAAATTCAGTCGAATTGAATGCTCCCCCTCAAACTATGACCAATAAATAAAATCATAAATTTTGGGTAAGTTCTCAACAAGGATAGTCAAATCAATTAAGCATACAAGGAAAGCCAAATCAATTAAGCATATAAGAAAAACCAAATCAAAGAAAGCACAATAGTCATCACGATAAGATACGAAAGTTAATATTAACGAGATGACTCATATAAAAGACAGAGATAATATGATGAAAACAATTGCATATACTCTCATAAATCTTTCACAAAATATCAGTATCCAAAAAAATGGGTCAAAAATGAACTACGTATACGACATATTAAAGGGTATAAATGAATTGAACCAATTTATTTGCTCCCCCTTAAATTATGCGTATCTAGTTCCAAAGCACTTATAGCAAAAAAAATGATAACTTCAAGATCTAGGGATAAATCAAGTATTGATTTCTCCCCCTTGCTCAATGCATATAATGCTATGAAAACGTCATAAAACGAATAATGTCATCTTTAGAAGAGATATCCAATAAATAGTCATTAAAGATGAACGATCAAAATAATATCTTAATTAAGCACATATAATCAAAAGATGACATACATTAGCCTATATAGAAGAATCTCATATAGAAATATGATAGATCAATGCATGTTACCTTTTGAGAAAAAGATCATCATGAAAAGAAATAAGGTCTATTAGAAAAATATCATTATGGAAAAGAGGGCGCTGCCCCCTCGACCCCTGTCCGCTGACCGGGCAGCGGAACCCCCGATGCGAGGCCCCGGATAGGTCGCTAGGCGGTTCGGAGAAATTTTTTGTATGACGCCGTCTTCGCTCCCATCATTAATTCTTCATTGCCTATGTCCTGTTTGATCATGTTTGATCATGCTTACTGCATGTCTACAAATACATGTTAGGCCAGCAAAATATGTTGCAGTACGATACAAGCATAGCAATATAATACAGGACAATTAGGACATTGCTAAGTTTAAGTAGCAACATGATAGTGAGTATATGAATATTAGTGACATCATTATGTTAAACTTAACTGATTAGCCATATTCAAAAACACAATATAATTATTGGGCCAACATGGCACACTAGTTCGTGACAAAATACTGTTCCAAGCCATGAACGGTATAGTACACAACCATATGGAAAAGTACATACTCCTACGGATAAAGGTTATCTAACCATTCTAAGGGGTATGAATTTTAAGAATAGTTCATGGTCGCATGACTACCGGGTCAAGTCAGGAAAATACCAATGCAGTACAGTACCTTAGTAGCGAGTCACAACACCATATACTATTCTTCAGTATCGAGCGAGTCTATAGCATATAGTCTACTTATCGTTGCTCAGTAGCGAGCGAGTCTACGATAGATAGGGTGGTAGTCAACTTCCAATCATCTTCTTCCCGCCCAATGCCGACTCATAACTGCTAAGTCTTCTAGCATGCAACTCTATTAGCAGTTATTTCCTAACGCACGTCCTCACGTATCGGTGGCCAACCAACTACGTAAGTATGAGACCTATATGAGACTCGTGATTCATGTAAGACATGTGGCAATGCCAATGAATGCATCACAACATAGGGTAGTCTTCTTAACTTTAAGTCGATGCATAATAATAAAGTAATAGAAATAAAACTAAACAGTTAATTGCATAAAATATATCAAGAAAAAAATGACAATAAGTAAGAAAATAAAACTAAATCAGCATGCTAACTGGTAGTAAATGAGCAGAATATAATGGCAAGGTATCTTGCCTAAGGGTGGTACGAGATGTAGCAAAATCCGACAGTCAGAATTGTCCACACGAAAGTCAAAATCCACAAGGAGCTCCGGATGCTGAAACAAATATCACGAATAAGTTTGGAATAAAAGATATGCCTAGGAAATGCCTGTCCAAAAGTTAAATTCTGGAACAGGGACAAAATCGTAATTTCGGGTCAAAACGATGTCCGCCGTTGGACCCATTTTGCACCGAAATGCGTGCCAGTACCTACGGTCTCTAAAGTCATCAAACTACACGTCTATAGGTCCGGTTTGAGGAGAAGAACTCAACGGTATGTCCAGTTTTGGATTTCGATGAGCCGTGCACAAATTCGCCCGTTAGAGCGGGTCGCGGGCCCGCCAAATTGGCGTTCCACTCGACCTTCTCAGAATCGGACCAAACTTGGCATACAGGACCAGAAGAATGATACGGTCCTGCTGGCGAAAGTTTTGTCTCGATACGACGAACGTACACGAAGTTATGGCCAAGTTTGCAAAAGGGTCGATACGGGAGTATCTTGACGGATACGTACTGATTTCGTCGCGCACACGCAACGAAATCGAGTTCTGTCAGTTCCCACACGTCGACAACATCCATACGCGCCTTTCAATGCATATAGTGCATGACCACGTCGCCCGGTTTGTCGGGACGTACGCCGTATCGGTTAATTTTTCTAAATTTCAACTTTTTGTAAACAAGTTTTTCTCTAAGTTTAGGTTCAGAAATTTCTACACACAGAAAATGAAACTATAAACTAAATAATGGAATTTAAAGTGCTATATGGGGTCTAAATAATTGTTCAATTTTTTTTCAAAAAGCCAACTGGTTTGACGGGAAAAAGCCCTTAAACAGGGGTACATGTAATAGTTTCAAACTGTTGAAAAGCCAGTTTTTGTGATTATTTGAGTCAATTTATTTGACTCGATGGTCCGATACTGGAGGAATCTATTTGTTGGATCGTCTAGAGGGTTATGTAGGCTAACCATAGGAGTTTACGACTTCGAAATTCATCGAGCACGAAGGAAGAAAACTCTGCGTGAAGGAGCGTACCTTAATGTCTAACCGAACATAGCCTTGCTCTGTTCTGGACGGGTCGGCGCCTCCTTGGCGGTGCGACAGCCATCGACGGCGGTGTGCAGACGGCTAGGGGGTGTGCGAAGGTTGCAGCAGGGTTGGGGTTGCTCCTCGAGGGATTGGATGTGGAGGAGTTCGAATTTCCCAACTCGATTGGCCGCTCGATTTATCGAGAATTTCAATCGAATTTAGTAAAATTTTCTTTTGCGATATGAAGTTGGTTTTCATACGATCTAGTGGAGAACTGGGTTTGGGATTGGATAGAAACTAATTTTGAAAGTTTTAGTGAAGATTTGAATTGAATCAAAATCTTCCAGGGTGTTTTGTGGTTCGTGGAAAGGAAAAAATATGGCGTATGGTGTCGTGTTTTTAATAGTACTGTTCCTTAAAGGAACAGTACAACGTGTCCATATTTGTTTTTTTTCATTCATTCATTGAGATTAAAGGGGGGGTCGGGTTCCCCTCTGGAAAGGGGCTGAAGGAACAGTGCGTGGCACTCTTCCAAGTATTTATTTATTTAATACTTTTTTTCCTACTATATTCATATTTATCTATAAATACACCTACATACATACATATATTAGATAATAATAATAAAAAAACAAAATTTTCTTAAAATATTTAAATAACAGAATATATATATTTTTTCCCAAAACCTTATTTTGATAACATATGATTTATTTATAAATGTCATTGTAAAATTACAAATTACCTATATACCAATAATATCCCAAAATAAAGTCCCAAAAATTCTAAAACTTCTTAAAATACAAATCCAAAATGTCTAAGCCTAATTTATATTTATATGGTAGGAAAAATAATCTTAGTATATATGATTACGCAAAACTTATTTTGTTACAAAACATTTTTTTCTTTTTATGCATAATAGGTTGCAAATATTTTCCCAATTATTTGGGAAAAGAAAATTTTTATACATTTATAAATCCCAATAAAATAAAACAAAAAATTTTAGGGGGTTTACACGGGGTAGTGCTGGTCTCCCCTTCCGGATTGGTGATTAACCGCGCTTATTCTCTCACAGAACCATGCTCTAACAATGTGGCCGAGTACAACGCTTTGGTCATTGGCCTCCAACTTGCAAGAAAGCTAGGGGTAGAATATCTTGAAGCATACGGCGATTCTTGGTTAATCGTCAATCAGATCCGGGGCTCATTCGAAGTCCGCCATGAAGACATGATCCCCTATCACCAAATAGCGATCGACATCATCTCGTCGTTCGAGGGGTTCTTCATCGAGCATGTTCCCAGACTCTAAAATATCGAAGACGATGCCTTAGCCGACCTGGACGCTTCCCTTGCAGTGCCAAATCATAGTCATCAATTGGTAGATATGATAGGCCACGAACTGGTCTGTCCCAAAAACAACGTTCAGTTCGTGGCGGGTTATTCCGTTCAGACGATCGATGATGTCCCAGATTGGAGACAACCATTCATTGACTTTGCCGTCTATGACATCCTGCCCGAGAACCCAAAGAAAGCCACCTCTGTCATGACCCGCACCCGTTTTTTTTTAAACGGATACGAGACGTGTCCAAGCCAGCCTATGCCGTAGTGTCGGCGGTAGAACGCTGTCACGGCCATGAAGATCAAAATCACAAATAATGCTCATTCACAAAATTAATTTAATTTACAATGATCACAAGTTTTACATTTGTAGAAAAATATAAACTTGTACAAATAAATGAATGACTACAACTCAACTATCTAACTAGTCTCTAGGCTTTGTCTGCAAGTATTTCTGTCACTTTCCAAGCTAAGTGAATCCACGGCTAACCTGAAAATGTTGGTTTCCAGTCAGGAATGGAACGAGCACAATTCACTGAATGCAACTTCAATAAAGAAAATGACTATAAAATAAAGGTTAGGCATCAATCATGAGTTTTGAAAATAACAGTAAAACCGTAAGAAAAATCAATAGTAATAAATAGACCAATATACTTTCCACCGTTAGAAGTACCTTTGACATGTGATCAGTCTGGGACACTACACCGCACGGTCTACGAGGTCTACTTGCAGAAAAGTAAACACTGTCTACGAGATCTACTTGCAGAAAAGTAAACACTGTCTACGAGATCTACTTGCAGAAAAATAAACACTGTCTACGAGATCTACTTGCAGAAAAGTAAACGAGGTCTACGAGATCTACTGCATAAAAGTAACAATGTCTACGAGATCTACTGCATGAAAGTAACAATGTCTACGAGATCTACTGCATAAAAGTAACAATGTCTACGAGATCTACTGCATGAAAGTAACAATGTCTACGAGATCTACTGCATGAAAGTAAACGAGGTCTACGGTCGGATCACACATCCTTGGTACTTCTCATTCCCGACTCAACAATTTATAATAGAAAAATAATCACATAACCAATGACCAATCAGTGAAATATAGTGAAAATCAATATCGAAATACAGACAATAAACTGTACTCGCCTGTGGTCCTGTGCTGGTGAAACCGATGATCTGAGCCACTCAGTATGCTACAATAGTCAAAACCCATACAACAGTCCCCGAAAGCTGAAATAAACAATACCAACGTTCTCAGAATAGTTAAATTAGCTAGGATTGCCTGTCCTTAAGTCCAATTCTGGACTCAGGGGCAAAACGGTCATTTCAGGCAAAAACGATGTTCGTCGTTGGACCCGCTTTGCATCGAAAAGTGTGCCAGAGTCAATGGTCTCTAAAGTCATCAAACTACATGTCTACAGATCCAGTTTTTCGATACGAACCCAACCGTATGTCCAGAGTTGGATTCCGACGGGCCGTGCACAAAATCGTCCATTGTGTGGGACCGTGGGGCCCACAAAACAACGTCGGATTCGACTGTCTCAGGATTGGACCAAACTTGGCATGCAGGACCAGAAAAATGATACGGTCCTGTTGGCGCAAGTTTCGTCTCGATCTGACGAGCGTACACAAAGTAATCAAAAAATTTACAAAATGCACAATACGGGGAATTTCGACGGATACGCATCAAATTCGTCGCGCACACGCGACCAATTTGAATTCCGTCAAAGCCCACACGACCACGAAGCTGTTATGCAGCTTTCGATGCTTACGGTTCGCGACCACGTCGTCCGGATTGGCGGGACGCACGTCGTGTGGGACAATTTTCTAGTTTTGAAAACAGATTTTTAGCAAACTTTAAACAGATTTTATTTGACGAATACAAACAATTAATTAAAAGTAAAAGAAGGGTTTTTCTGTCCTATAGGTTGTCCCCAACTTCCTTCAAACACATTTTCGAAATCGTTCATGGTCTGGAAGAAAACTGACCGTAAAGAAGGGTCGTTGGACTGGGTTCTGTTCTGTTTTGAACAGGAATTTCCGTGATGTTTGTGCTATTTTTTTTGATCAATCTAGTACTCTATAATTAAATCTAATTGAAGACCACTGAAGTGGTATAGGTTAGCTACGCAGCAGATTTTTCGGTTCGAAAAATCGTCGAACGACGAGAGAGAAAAGGGTCACGAAAAATGGTACCTGGCTGCTTCGTTGTTGGCGCGTCCTGTTTCGACCCGCACGTGCGCTGCGGTCCGCGCGCCCTCCGGCCGACCCTGGTCGCCGTGGCAGCGGCGGACGGCGCGCCCAGGTCGGAGAGGGTGGCGTGCGGGTTGCGGCGTGGGTATTGGCTTTCGGATTTAGGGTTTTGATGTGATCGATCTCTCGCTTTCTCGGTCTCTTCTATATATATATAAAGTCTGCTGTTGCTGTTACGAGAGGATTGGGTTCGTTCCTGTGGGTCCGGTTTGGATTGAACGCTGTTGGGGTGGGGATTCATCTGTTCTATTTACTTCATTGCTTAATCAATAGTTTTTGTATAAATGTCTCTATATGGTTCCATGCTATATGCGACCAAGTGAAGTACACGTGAAGCTCATAGCTGATGGCAATTAACTACAACTTGACTAAGCTAATGTATGGTTGCATGCATACATGTTGTTGTTGCAGCAACTTGCAACTTAATATATTTGAATAAATTGAATTGAATTTTATTTCCATTCAATTCAAACATTCATTTCATTTCATTTCAATTCAATTCAAACATTCATTTCATTTCAATTCAATTCACTACTATACTATATAATTATAATAATAACAGAGGCCACCACCATTTGCACTTGTTGTTTTAGGCAGTGGTACCAGTCACATTTGGAGGGCAGAGTGTTGTTGTGTACATATTTTCTTTTCTTTTCCTTGTTCTTCTTCTATTTCTTTTATATATATATACCTTTATATATATATACACAATTATACATGTATATATACAATTAAATATATACATATTTATATATTCACATATACCCATATACGTACGATTATATATATATATTTACATGTAGATACACCCATACAATATATTTTTGTATATACAAGTATTCATCCCTATAATATATTCATTTATTCATGCACACACATATTATATATATATTTATATATATATCCTTGATAGAGAATAAAATACTAATAACTATTTTTAATAAATAATTTATTTATCTAATAACCACAATATTAGCATTAATAATAATAGTAAGCCTAATAACATTGTAATCAAACCAATAATGTATTTATTTGACAAAATGATATAACCCATAATAATAAAATAATATTATATAATAATAACCCCAATAATATATTGATAATAAAATAAAATAATAATATTGATAACAAAATTTAATAAATCCATAATGACTTATACAACGTCACTGATTCTCACTAAAAAAATAATATATTTCATATTAAATTAAGAATACCTAGAAAAATATTAGTAGATCACCAATACGGAATACAGCATAATCATACCAATAAAATAAATAATAATAAAATATTTTAAAAAAATTTGGGAAGGGGAGTTACAAATCTACCCACCTTAAAATAATTTTGTCCTCGAAATTCTGTCTCATACTATTCCTTAAATTTTTATTTCCTCGAAAATAGTTGTATCCTCCTTCTAGCCATTTTGTAACTACGAAACTCCGAGGACTTCTACCCACCTTTGGTCACACTACTCCCTAGATGGTATGTCCCTAAAACTTGATAATCTACCAGCTACTTGCTAAAAATGGATCTCTATTGCTTTTGGCCTCTATAATCCTCTCTTACCCAAAATCTAACAAGCAACAAATTTATACAAGTAGCTACGAAATATTGGTAAATTCTAATGACCATTCGTCGCTCTGGAATAATAAGGGCAGAAAAAATAAGGAAAAATAATTGAGGGCAAATATGAAGTCTCAAGAACGGTAGAGAGTTTTCAATGATGCCTGTAGAAAGAGAGTTTATGAGCCAAAGACTTATTTGCTAGATTGGGCTACTCTAGTTTAGTTACTTGTTAAATCGAAGGACCCTTCGTGTCTTGGAGGGTCGCTCCATCCGTGCAATACGAAAATTCCGTTCCCGAAATTCTAAATAAGGATCTAAAATAGAACGAAATTGGGGAAATCAAGATTGTGATCTTTTCCGTGGTTATTTAAACACACGAGCAAGGGATATCACTCGTTGGTTGGATGAATCTTGGATTTCAATCTATATGGATTGGACAAGATCCTAATGATAAAACTCTTCCTACTAGATTAGGGTAACCTAGAATAGGGTTCCTTCCAAGTGGTTGATCTAGTTACTAGTCGGGTTGGTTAGCTAGGTCCGTAAGCCTGAAATGCGCCTTCAGTGACTTTTGTGTTTAAGTAGCACATGAGGCCTCAATTGGGTGGACACTAGTGGCATTAATTAGCATAGTGGGCTTCGAGTAGATCACAATCATATATTGGATCGAATGAATTAAGTCGAGGTTGAGGCTCTAGTGGAAGTCGGGAAGTATACCGGTATTACGGTAAAGGTTATAGTTAGTCCTTTTGTCCTGAAAGTCGTACCATAAAAATAGAGTACAAGGAAACGGGTTTGAATGGGACATGATATACCTAGATGAAGATGGACTCGTCTAGATCTTACATGTGAAATTTGTTGGAAGATAACAGCTGGTCTCGTGCTCCGAATATTAATGGCACGGTCAGGGACACAAAATGATCTAAATGGAAAGTGGGACAACAAAGGGCACTAGTTATCATTCTAATGGTAATTATTCTAATAACTCGGTAAATCCTGGTATATCCTAAAAAGTTTTAGAAGAATTACGGTCTACCCACCTTAGAAGCTAGGACATGGTTTTAGGAATGGTGAGGTTTAGGAGGATTCCAAGGTCCAGGTACTTACCTCGACTCTTGTTAAAAGAGAACAAGGCACGGCGTTACAGGATATCGTGGATATAGGTCATGTCAAGGATCGTTCTTCAATAAATAGAGAACGGGCGTGTACAACGACGCATGGTCGATAAAATAGAATGATCTATTCATCCATGGTTTATAAGAGTTATCGACGGGGTAACCAACGCTAAGGTAAAGCATATGAAAAGATTTCTAACAACTGAGTCGTGAATTTCTATTTGTTGTAGTGATGATGTATTGATGTTGACAACTGGTAGGTCATAATATGACAGGGTATTTAAGCTATGGTATTGGCTAAGCTAGTGACTGTGGTATTCCAGCACTAGTTAGGTCTTAATAATAAAATTTACATAACTAGAGCAATTTTTGTTGGAGACCAATCTCGGGATGAGTGTCACGGTAAATGATTACCCTATTGTGCACTCATCTCATGTCTAACTGTGGGCTTCGGTCGAGGAAGGGTTGGTTCAAGGCTTAAGGGTTGCTAGTTAAGGCAAGCTTCCAACAAATAATTAGAGACTCACAACATTTGGTTTCTTGAGAATAGATAGTCTCCTAGGTTGGCATTCTGACTAAAGGTAAAACCCTAATCATTCTCAAATTCAGATAGCTCGAAAGTCTCAATAGTAGTTTGAGGGTCGATGGGAGAACGAGTAACTCAATCACATGACCGGCCGATGGTAGCTACACTTGTGCCTACCATTATCATAGCCATGGGAATACTCTGTATCTCTCTACCATCACGAGCTTTCGTCTTTCCAAATCGGTGAAAGATAAAAACAATAAAGAATTCAAGGAAGATGTTACTGAATACAATGTCGTATTTCAAGGGCAAACATATAATTCAAGAGGAATTGTCAATACAGTCGCGGATGAGATCCTAGATACCTCTACATCTCAATCCACGTAGGATAATTAAATGAAGTGCAAACCAAATGCATCATGGTTGATCAGACCATAATACACTGATTCTGATTAGATAATATGTTAGCAGGCGTCCCCACTAAACATATGTCTTGAATCAAGCTCGAGAACAGAGTAAGCTTGCAAAACTAGGCTGTAGTAGCAGCATTGGTCAAGATAGTCGAAATACAAGTATGCGAGATTTTTGAAAGAATGTAAAAATAGTTTGAGTTTTGCGAGAATCAAACCTTACCCGGTGTTCTTGCTTATACGGTCTTCCTACTATCTTCTTATCCACAAGTACTTGGTCAACTAATGGGTTATGAAACTATGGATTCTATATTCTTGGTAACTTATTAGTGTCAGTCAATTACCTCGTCCATAGATCACAAGGACCATGGAATGCTAGGTCGGAAGACACGTTACCCAACTTACAAAACTTCGACTAGTGTTGGCTTCGGGTCTTATGAGACATACATGGTATTGTCCTATCCCCCATAGTATCCTGAACTTGTAATCACGTCTGAAGTCATTTCACCGAGAGTTATGTCTCGCCCATGTACTCGGGCTGTGGTAAACCCTTGGGTTCATGATTTCAGGGTGGTATGCACTCTGATACTCTACCTTATATTGACATCAGGGTGACTACGGTCAAAGAGGACCACTAACTATAATTTAGCAATATTCTATAACTTACAATTCTTCAAAAGGATTTCAATTCTATGGGTTGTGTCTCGCCAGTGCGCTGCTGGCTGCAGTGAACCCACATTCTCCACTCTCAAATAATTGACGACAGTGCGCTGCTGTCTAGTCATTATGAGTCAACCATCATTCTTTTATCTGTAAAATTCCTGGGCTTCTAGGGACTCGAACAAGTCGACTATGTAATAAGGCATAATTATTTTTCCTATCAGTCACAATCTTTAAAATAAGAGGTTGCACAGGGAAAAAATATCTGAGGACAAAGAAATACAACATTCTAACTATTCCATTGTATTCAAATATTAGGGAAAAACTTGAACCGAAACTAACTCGAGGTCCGTATATGGATAATCTAATCAGAAATTATATAAAATAATAATCCTTAGGGCAAAATAGGGACTGAGGAGGCAATTCGGACTAAGATGTGAGGATGATATCTAAAGGGCAAGGAGAAGGAATTGCACCATTTATCAAGGTTAAACTATTAATTCTAGAAAGTCTTGTTTCACCAAGTGAACAATCTATCCACATTGGATCATGTCGTCATATCAAAAGATAGTCGTATACCTATGGGGATTGACAAACTATCAAAATTAATAACTCCTCATCTAAATGGCATGGCCTAGACTACCCATCGGTAAATTTGTATAAGGGACTCCTAGTCTTAGTCATTCTCGTAAATTAAATTAATCCTAATTCGTGAATGAGCATTTCCTTGTCGCAGGCTCGCAATAGTACGACTAACGTACCATCACGAGTTCGCAATCTTTTGCAAAAAGGGACCTGCATGGGCCACCACAAAATTTTGTCATGACCCGCACCTTTTTTTTTTTAAACGGATACGAGACGTGTCCAAGCCAGCCTACGCCGCAGTGTCGGCGGTAGAACGCTGTCACGGCCATGAAGATCAAAATCACAAATAATGCTCATTCACAAAATTAATTTAATTTACAATGATCACAAGTTTTACATTTGTAGAAAAATATAAACTTGTACAAATAAATGAATGACTACAACTCAACTATCTAACTAGTCTCTAGGCTTTGTCTGCAAGTATTTTCGTCACTTCCTAAGCTAAGTGAATCCACGGCTAACCTGAAAATGTTGGTTTCCAGTCAGGAATGGAACGAGCACAATTCACTGAATGCAACTTCAATAAAGAAAATGACTATAAAACAAAGGTTAGGCATCAATCATGAGTTTTGAAAATAACAGTAAAACCGTAAGAAAAATCAATAGTAATAAATAGACCAATATACTTTCCACCGTTAGAAGTACCTTTGACATGTGATCAGTCTGGGACACTACACCGCACGGTCTACGAGGTCTACTTGCAGAAAAGTAAACACTGTCTACGAGATCTACTTGCAGAAAAATAAACACTGTCTACGAGATCTACTTGCAGAAAAGTAAACACTGTCTACGAGATCTACTTGCAGAAAAATAAACACTGTCTACGAGATCTACTTGCAGAAAAGTAAATGAGGTCTACGAGATCTACTGCATAAAAGTAACAATGTCTACGAGATCTACTGCATGAAAGTAACAATGTCTACGAGATCTACTGCATAAAAGTAACAATGTCTACGAGATCTACTGCATGAAAGTAACAATGTCTACGAGATCTACTGCATGAAAGTAAACGAGGTCTACGGTCGGATCACACATCCTTGGTACTTCTCATTCCCGACTCAACAATTTATAATAGAAAAATAATCACATAACCAATGACCAATCAGTGAAATATAGTGAAAATCAATATCGAAATGCAGACAATAAACTGCACTCGCCTGTGGTCCTGTGCTGGTGAAACCGATGATCTGAGCCACTCAGTATGCTACAATAGTCAAAACCCATACAACAGTCCCCGAAAGCTGAAATAAACAATACCAACATTCTCAGAATAGTCAAATTAGCTAGGATTGCCTGTCCTTAAGTCCAATTCTGGACTGAGGGGCAAAACGGTCATTTCGGGCAAAAACGATATCCGTCATTGGATCCGCTTTGCACCGAAAAGCGTGCCAGAGTCAATGGTCTCTAAAGTCGTCAAACTACATGTCTACGGATCCAATTTTTCGATACGAACCCAACCGTATGTCCAGAGTTGGATTCCGACGGGCCGTGCACAAAATTGCCCGTTGTGTGGGACCGTAGGGCCCACAAAACGACGTCGGATTCGACTGTCTCAGAATTGGACCAAACTTGGCATGCAGGACCAGAAAAATGATACGGTCCTGTTGGCGCAAGTTTGGTCTCAATCTGACGAGCGTGCACAAAGTAATCGAAAAATTTGCAAAATGCACGATACGGGGAATTTCGACGGATACGCATCAAATTCGTCGCGCACACGCGACCAATTTGAATTCCGTCAAAGCCCACACGACCATGAAGCTGTTACGCAGCTTTCGATGCTTACGGTTCGCGACCATGTCGTTCGGATTGGCGGGACGCACGTCGTGTGGGACAATTTTCTAGTTTTGAAAATAGATTTTTAGCAAACTTTAAACAGATTTTATTTGACGAATACAAACAATTAATTAAAAGTAAAAGAAGGGTTTTTCTGTCCTATAGGTTGTCCCCAACTTCCTTCAAACATATTTTCAAAATCGTTCATGGTCTGGAAGAAAACTGACCGTAAAGAAGGGTCGTTGGACTGGGTTCTGTTCTGTTTTGAACATGAATTTCCGTGATGTTTGTGCTATTTTTCCTGATCAATCCAGTACTCTATAATTAAATCTCATTGAAGACCATTGAAGTGGTATAGGTTAGCTATGCAGCGGATTTTTCAGTTCGAAAAATCATCGAACGACGAGAGAGAAAAGGGTCACGAAAATGGTACCTGGCTGCTTCGTTGTTGGCGCGTCCTGTTTCGACCCGCGCGTGCGCTGCGGTCCGCGTGCCCTCCGGCCGACCCTGGTCGTCGTGGCGGCAGCGGACGGCGCACCCAGGTCAGAGAGGGTGGCGTGCGGGTTGCGGCGTGGGTATTGGCTTTCGGATTAAGGGTTTTGATGTGATCGATCTCTCGCTTTCTCGGTCTCTTCTATATATATATAAAGTCTGCTGTTGCTGTTACGAGAGGATTGGGTTCGTTCCTGTGGGTCCGGTTTGGATTGAACGATGTGGGGGTGGGGGTTCATCTGTTCTATTTACTTCATTACTTAATCAATAGTTTTTGTATAAATGTCTCTATATGGTTCCATGCTATATGCGACCAAGTGAAGTGCACGTGAAGCTCATAGCTGATGGCAATCAACTACAACTTGACTAAGCTAATGTATGGTTGCATGTATACATGTTGTTGTTGCAGCAACTTGCAACTTAATATATTGAAATGAATTGAATTGAATTTCATTTCCATTCAATTCAAACATTCATTTCATTTCATTTCAATTCAATTCAAACATTCATTTCATTTCAGTTCAATTCACTACTATACTATATAATCGTAATAATAACAGAGGCCACCACCATTTGCACTTGTTGTTTTAGGCAGTGGTACCAGTCACATTTGGAGGGCAGAGTGTTGTTGTGTACATATTTTCTTTTCTTTTCCTTGTTCTTCTTCTATTTCTTTTATATATATATACCTTTATATATATATACACAATTATACATGTATATATACAATTAAATATATACATATTTATATATTCACATATACCCATATACGTACGATTATATATATATATGTACATGTAGATACACCCATACAATATATTTTTGTATATACAAGTATTCATCCCTATAATATATTCATTTATTCATGCACACATATATTATATATATATTTATATATATATCCTTGATAGAGAATAAAATACTAATAACTATTTTTAATAAATAATTTATTTATCTAATAACCACAATATTAGCATTAATAATAATAGTAAGCCTAATAACATTGTAATCAAACCAATAATGTATTTATTTGACAAAATGATATAACCCATAATAATAAAATAATATTATATAATAATAACCCCAAATATATTGATAATAAAATAAAATAATAATATTGATAACGAAATTTAATAAATCCATAATGACTTATACAACGTTACTGATTCTCACTAAAAAAATAATATATTTCATATTAAATTAAGAATACCTAGAAAAATATTAGTAGATCACCAATACGGAATACAGCATAATCATACCAATAAAATAAATAATAATAAAATATTTTAAAAAAAAATTGGGAAGGGGAGTTACAACCTCCATCAGACGGCATTCTCTCAGATTCTTCTACGATACAGAGACGAAAATGTTGTATCGCCGATCCTATGATGGATTATTGCTTCGGTGTCTGTCAAACACAGAAGCCAAAGAAGCCGTACGAAAAGCTCATGACGGTGTCTGTGGGGCCCATCAGCCTGGCCCTAAATTGCAAGACCGTCTTCGCCGAATGGGCTACTACTGGCCCACGATGGTAGCAGATGCAATAGACTATGCGAGAAAATGCAAAGCTTGCCAAGTCCATGCGGACTTCATGCACCAACCATTCGAATTTCTACATCCGGCAGTGGCGTCCTGGCCGTTCGAAGCATGGGGAATGGATATCATCGGTCCGATTACTCCACCTTCCTTCCGAGGACATTGCTTCATACTCGCAATCACAGATTACTTCTCCAAATCGGCGAAAGCTGTCCCGCTTGCAGAAGTCAAAACTTCGAACGTGATCAGCTTCCTCAAGCATCACGTCATCTATCGCTTTGGACTGCCCCGAAGGATCATCCACGACAATGGTCCGCAGTTTGCAAGCCACGCCTTCTATCGGTTCTGCGACAAACACCGCATCTAGAATATTGCTTCGACACCATACAATCCAACAGCAAATGGGTTGACAGAAGCATTCAAAAAAACCATCATCAAGTTACTCAAGAAGTTCGTATCGTCCAACAAATGCGACTGGGACGAGAAGGTTGGTGAATGCTTATGGGCGTACCGTACCACAGTCCGAACGGCCACAGGGAACACACCATTCTCCCTGGTGTACGGGAGTGAGGCAGTCCTCCCATTGGAGACTCAAATACCCTCACTCTGCGTCGCCCTCACTTATCAATTGACGACGGATGATAACTACCGACGCCGACTACAAGAGTTAGAGGCCTTAGATGAAAAGCGCCTCCTGGCTCAGCAAAGGATCGAGCTATACCAAGCACGCATCTCTGGAGCCTTCAACAAGAAGGTTAAAATCAGAACATTCCAAGCAGGCGATCTCGTTCTGGCAGTCCGGAGACCGATGGTCATGACTCACAAGACCGCCGACAAATTCCAGCCAAAATGGGAAGGTCCATTTATCATCGAGGCTGTATTCTCCAAAGGTGCTTACCGCATAGCAAAACAAAATGGAGACTTGCTCATGTTGCCCGTCAACGACATGTTCCTGAAGAAATATTATGTCTAAACGATACATTTCAGATTATCGAGTCATGCACCCGCTGGTGCCGCTGAACTCATATTTCCACATTCCAGATTATCGAGTTATGTACCCGCGGGTGCCGCTGAACTCACATCTACAACATTCCACATTATCGAGTCATGTACCCGCTGGTGCCGCTGAACTCATACCTCCAAATTCTAAATTATCGAGTCATGTACCCGCTGGTGCCTCTGAACTTACATTTCGGTCACTCTTTCAGATAGTAAGTCACGTATGATCATACCTCTGAACTTTCTTCCTGGAAGAGATCCTCCCTCATGATCCACTACCCGCACTCCCAGTGCACAAAAAGGATAACTGATCCACAAATTTCCAAAACGGCCAAGTCCTCATTACCTCTGAGTCGTTTTACTTCCGCCAACAACAAATCACCCCACACATAGAACTTCCATGTCCTCATCACCTCTGAGTCGTTCTATGTACCCTCCTTCATTGAGCCCACTCCTGTCATGTCCTCATTACCTTTGAATGGGAAGGCTCCGTCGAAGAAACCTTCATGCTTGCCATGTCCTCATTACCTCTGAGTAAGTATGATGACTCCCTTTTGACTTATTATCTGTACGCACATCCGGAGTACGCCAAGGATAATAGGTCCACAAATATTCTCCGCTGGGTCCACTCCTACCATGTCCTCATTACCTCTGAGTAGAAATACTCTACGGTAAAACCTCCGTACTTACCATGTCCTCATCACCTCTTAGTAAGTACGTTGGTCCTCTCTCGTCTTTTTACCCGTACCATGAACCAGGGTACGCCAAGGGTAATAGGACCACAAATGTCCTCTGTTGGCCACAAATATTCTCCGTTGAGTCCACTTCTGCCATGTCCTCATTACCTCTGAGTAGGAAGACTCCACGGTAAAACCCTCATACTTGCCATGTCCTCATCACCTCTGAGTAAGTATGTTGGTTCCCCTTCATCCTATTATCCGTATCCTAAGTCGGGGTACGCCAGGGATAATAGGCCCATAAATATCCTCTGCTAAGTCTCTTAGGCCCACCATTCCTCACCATGCTCCGGGAGCCCAGCTACTCCATGGCATTCTATATCCCGATACTTGGAACGTCCACGACCACCTTGCCGTGAAACTGTTCTAAGATCCCCAGTCAAACTTGTTACCTGTACCTAAAACCATGGTATGCCAGGGGTAATAGGTCCACAAACATGTCCCCCATACGGGGCAAACATCACCACAATACCACAGGCACAACAAGCAATACAAATGAAAGTAGAATGGAAAGTACTCTTTATTTGAAAGACGAAAAAAGTATTACATGTTTTGGGACCACGTCCCTCTCAAAAAGAAAAGAAAAGAAAAAGAAAACAGAAACGAAAGAAGAAAAGGCCGAATATAGCTCGGCGTTACACAACTCCAAGAGGCGGTTTCTCACCAAGGCAGTACCCCCTCAAGCCTCTGTCTAGCTCGACGCTCAGCCTCCTGAGACAACCGCTCCCCATTATCCAGGTCTATGAGTGCCCAACAGTCATCATCCAACTTCTTCAGAGCCACTTCCAAGTCAGCCGAAGCTCAGTTGACTTTGTCAGCTTCCTGGATAATTAGCCCTCTGTCGATCCGGGCAGCCTCGAGCTCAGACTCAAAGAAAGTTAACGTCCTCTGAAGCTCAAGGATCTGCTCCCGCGTGTCAGCAATCCCGCGAGAGGCAGTTGCTTCCCGAGCCGTAACGTCTTCACTCTCATGGCTCAATTGATCATATCGATCAGACAGAGTGCGAAGATCCTTCAGTATGGTTGGCCTAGTTTTATCCTGAGATGCCTTTGCCTTCTCTATAGCAGCTGTGAGGGAGCCGCACTCCGGATCAATGGCAGCAGACAGATCAACCTGCCGCAATACCTGAAGCTGGGCCACCAGTTGATCAGTCTCCAATAATTTTGATTCCAGAAGTGCAGCCACCCCTGCCCCACCAGGAAGGGCCTTAAAGATATCGATTTGACCCTGGGCGCATTGTCGGGCCAAAACGAAAGAGGTCTCTCTGTCCACATTAGCTTCTATCCCCCTTTTCAAATGACGATGAAAGCTGTCAACCACGTCCTGTAACGATTCGTCCAAGACCTCTGTAGAGGACGACGTCATAGGGAGCATGGCCGGCAGCATCGAAGGAGTGGTGCTAGAACTTGCCACCAGGGGGACGACTTCAGAGCAAAATGATGCATGGATAGCGGCTAACTCTTTCTCTGCCACCCGAAGAGCCTGGACGCTTGGCAGGACGGAGAGATCGACTCTCTGGGCCGCCCGAGCAGAGGAAGACACGAGGACCATCGTGCCCTGCCCCGATTGTTCTATCACCGGACTTGCCAAATTCGATCTTGCAAGAGGACCATCAAGACGAGCCGAAGGTGAAGGAGGTACGTCCCTCTCCGCTAGTGCCCCTTCAACAAGGTCTGGCTCAACAAGGTCCATCCTCGGCACGGGAGAGGCAGGACCTGCATGTCCATGACAATAATCAATCGACGTGACCCGAAGGATATGATCATAGAGCAGATAGGCCTCCTCGCAAGTTATGATTCGGCTTATCTTACCGGGAGAGGAGCAACGAGGCTGCAGCTCGTTTGCAGCTGGCAGGTTCTCCTCACCCGCGATCTCCAAATTAAATTTGGCCAGCTCCTCTGACCCAGCCACCTCAGAGAGAGACGCAACTTGATCAGCATCATCTGGACGAAATTCAGCAATTTCAGGGGCAGGCTCACCAGAGCCCCCGTCATCCCGAGTCACGATCTCGGCTACTCGAGAGTCCTCTTCTTCTGACGCCTACAAGAGGGAAAGAAGATGATTAAAATCAAACCTAGAAGAAGGAAAGGACCGGTAGTAACTTATTTACCTCTGATGCGGGGTCAATTTCTTAGCCTCTTTCCTTTATAGTTAGCCCACAGTGTCTGGTCGCAGCCAGTTTTCGAGAGCGAGGAATACCGCCGACAGGAAAAAGTTGCGTGCTACGCTTTCATGCAGGACCGGGTGCAACGGATGGCTGATCAACCAGTATCCCATCTGGCAAAACAGGCGGCTGATCCGCCCCTACATCTGTCACCAGAAAGGAAAGGGTCATCTCCATCAGGCTCGTCGCCTTCGCCATCTACGACATCGAAGTCCGAATCTGGCACCTCGACTCTGTTCTTCCTCTTCCTTGTCTTGGCCCCCTGGGAACCCTCGTCGAGGCCGGTACCAACGATGAAACTGGTACATGGGTTAAAACCGAAAGGGGGCTTGTTCGCCATGACGTGGTACAGAGCCGCCATATACAAGATATCTACTGACGCCTTGATAGCGGGAACTGAGAAAACGGTAAGGGTATGGAATGTGTTATAGTAATGCCAGGCCCGGATGCCGTCTAGAAGGCTACCTTCAAAGCCCAGACAATAGCTGGGGCTGTCTAGAAAAAGCTGACTATACCCAAATTACCGGACGAACCTGCTAGGAAGATAGGGCTCCAGAAAGACAGTATTGCGGTTGCGATACACCAGATGAGCATGACGGATATTTCGAAGCCACAGAAGCATCTGGCCGTCCAGGTGTTGAGGGGGCCCAATACCGTCAAGATGGACAGCCGCTATTTCCTCATCAGTAAAACGAGGGACAGATGCGTAAATGTTGTATATTTCTGCCCTCGCCAGTGCCATCCGGCAAGCACGCATGGTCTCGAATTCCCAAGACTCACTACGATAGAGGAAGATAAAAGCGTCGTCATCAGTGACACCGTCTTCAGAGCCCGGTCTCATTAAAGACGGATAATGCATCAACAGCCACCCCATCAAATAATGATAGGGCAGTTCGATCCGTTCAAAATCTTTCGTCACATTACAAGCAATAACCTTGGATGTGAAAGTACGAAGGCCATGGTGTATGCTGCACACCATGGCCGGGAGGAGAGCTAGCCGGACTCGCAATACTAACTGCACAGCCGGAAGGATAAAATTGCGACTGATCCTCTCGATGGAACCTGCTCCGCCCGAGACTATACAGTTTCGCAGCACTATCATTAAGAATCCTACCAGGAGCTCCTTCTCCGACAACTCTTGGGTATCCTGATAAAAATAACTGAAAGAGTCGGTCTTACTCCCGAATCTGTCACTAGAGGTGGCCACCCTCTTAGCTGATGACACTAAGGCTTTCACCGCCTACCGAGAATGAGGATGGCGGGGAGTAACCTGACCTGAAGCATCCGTCGTGAAGAGATAGTGCACCCAGTCCTTGGTATGAGGGGCATTCACTTCCGAGCTGTTCTCCTTTTTGGCGATTTGATGACATGTACTATAATGGCACAATATCTCTTGATAAAGAGCCACAAAGCCTGGATACCGCCTTTCCAACTCTTCGAACTCCTCGTTCGTGGGAGTATACACCTCAAAAGCCTCGTCCCCCCAAGGAAGCTTGGAGATCGCATACATTTCGTGGAGCGCAAGCCCCATTTCCCCTACGGGCATATAGAAGGTCCCCGTACGGCGATTATACATCTCCAGCAGAGATATAAACAATCTCTTGTTTATAGGCAAGCCCTGGCTGGTGCCCCGAATAGCATGGTAAAGACCAATCTCACATAGAAAGGCCTCATACTTTTACAAAATCCACGTAGACAGATTGGTCCACGAGGGAATCGAATGTACCCAGCTGGGGAGCATCAACCGACCAATGGGATAGGATCCCTTCCGAGCAAGTTGGTTCATAAAAGTGTCGGCTGTAGAAAATATGAAATTGGGACCCGGCACATTCAAGAACGTACCCGGGGCCAACCCTATTACAGAACAGCTGGTGTGCACCTTGCCCGTACACACCGACTTCAGGCTATTGTTATAATGGATGTCTCCTACGAACATCCCACTTCTGGTAGGAGTTAAAGAATCTTCCATCTTCCGGTCCAGTGGGAGCATATTGAACCAGGATAAAGGGAAGTGACGCTCCATCTGGGGAATGCGGATCGCCATCCCGTTAGAAACAAAACTTCAGCTCTCTGACACCTCCAGAATCTGACTGTTCTTCACAGCCAAGGCATCTCCAAAGAAGAATGCGGGCTTCAAGTATTCCCCTTCTAACTTCCCCGAGTTCATCATAGCATTAAGAAAATAGAAAGGCTGATTCTTGAGGGCATTCGATCTCGCCGGGGGCTCGTCACTTGGAAACTGGTCTATCATGTATTGGACTATTGGTCGTACCTATAGCCCAGAGCAGCTTGGGCGCTGCCTACCAGGAGCTCTCCAGCAGCATTAACCGACAAATTTACTGAGAAGAAGACAGAAAAAGATAAGTTAAAAGGGTGGACAAAAAGGAACTAATGGGTGCTTTTAAGCTCATGCGGCCCCAACTTAACAAAGCCTCATGTGGCTCAGGAGAACACTTATGCGGCTCCAGCTCAGTGAAGCCTTATGCAGCTCAGGAGAACACTTATGCGGCTCCAACTCAGTGAAGCCTCATGCGGGTCAGGGGAACGCTTATGTAGCTCCAACTTACGGAAGCCTCATGAGGCTCAAGTTCAGCAGAACATTCATGCGGCTCCACTTAATGAAGGGTCATACGGCGGTACTGTCATAAGGCCCGCAGGGATCGGATAAGTTCGTGCGGACCATGTGAAAGACATATATGTGTGAGTCTATGTGGCTCCGTGCAGCTTATGCGGCTTTGTTGGCAAAGCGCGTATGCGGCCACAGTGACTATTCTTATGCGGCTCGCGGCTCGACCAAAGGACGAACATGCGACTCACATGAAAATAAAGGCTCGTGCATAAAACATGCGACGTAGCCATAGCAGTTAGGGTTCTTCAAAACCACATAAAGTCCTTACCAGCAATAGGAGGATGGACGTCAGGGTGAGCTGCGGGCACAACGGCCGGTGGAGGAACGGTCGCGGTTGAAGTAGAGGCAGTCTTTTTCGACGAAGATGCCGCCTGCTTGCCCTTAGCCGCAACGGTCTTCTTGGGAGCCATTGGCAATTAAAAAAGAAGGTGACAATGGAGTAGGGAAATTTCGAAGTGAAGAAGAAAGTAAAGAGGTTTTCTCTCTCAAACCCCTCTTATTTATAGGAGGACAAGAGAGGGGGGAACACGTAGATTGGTAACCGCCTCGGAAAGGACAAAATCGACTCCTCGGATTTCGTTCCCTCTCTCATAAAGGAGATTCACCCAGAGCATAAAATCCAAAAGATTTAATGAGCCAACCCTTGGGATCTCCCCTAAAGGCGGCACTAAAACGAATTTGAGGCAATTAATGACGCACACACGTGGAAAGGAGCTATGCGGCCCGAGTCATCCATGCGGACGAAATATACATGCGGCCGAGCCATCCATGCGGCCTAAACATCCATGCGGCCGAGACATCCATGCGGCCAGGACATCATCTGCAGCCAGATTAATACATGGCCATGCTTCTTATTCAAAGTATTTCAATTTTACAAATTAAAAACTTTGAAGGGGATCTTGTAGAAGCTTGGAAAAGAATAAAGAAAGATCCATGCGGCCAAAGAGCCCCCTGCGGCTCAGAGAGTTCATGCGGCTCACGTATCCATGCGGCTCAAGCGTCTATGCGGCTCAAACTAGTCCTATGCGGCTCAAAGAGGAGCCACGTGGCCTACAAATAGCTCTCTCATTTTGCATTAAATGCCTTGACGGCTGACAGCTTTGACGAGGTGACAGTTCTGATACGAAGACATCATTATGACTCCCTCATAATGACGGATTCCTTAGGAAGTGAAGAAAATCTCCGACATAATCTCCCGAGATTCAGAAACTGTCATGCGGCTTTGACACGTGGATAGTTATATGCGGCCCAAGCGGAGACTCTCCCATGCGGCTCACGAAGACCAGCCCCATACGGCTCATGAAGGCTATCCCCATACGGCTCACGAAGTCTAGCCCCATGCGGCTCACGAAGACCAGTCCCATGCGGCTCACGAAGACTAGCCCCATGCGGCTCACAAAGACTAGCTCCATGCGGCTCACAAAGACCATCCCCATGCGGCTCATGAGGACTATCTCCATGCGGTTCACTCATGCGGTCATCCACACTCATGCGGCTCAAATCATACCATGCGGTCCAAATGTTCTGGGGGGCCACTCTTAGGCATCTTGGATACGTGGCTAGCCTTATGTGGTCCAACTTTCCTGCAGCTCAGATTTCTGCTGTTATGACAGATGGCATGATAGCAGAGCACGTGGCATCAGATTGATCAAAATCTCTCAGCAAATCCCAACAAAATATTGGGATCAAATCAGATCATTCGTAAATAAGCCAATTAAAGACACGTGTCGAGGAATCAGAGGTTGGCATAACAAATCAGGAGGATTTATGTCAATCAGCATTAATTACCCATAAAAGATTTGATGCAATCACATTTATTACTCAAATCTCGATGAACGGCCCAGATTCAATGATCCTTAGCCGTCGACTTCCAAGAATGGACAATCATTGTAAACCCTAATGAGGCCCCCCACTTTTATAAATAGTAGGATGCCATTTCCATGCAAGGACACACACAGAGACATACACAAAAAGATATAGAGAGACATAGGCAGACAGAGACAGACTTACATAGAGATATAGAGAGCCAGAGAGCCTGATGAGAGAGCATTTCTTCATCAACGCCAAGCAGTTCTTCCACAGAGCCAAAAAGCTGTACCCTATCGTCCAAGGAGTAAGGCAGAGCGGCCGTCGCTTTCCCGAGCCTCTATCGTCACCCCTCAGAATCTAAAATAAATAATTGTACTTAGATTGTTGTACCTAGGTTTTTGTCCCTAGGCTTTCTTTGTACAAGCGAGTTTGTATTGTGAAGTAAAAGTCCAGTCCTCCGGTAATTGTTCTGTTCTTTTATATTTCACGGCGAACAAGAAGCCTGATTCAAAACCGGTAGACAAGCAATGGCCGCAAATGACCTACTCCTTCGAAGACGGCCATGTCAAGCCCATCTTAGACATGCTCATACAAGGAGATATAATTCAGCTCCCTCTACCAAGACGAGAACCTCGGTCGGCAGAAATGGAGAACACGAAGTATTGTCGATACCACCGCTACGTCCACCATGCTACACACGACTGCTACCAACTAAAGCGATACATCCAACATCTCATCGACTCAAAGGCTCTGGCTATTGATTTCGAAGAGGTGACCGTGGCAGCCAATATGGTGTCAGTACAATTCGGCAGCTTTCCTCCAACAGAGACTCAAGACGGTGTAGTATCCGTCCCTCTGGCAACAATGGAGATTGCTAATCTTCCACCTTCTCGAGATCAGGCTACTGGTCTAGTACCCCTTACCACGTCAAGAAAAGGAGGTCATGTGGGTCCATCCAGACTAGGTACCTGAAGTGACTCAGTCCACACCATGCTCTATTGGCAAGAAAAAGAATAGAAATGCCATATCCTGCCACACAATCTCGACAATTGTCGAGGAAGCCGCAACTGTCGTTACTCGGTTTGGTGCTCAATCCCAACCTAGACCAGATAACTCGACTGAAGAACATCAGCCGGCTACTGCTGACGCTCTGGGACCTTCTCAACCTCCAACGACCGACAAGCCTAGGCCGAAGGAGACTCGCTTTGACAAATCCCTACGAAAAGAGGCACCTCATGGGCTAGAGAGGCCCTACAACTTTGACATCTTGGCATAATTGGCCAACACGCCGGCCAAATTGTCATTATATGAGCTCCTAAGACTCTCCAAGGATGTTCGTGCGGCTTTGAGAGATGCACTCCAGAACGCCGACGCATATCTAGCTCAGGTCAACCTCACGGGAGAGAGCCCGCCTGCAGATCTCCAAGACAGCGCTTGTACAGGAGCGATGCCCAACATTATCTTCACGCCAGAGGATACGCTCATCAAAACCAACCTGCACGATCGTCCGTTATATTATACTGGATACATCGGTGACGTAAAGGTGGATCGGATGTACATTGATCCTGGTTCTTCCATAAGCATCATCCCGAAGGGTCTGTTACATCATTTTTATATTCCTATGCATCGCCTGACGCCAACAAGCACCTCCATCAGCGGTTTCAATTCGGGCAGGAGCTACCCGATTGGGAAGGTTCGTTTGAAGTGCCAAATCGGCGATCTTCAATCAGAAGTGACCTGTTATGTCATAGATGCGGACACTTCCTATAATATCCTCCTGGGGCAACCTTGGATACACGATTACATGATCGTGCCTTCCACGCTGCACCAGTGCTTCAAGTATGTTGACAAGCAGGGCTTCGTGAGGACAGAATTTGTCGACATCGATCCCTTCAAAGGGGTCGAATCCTACTACTCAAACTCCTGCTTATACAAAAAGTCGAAGAGGCACCTTGGTGAAGGAGAGGTGCAAGCTCGAACCGATACGACCACAGGATCAGAAGAACCTATGATGATCCACCTCCAAGCTCGCAAACCTGGCAAGTCCGTACCCCTTACGGCCGCTCTGCGTAAGGACGCAATCAGCCTCTCGGCACAAGAGAGGCAAATGATAATCCGGCTGCCAAGGTCCGGCCAAGCGCCAAGACCCACAACGGAGCCACTGACAATCAGACTGCCGAGAGTCAGTCACCCACAAACAGAAAAGCTTAATCCCTCTGACAAGCCAATGACGATACGTCTTCCCAAAAAGAATCGTCAGCCCGATGCGAAGTCTGGCGCTTCTAGTGAGCCAACCACTCTCCGCCCAGCATCGAGTACAAAACTGGGGGTCGCTAGTTTGCCAACGACTCCACGTTCTACTTCACCAGCGGAACCCCTGATGATCAAGTTGCCTAAGTCCTCCTCTCAGTCTTTATTTATACAGGGGTGGCCGGAGAAAAACCAGAACTGGCCAAGTATGTGGATGCTCACACTGATGTTCCATCCGCAGATGATATAATCCCGCTAGAAAAGATACCTTACTTCATCAATAAAGGGCTATCTTTGGACTACATCAAGCTTAATAAGCTTTGTACAATGTATGCAATGGAACACAGTAAGCTCACCTACACACACAGGTGACAAATGTCTACACCAAAAATCAACTCACTCCCGTGGAAGACTCTTACCGCATAATCGAGGGAGGGGACCATCCAATCATCTTCGGTCGTAAGAATGATCCGCAGCCCTTCACCATAAAATAAGTCGATCTCGAATCGGATGCCGGAAGACTGCCTCTCTATCTATATAGCCTCCAATCCAAATACCTCATGCAAAAAAAGGGGTACGATCTTGAGACTACGCCAGGTTTGAACTACGGCACTGGTCGACGATTACCTTTAAAGTCGCCGGTCCCGGCTGGCAAACCGCAGGACTACTACAACATGACCCGATACGGACTGGGATATGTTACGACTGCAACAACCCCTAAAATCTCAGATTAGGAATGCGACTGGCATTCACACTCAACCAGATCACCAATCTTCTGATTCGAATATCAGCATCAGGGATGTATTCAAGCAAGTCCTGTCTGTCAAAATGGCATTCGTCGATGCTTACGAAGAAGATGAAGACTTTTTTGAACTCCTCGAATTAGAGCCGTGGACCCAACAGCTGGATGCGCATTGGGAGAAGCGGTTTGAACAAAGAGAGCCTCCTACTGAAGATGAGGTTATGTAAGTGGATCTCGGCAACGACTCTTCTCTAAAACCAATCTTCGTTAGTAAAAGCCTGACAGACGAAGAGCGAGAATCGCTACCGGAACTCATCAAAGAATATATTGATGCGTTCGCCTGGAACTATGAAGACATGCCAGGGCTAAACCCCGATGTTGCTCTTCACAAGCCTAACATTCGGCTAGATGCAAAGCCAGTCAAACAACAGCAATGACGCTTTCGCCCGGGCATCATAGACGCGATCGAAGCCGAAGTCAACAAACTGATAGCCAGCGGCTTCATTCGTGAGAAACAACATCCGGACTGGGTCACCAATATAGTACTGGTCCTCAAGAAGAATGGAAAGATTCAAATCTGTATCAACTTTCACAATCTGAACGAGGCATGTCCCAAATATGAGTTCCCCCTCCCTATCACAGACATCATGATTGACAACACCTACGACTTCGAACATATGTCATTCATCGATGGATTCTCGGGGTATAGCCAAATCAAGATGTCTTCCGACGATGAAAAGCATACATCATTTCGAACACCAATTGGCACGTTCTGCTACACAGTCATGCCTTTCGGTTTAAAGAATGCTGGCGCCACCTATCAGAGAGCTATGAGCATCATCTTTAGAGACTACTTGCGCAAAACAGTAGGATGTTATGTTGACGACATCGCCGTCAAAAGCCGCTCTATGGAAGATCATCCGCATGATCCAAGGACAATATTCGACCTGATGCGAGCGCACAATTTAAAAATGAACCCCACAAAATCCTTCTTGGGCATATCCAGCGGGATGTTTTCGGGTTTCATCATCACCTCCCAGGGTATCCATGTAGACCCTGAGAAGACGAAGGCAATCATGGAGATAAGTCCCCCGAAAAATCTCCGAGAACACCGAGGCCTTCAAGGGAGGTTAGCCTACATCAGAAGGTTTATCTCCAACCTCTCCGTGCGATGTCAGCCATTCACCCATCTCATGAAGAAGGGCATCTCATTCGTGTGGGATGAAGAATGCCAGCGTGCCTTCGACAACATCAAAGAATATTTGTCGAACCCTCCAGTCCTGGTGGCCCCGGTTGCTGGAAAACTATTCCTGCTCTATGTACGAGCAATGGAGCATTCTCCCGGCACTCTGTTAGCACAAAATAACGATGCAGGCCATTAGCAAGCTATATATTACCTCAACCGAATGATGATCGGGCCAGAGCACCGATATACCACCGTGGAGAAAGAATGCCTCGCCCTGGTGTTCGCCGTTCAAAAGACGCGATACTATGTCACGGGGAAAACCATACATGTGATATCATGAGTCAACCCCCTCAGGGTCCTCATGACTAAACCAGGGGCACTCAGCTCTCGCCTCGCTACAAGGGCAATATTACTATCCCCCTACCATATGATCTTCGTCCCACAAAAGGCTGTTAAAGGTCAAGCTCTGGCAGACTTTTTAGCAGCCCACCCAGGCTCGGAGTCGGCCAGAATATACGAAAAAATCCCAGATGAGATCGTCGACTCGCATGCAGCCTCTCACGATGATATATGGCGAATGTTCTTCGACGGTGCTTCAAGGACCGGACCCAAGGACAACATCGTCGTCGGAGTCGGGGTGGTGCTGATTTCTTCTTCCGGACTGGTGATCAATCATGCTTACTCCCTCACAGAACCCTGCTCTAACAATGTGGCCGAGTACAATGCTTTAGTTATTGGCCTCCAACTTGCAAGAGAGCTTGGGGCAGAATATCTTGAAGTATACGGTGATTCACAGTTAATCGTCAATCAGATCCGGGGTTCATACGAAGTCCGCCATGAAGACATGATCCCCTATCACCAAATAGCGATCAACATCATCTCATCATTTGACAGGTTCTTCATCGAATACGTCCCCAGACTCTAAAATATCGAAGCCGATGCCCTAGCAGGCCTTGCCACTTCCCTAGCAGTGTCGAATCAAATTCATCATTTGGTGGACGTGATAGGCCATAAACTGGTCTGTCCCAAGAACAACGTTCAATTCGTGGTGAGTTATTCCGCTCAAGCGATCGACGAAGTACCAGACTGGAGACAACCATTCATAGACTTCGTAGTCTACGACATCCTGCCCGAGAACCCAAAGGAAGCTACCTCTATCAGAAGGCATTCTCTCAGATTCTTCTACGATATAGAGACAAAAATGCTGTATCACCGATCCTATGATGGATTATTGCTTCGATGTCTGTCAAACGCAAAAGCCAAAGAAGCCGTACGCGAAGCTCATGACGGTGTCTGCGGGGCCCATCGGCCTGGCCCAAAATTACAAGACCGTCTTTGCCAAATGGACTACTACTAGCCTACGATGGTAGCAGATGCGATAGACTATGCAAGAAAGTGCAAAGCCTGCCAAGTCCACGCGAACTTCATCCACCAGCCATCCGAATTTCTATATCCGACAGTAGCGTCCTGGCCATTTGAAGCATAGGAAATAGACATCATCAGTCCGATCACTCTGCCTTCTTCTCGAGGACATCGCTTCATACTCGCCATCATAGATTACTTTTCCAAATGGGCTGAAGCTATTCCGCTTGCAGAAGTGAAGACTTCAAACTTGATCAGCTTCCTTAAGCATCACGTCATCTATCACTTTGGACTGCCCCGAAGGATCATCCACGATAATGGTTCGCAGTTCGCAAGCCACGTCTTCTATCGATTCTGCGACAAACATTGAATTCAGAATATTGCTTCAACACCATACAATCCGGCAGCGAATGGGTTGGCAGAAGCATTCAACAGAACCATCATAAAGTTGATCAAATAGTTTGTATCATCCAATAAACGTGACTGAAACGAGAAGCTTGGTGAATGCTTATAGGCATACCGTACTACAGTCCGAACGGCCATTGGAAACATACCATTCTTCCTGGTGTACGGGACTGAGGCAGTTCTCCCATTGGAGACCCAAATACCCTCGCTTCGCATCGCTCTTACTTACTAATTGACGACGGAGGATAACTACCGTCGCCAGCTACATGAGTTGGAGGCCATAGATGAAAAGCACCTCTTGGCTCAGCAATGAATCGAGCTATACCAAGCACACATTTCTGGAGCCTTCAACAAGAAGGTTAAAATTAGAACATTCCAAGTGGGCGATCTCGTTCTGGCAGTTTGGAGGCTGATGGTTATGACTCACAAAATCGTCGGCAAATTCCAGTCAAAGTAGGAAGGTCTATTTATCATTGAGGATGTATTCTCCAATGGTGCTTACCGCCTCGCAAAACAAAATGGAGACTTGCTCATGTTGTCCGTCAACGGCAAGTTCCGAAAGAAATATTATGTCTAAACGACATTCTCCAATTCCCAGAGTGTTGAGTTATGTACCTGCCGCTACCGATGAACTCGTATTCTCCAAATCCCAGATTATTGAGTTATGTACCCGCCAGTACCGCTAAACTCACATTCATAAAATCCCAGATTATTGAGTTATGTACCCGCCAGTACCGCTGAACTCATATTCATAAAATCCCAGATTGCTGAGTTATGTACCCTCCAGTGCCGATGAACTCACATTCTTTCTCCAAATATCCCAGATTGCTGAGTTATGTACCCGCAGGTGCCTCTGAACTTACATTCCGATCACTCTTTTAGGTAGTAAGTCATGTATAACCATACCTCTGAACTTATTCTTCTGAAAGAGCTCCCCCTCATGATCCACTACCCGCACTCTCAGTGCACAAAAAGAGTAACAGATCCACAAAATTCCCAAAACGACCACGTCGATGTTACCTCTGAGTCATCTCACTTCCGCCAAAAACAAATCACCCCTCTACATAGAACTTCTATGTCCTCATTACCTCTGAATCGTTCTATATACCCCTTCATGGAGCCCACTCCTACCACGTCCTCATTACCTCTGAGTAGGAAGGCTCCATCGAAAAAACCCTCATGCTTGCCATGTCCTCATTACCTCTGAGCAAGTATGTCAGTTCCCTTCCAACTTATTTTTCGTATCCAGAACCAAGGTACGCTAAGGATAGTAGGTCCACAAAAAGTCTTCCATTGGGGCAACTACTACAAGCAAAGAACAGAGCAAATGTATTATGTTCAAAACCAGTTACATTCACATGACTACATCTCATGAGCAAGCCAAAAAAGTTTTCTATTATTTCATTCAGACGAGAAGGAAAAAAGATTACATTGATGTCCAAAAGAAGCAAAACACAAAACTGCAGCTAAAGACAGATAGGAATATCAAGACAAAAGACGGACATTTGTGAGAGCCCACGAATCCTAGTTACGGGGACAAATATACCAATCCCTCAACCACTTTGCATATGAAGGATGTACTTGAGCAAAATCCTTGTCCGAAGTAGGAAGCTCTTCCTTCACGATGATCTCAGCCTTCGGCAAGGTTGCTGCAAGAATCGAAGATAAACAAAGTTAGGAGATGGTCACAGCCTCATGCGGCCCAATTCAGACAAACTTACACGATCATGTTTGAGAGGAACTTATGCGGCTCTGTCCGAAAGATCATCATGCGGTCCAGTTGTGAAGTGTCTGGGCGGCCATTAGACAATTCTCATGCGGCTCGGACATGATACGTACATATGGCACACATGAAGATAAAGGCTCGCGCATAAAGCATTCGACGTAGCCACAACAATTAGGGTTTCAAGTTCACGCAACGTCCTTACTAGCAATGGTGGGATGGACGTCGGGGTGAACTGCGGGCACGTCGGCTGGTGGAGGAGCTGCCACATTATCATTCGTCGCCGCAGCCGAAGTAGAAGCAGTTTTTTTGCCCTTCGCCGCCGCAGCCGACGAAGACGCCGCCTTTTTACCCTTCGTCGTAACAGTCTTCTTAGGAGCCATCGGTGATCGAAGAAGAGGATGACAGTTAGGACAGGAAAGACTTGAATTGAAGGAGAATGTAAAGAAATTTCTTCTCTTAATTACTCTTATTTATAGGAGGAAAAAAAGGGAGAAAGCACGTGGACTGATGGAACGCTTCGGGTCGTGTGCTGCAGGCAAAACCAATTCCTAGGATTTCGCCCCCCTCTCATGAAGGATATTTATCCAAAAAAAAATCTAAAAATTTAATAAGCCGACTCTTGGGACTCCCCCACAAAGACGGCTCAAATCAAGAGCAATCAATGACGCCTACGTAGCAGAGAGGAGAGTATACGGCCAGATCAGTTCATGCGGCAAGAGCAATCCATGCGGCCAGGAAGTCCATGCGGCCAGGAAGTCCTATGCGGCCAGAAGAACATCCTATGAACATAGCCATGCTTCTTATCCAAAGTATTTTAATTTTGTAAATTGAAAACTTTGAAGGGGGTCTTGTAGAAGCATGGAAAAGAATAAAAGAATAGCATATGCGGCTCCAACAGAAGGATCCCTATGCGGCTCAAAAAATCTATTAAACATCCATGCGATTCAAAGTCCTTGAGAGCCTCATGCGGCTCGGATAGCTCCGGCTCAGAAAGGAGCCACGTGGCCCTCAACAGTATCCTCTACAAATGGCCATGAACCAAATCGCCGTATTTAATGCCCTGACGGCTGACAACCTTGACAGAGTGACAGACCTGACATAAAGTCGAAATAAAGACTGACATGATGGCGTGTGCCTAGGGAAACGAAGAAAATCCTCTTTACAGCTGCCACAATCCACCAAATTCCAAAGCTCCCCATGCGGCCAGTATTCTTATGCGGCTCAAATCATGGGGGCTGTCTTCATGCGGCTCACGTCCTGAGAAGCCACCCTATGCGGCCAGTATCCTCATGCGGCTCGAATTATGGGGGCTGTCTTCATGCAGCTCATGTCCTGAGAAGCCACCCTATGCGGCCAATATCCTCATACGGCTCGGATCATGGGGGCTGTCTTCATGTGGCTCACGTCCTGAGAAGCCATCCTATGCGGCCAGTAGTCTCATGCGGCTCGGATAATAGAGACCATCTCCATGCGGCTCGAATGCTAAGATGCCACACTTATGCAGCCTTAACACGTTTCTAGGTTTATGCGGCTCAGTGGAAAACTACTCTTATGCGGCTCAGATTTCATAGGCCATACTCATACGGTTGTCACCTTCATGCGGCTCTATCAAGACACTCTTTTCCTGTAGCCCGCGGCTAGGATACGTGGCAGAAGATCAGTTTTTACCGCTCGTAACATAGTGATAGTAGGACACGCGACACCAAATTAATCAAGATTTATTCATTCAGATTCAGTGCAATCATCAAGATTTATTCAGATCAAGTCAGATTTATTGCAATCAAGTGGAGTGAACACGTGGCAGAAGATCCGAACTGACGGCTGCTTATCATAAAGATTTGTGGTAATCAACATTAATTGCCTATAGAGATTTGATACAATCCACATTAATTGCCTAGATTTGCTACAATCAGAATTAATGGCCCAGATTAATTGATCCTTAACCGTCGACTCCTCAAGGAGGCAATCATTGGCAAACCCTAATGATCATACCCCACACCTATAAATAGAAAGGTGCCATTCCCTTGCAAATGGAGAAGACAGACAAAAAAGAAGAGAGCAAAAAAAGAGAGAGAGCACTACAGAGACATCCAGAGATCTAGCAACCGAAGGCACAAGGGAGTCTCCCCACACGTCCAAGAGCATTTCTTCACCAGAGCCAAGGCTACGTCCGATCGTCCAAGGAGTAAGGCAGAGCTGCCGTCACTTTCCCGAGCCTCTACCGTCACCCTCCAGTAAAACCTAAACAATTGTACTTAGATTGCTATACCTAGGTTTTCGTCCCTAGGCTTTCTTTGTACGAGCGAGTTTGTATTGTGAAGTAAAAGTCCAGTCCTCCGATATAATTGTTCTGTTCTTTTATAATCAATGGCAAACAACCATTGTTCCTTATTTTTAAATGTTAACTTAGTATATATTAGTGCATGAATTTAGATTAATTAGGAAATTGTTGACCAAGATTATTACCCTTAGTCGATATGGTTACTTACTTTTTTTTAACATTCTAATTATCCCAAAATTTATTTGCTCGGTAATCTTTGATACATTACCAATTTAGGGCTCGATATATCCGATACGGCCTTGTATCGTTCTTGGCATTCACACCCAAGGTTCCCTAGATAACCCTAACTCAATTACGGGTTGAATTCCTTACCATAGTCTGAATACCTATTTATGCCCAGTTTTATTTCTAGACATCAATCATCCATAGTTAACTTGATATTTCCATGACATATGTACTTATACCCACAAGCCAATCAATCACTACATAAAATTTGTTTCTTCTTAAAATTCATTATATAATTCCTTAATTTTTATGCTAATAAGCATGACAATTTTTATATACATATTGATATCCTTGAATAATTTTAATAAACTAATTTGGCACACATAAATTTAAATCATAAACATCAAATCAATACTCACTAGTATCGTTGTGTCCAAATCGTGTCATAATCTCTGTCAATATTCAAAATAATATTTATATATACACTTATGTCCGTATCATAATACTAAGTTTAACAATATTTAAGTATCCAAGTCGTATTTGGAAAATAGGTATCCAAGCTATTGTTTATAATAATTTACCCTTGTGTTCGTGTCGCTTCCAGTATACGTGTCCGTCATACCCTTATTTATATATATATAAAAATTATCCTAATTTGTGTTTATGAAGAAAATAATTCTAATGGATATGGCATAGACAAAAATAAAACAAATGGAAAAAAATGGAAGAGGGCTTGCCTTGGAAAAATTAGGCATTTGAATTTGGGGATTAGGGTTTTGCTCTCCTTTTCTTCCAACTCCTTCTTCATCTTTAAGCTTCTTCTTCTTTACTTCTTCAATTTTTCTTTTTAGAAGAAAAGGGGTTTGGGTTTAGGTTTTGTTAATGGAGGTGATGATGGAGATGAAAATAATGATGTTGGAGATGTTGGATGTGGTGATAGAGGTGGCCGGCGGCCAGGGAGGCCGGCGACGAGGGAGAGGGAGAGAGATGGAGATGAGGAGAGTGGAAGCCGAGAGGGAGAGAGAGGGAACCGAAAGATAGAGGGAAGAGAGATCGAGAGAGTAAGGGAGAGGGGCGGTCGGGTGATGGGGGCTGCCCCTCTCTCTTTCTCTTAATATTTTTTTTTCCTTTTCCCTTTTTTTAAACAACTAATTTAAACCCATGCATGATGACATATATCTTCATGTGAAATTACTTAAATACCCATGATGTTCATGTAAGGTGACAAGTGGGGATTGAGGTGTCATGGTAAATTTATAATATGCAATATTTACAATGGCTTATGCATAAAAATTTTATTTTAGAAAAGAAAATGGGTTTAATTGAAAATAAGATAATGATAATAAAATTAAGGATAAATAATAATAATATTAATAATATTTTTTTAAAAAAATTATTGACAAATATAATTGTAGAGAAATAAACAATAAAATAATATTTTATTAGGTGGCTATTACACAAGTGTGTCTTCGTGGGCTATTCAGCGACTCAGAAGGGGTACGAGTGTTGGAGCCCAGTAGAGAAGAAGAGGTTTGTGAGCAAGGATGTTCACTTTAGGGAGCATAAGCTATACTACTGTTAGGCGGAACCTCATCCATGGATAACTAACCTAATACTGAGAGTATAAGACGAGAGAAAAAGATTGGTGAGAGTGTGGTGACCGATTTAGGAGTATGGCATGGAGCAACGGTTGAGGAGGAGTAGGAGAGTGAAGAGGATCAAGGGGAGGAGATGAGAGGTGTTAGGCCCACGGCTCAGGAGGAGTTACCTACCTGCAACAGAAAAAAGGAAAGAAAATTGCAGGACCAGTACCTATAGTGCTAGTGCCAAGTCCTTTACCTATGTCCGTCTTGACTTCTGCGATACCTATACCACTACCAACATATTCCCCTTCAGGTGATATCATTCTTCATACTTGTCCCATAGCTTTATCAGCACGGAGGACCACTCGCGATAATACAAGAAATTCTTCTAATAGACATGGTTGGGACCTTGCTTAGTTTTTTTTCATATGATAACATCTCGTCTTCTTATAGAGCATTCATTGCATCTTTGGATGGTTTTACTGTACCTAATAATTGGCAGGTTTCCAAAAATGATCCAAAGTAGAAAGCGACGATGCACGAGGAGTTAGAGGCTCTTGAAAAGAACCACACTTGGAAACTGGTAAAATTGCCAGAGGGAAAGAGGGTCGTCGGATGCAAGTGGTTCTTTACTGTGAAGCAGAACCCAGATGGACAAGTTGAGCGCTAGAGGCTCGACTGGTGGAAAAAGGATATAGTCAGACGTACAACTTTGATTACGACGGAACCTTTGCACTAATAGCAAAGATCAGCACCGTCAGGACCTTAATTTCTTTGGCAGCGAATGGAGATAGAAGCTACACCAACTGAATGTAAAGAATGTGTTTCTTCATGGAGATCTTGTAGAGGAGGTGTACATGGTGATACTACCAGGATTCTACACCGATAAGGCAGTGGAAAGGGTCTGCAGGTTAAAGAAGTCCCTTTATAGACTGAAGCAGCCTCCTCGAGCATGGTTTGACAGATTCAGAAGGGCAATGATAGGGATGGGGTATCGGTAGATCAATGCCGATCATATTGTGTTCTTTCATCGAAATGGAGGCCACATCACCATGCTTGCGGTATATGTGGACGATATGATTATCACATAAGATGATAAGCAAGAGATTACTCGACTCAAGGAGAATCTTAACAAGAAGTTCAAGGTGAAGGACCTTGGCCTTCTTTGGTACTTTATTGGGATTGAGATTACTCGAGGAGCAGAATGAATTATTCTTTCTCGGAAGAAGTGTGCGCTGGACCTTCTCATAGAGACATGGATGTTAGGATGCAAAGCTGCAGCGATGCCGGTCAATCAGAGGTTCAAGCTGGATGCTGAGGCTGGAGAACCAGTTGGCCGGGACAGATACCAAAGACTGGTGGACAAGTTGATCTATTTGAGCCATACACATCATAATATATGTTTTGTAGTGAGTATGAAGAGTCGCTACATGTATGACCCAAGGAAGGGTCATATGGATACAGTTTACCAGATTTTGAGATACTTAAAAGGTTCCCCCGAAAAGGGGCTGATATTTGGAAATAATAATCATGTGAGCATCGAGGGCCACTGTAGGGTTATGCTGATATTTAGAAATAATAATCACATTTTATATCAATTTAGCAATTGTTTACATTATAGTTGACAATTTTAGAGGAGCCATCAAGAAACGCCATTTTATTTATTAACGGTAATTACTGTCAACTATTTTGAGTGCGAGAAAATTGGTACAATTGTTTCATCTACCATTATAGTAAATTTATCAAACTTTTTATATTTGTTGACGGTTGGTTATTTTTTAATTAAGGAACCAGAGACCAAAATTTTGATCGATCTCTCAAAAAAACCCTCTCCATCCATCAGAAATCCTCCTCCACTCTGAAGACCCTCTCTCTCTCTCTACCTAGGAATCCCCCTTTACTCTAAGAAACCCTCTACCGGGGGCCTACGTAACGTACCGTCTCCCTTTCCCTCAGCAAAACCCTGTCCTTCAGTAAAACCCTCATGCGACATCTTCGTTCTTCACTATGATATAATATATTGGATTTTTTTCTCTCCACAATTCGATTTTATGCTTAGGGTTCAACTTATGAATTTGTTTTGTACCAACTTTGTTCTCCTTCTTGATCATCACGGTTCAACTTAGGGTTTTTTGTGGCATGCAACTAAGGGTTTCTTACCATCACAGTTCAACTTAGGATTTGCAAACTTATTTTCTCATAGTGTCTTCGTTAAATTCAATCAATTTCTCTACTAGGTTATTCATTATTATACTCTGTAGGGTTAAGCTGATGGCTACTAACTTTATGTTTTTGTTGGTTCAAGTGTTTTTGAACTTCAAAAATTTTAAGTTTAGTGTTAAGTTCAGATTCAGTGAAATGCCATTCATTTTTTATTCAATGGTCATTTTAGTACTTATGTCTCCATATGTGTCTTTATGTGCTTTTGAACCTTTTTATGGTTCATGAGTTCAAGTGTTTTTTAACTTCATTTTTTTAAGCTTTATTATTTAGTTTTGATTCAGTAAGAATGTCATTCGGTTTTTATTCAGTGGCAATTTTAGTACTTATGTCTCCATGTATGTTGGAGAAAAATGGCTATTAAATTGATTTGGCATGTTCTGCATTTTTAGAGTGCTTGACATGACAGGACATGGTCACGACTAATAAAAGAACACCTTTCCAATCCAAATCTTCATTGATGATGCGTTATACACGTGAAGATGGAATGTTTTCTTTGAAATGCCATTAGGCCACTACTAAAATATTGGTATTTATCGACAGAATAATCCGTCGCTAAATACGTATATTCCGTCGCTAAATTATATTAGCGATGGATTACCGACAGATAACTGACGTCGATAAACATAACGTCGCTATAGAAAATACGTCGGTAATCCGTCGCTATAGCGACGAATTATTGACGCAAATATAGCGACGGATTAGCAACGAATTAAAAACGTCGGCAATCACAGCGACATATTATCAACGGATTAGCGACATTTTCTAGTGAGCCAAAATATCAAATTTTTCAAAAGTTCAGCGATGGAAATTTCCATCGCTGACTCGTCTGATACGGTTTTGATATCAGACAGAAGCCCAGCGACTGATATTTCCGTTGCTAACCTGAAAATATTTCCAGGATTTCGTCGCTAATCTGTCGTTGGTTAGTCGCTAGCCTGCAAATTTTCCAGAATAACGTCGCTAATCCGTCGCTAATCGTTTTATTTATGCCACATTAAATTGTTCCAGCTTTGCTCAAACCTGAAAATACATACATAAACTCATTCCAAAAGTCAAATATGTCCAACAGTCATTCTAAAAGTCATACATAAACTCTATAACCCCAAATATGTCTAACAGTTATACATAAACTCTATAACCCCAATATATACAAAATAAACCCTAGCATCTCGATCAAATACATCCAACAATTAAATATGTTCACTAGTCAAATATAGTACATATACAAACACTTCCAACAGTCAAATGATAAAAACACGTCCAACAATCGCAATAGTACATACACAAACTCATCGTCAAATATAATGAAAAAATAAACAAATCTCAAACTGATGGTAGTGGAGGTGGAGGAGGTGGCAGAGGCGTAACCGGCCGTCCGCATGAATATAACTGTCCTAGGACCAAAGAGAGGATCCGTTGAACGTCCTCAGCAGGAACGACGTTTGGAAGAGTCGACAGTACGACAAGAGGTACTGTGGTCGGAGGAGCAGTCGTTGGCAGAGGCGCTATGGTCGAAGCTGGAGCTGGTACAGTAGGCGCAGTGGTCGTTGGCGAAGGCGCTGTGGTCGAAGCTAGAGCCGGTACAGTAGGGGCAGGCATCAGAGCTGCTGTGATCAGAGCTCCACTCATCTGCCAAACATGACCCTGGAGGGCCACCAGAATCTGTGTAATCTATCGTAAGGTGTAGGCGTCGGCAGTATCGTCGGTCTGTAGAGGTGGAGGTGGTGGAGATAGAGGAGCTCTGGAATAAACGGACAGCTGGGATGCCAACAATCCGGTACCGTACACGCTGCCCCCTTTTCCTTTCCCTACAGCTTGTATCCACAAGTCGTTTCTTACAGTCGGCGACGGTTGCTGACTAGTCCCAGCTCCCCCTCGGCAGTCCCTCCTTCACCGACTCGACTCTCTAAAGTCTCATAAGTCTCCTATATTTATATAGGTGAATAGATTTAGAGTTAATATTGGTATTTTGTTTTCGATGTAAGTATTTTTATGGTTATGTTCTCATACATCTCTTAAACTATTCTTTGATTTATAATGCTACTTAGGGTTATAATTTAGAGTTAATATTTATATTAGAGTTCAGACTAACTATTTCGCTAAAGTAAATATAGTTAAGTACATAAAGACGAAAAAAATATAATTAGATATAGGACTCGAAAAACTTACATAGGCTTTGGTCACCCGATCATCTACGAGCTTCCCATCCTTCTTTCACTTATGGGTACGCTCGAAAACTTTAGAAAAGTCCACGACGTTCGGATCTCCGCCTACCTAGGCGACCTCCTCGCACTGTAACAATTAAACATCAATTTATAATTAAATATTAAAGTTAAATAATTAAAGAAATAATAAATAAAAATACTCAGCAGCCGTCAATAATGCTCTGTAATTGGAATGGATGCACCCGTGAGGTGACCATCCTTAGCACATGCAGCCTTTGCCTTCTCATACTTGGCCTTATAGGTCGGAGTGTCCATCTTCTTCTTCATCTCCTCTCAGAATTCCTCCTTCAACCACTCCTTGCGAAGAGCGCTATTTAGTGTAGCCAACGCCTTCTGGTCGTTGACCATATCCCTCAACCTCTTGCTGGCGACAGACTTATAGCACTTTCGGATCGCCTGATCTCTATGGACCGGCCACCAGTATGACTTCTGCAAATAATGACAAATAAAAACAAATTAGCAAATATTTAAGAAATGTTGTAAACAAAGACGATATTATTTAGACATACCTCAAACATCTCGAGCCAAATGAATCATCTATCAACTGGGATGTCCCTGAAGTTCAGATAGGGACCATGGAATTATCGACACATCAACTCTCCCAAATCTCTACTAGCCTGGATCGGAAAGAACCTAGAATAAACAAAACAATGTACGATTAGATAATAAATAGAGTATGAATAAATGTGTCTACCAGCACTAGTATACTTACGTCGTTCTATCGGCCCACAGCTCAGTACGAGTAATATTGGCTGGCCGCTCTGGCAGGTAGGAAGGTCTGCAAATTCTGGTCGACGTATGTACACTCCACGGTCGACCAAAAGGCCAGGATATGGATTCATCACAGTAGGAGCGACAGGTGTAGTCTCCGACGTAGAAGATGGGGCACCAGCACCGGTAGGAGTAGATGCTGAAGGAATATCAGGGCTAGCTCCGCCGACTGAATAACGAGTGAACGGCGGAGATAAGCCATCCTCCTCATCAACCAAATCATCCTCACTAACTCCTCTGCGATATGTACCGGAGTACTAGGAGAAGCAGGAGTAGAAGGACGGGTCGACCCAGATCCTCGAAGTCGACGTGGACGACCTCGTCCCGCCAAATGTAAATCTGGAAGAAATAAAAAAATGATGTGATGATACAAATAATCAATACAAATCTAATAGAAATTAAATAAAGGTGTGTTGATACAAATAATCGAAATCGAAACTGGTATCATACCGTGCCTATGAGTATCGATATCGAAATCGGTTTAGTATCAGCCTTATCGAAATCGGATTCAAAAACCCTAGTTACTACATTAACGAATTTTGGGTTAGCTATCGAAATCGGGTTAGTATCGGCCTTAACGAATTTTGAATAATTTATGAATAGCAAAAACCCTAGCTACTATATTGTGTCCGTGTCCGTATCCGTGTCCGTGTCCACACCATTTCTATGAGTATTGATATCGAAGTCGGTAATATCGACCATTCCTATGAGTATCGATATTGAAATCGGTATCAGACCATTCATAGGAGTATCAATATCGAAATCGGTAATATCAAAATCGGAATAGTATCGGCCTTATCGAAATCGAATTCAATATCTTAATGTCCGTATCGGGTTAGTATCGTGCAAGCCCCTAATATTTTTAATTGGATTATATTAAGGGTTTTTAGCTACAAATGGCATTTTTATCCTTAAAATAATTTATTATAATTATTAGGAATTTTCTAGAATTTTTACATAAAATTTTAAGTGGTTTTTAAAGCCTAAATTATCATTTTTGTAATTTATTAAATTATTTTAATAGCCTTTTGCAATTATTTCAAATGTTTTAAAATAGTTTACAATTATTTAATTTTTTATATTCAGTTTGCAAATTTAGATTTGCAAATAGTAGGGCGGTGGGGGTTTTATGTAATTCATAAAATATAGGGGGGTTTGCAAAATCCTACTAACCACCGTCTTCGTCTCCCCCTAATCCCGCCGACCGACGGCCGAAATCCTAACCCTAATTCCTAAATCTGTGGCCGAAACCCTAATCTAAACCCAGCCCAGCCCTATAAATAGAACCTCCGACCAAAACCCTAACCCCATTCACCACCTCGTCCGCCCTAGCCACCGTCCTAGCCCTATTCTTCCCCGACGAGCTCGCCGGAGTTAGAGCTTTGTTGTCGTTGTAGTTCTAGCCATCATCGTCGCAATCGACCACCACCATCTCGTTTGCAGCAACGAGACGAACCCAGCGCTATCCTTCGCCGTCGTCCACGACGCCTCCTCCACCGTGCAGCAGCCTCGACAGCCCGCTCGACCGGACACGTAGGTGTCACTTTGTTCTTTGTGTCGCTCTGTGTCTCGAAATTGCAACCCTAGACTCGCCTAAACACGAGGAGTTCGTGAGTGTGTTCGGACACGACGAATTCGTGTCGTGCTAACCACGGACACAGGACTCGGTGTCAAATTCAAATACTCGTGTCCCTAACTGTCCGGACACGAGTTAAAAATAAATGGGTAAATGGGTTTAGGTTGAACAGTAACGGGTTTAAACCCGCACAGTAATGGGTTTATAATTATTGGGTTTACTGTTTAAAACGGGTTTGGGTTCGGGCCCAATGAGTTTTGGGCTGAGTGATATATATATATATATATATATATATATATATATATATATATATATATATATATATATATATATATATATATATATATATATATATATATATATATATATATATATATTCTTTTTATATATATATATATATATATATATATATATATATATATATATATATATATATATATGTATATATGTGTGTGTATTATATATGTATATATGTGTGTGTATTATATATATATATATATATATATATATATATATATATATATATATATATATATATATATATATATATATATATATAAAATATATATATATATATATATATATATATATATATATATATATATATATATATATATATATATATATGTGTGTGTGTGTGTATGTATTATATATATATGTATATGTATATATGTATATATGTATATATATATATATATATATATATATATATATATATATATATATATATATATATATATATATATATATATATATATATGATTTTTGGATATGTTCATACTTGAGTTTTTATATAACTATAGTTATGCTATATTTACATATTATTTTATTGTCAATAAATATGAATGATATGTATATTTTACTGTATTACAATATGTTATTTTATTATAAAATTACTTATGTATTTAAAATTAGTATTTATGTAAACTGTGAATTATGGTCATATGAGTCCAAGCCTAGTATGGGTTCTGTGGACTCAAATGAGCCTAACTACATTCAAGGTCTGTACGAGTCATATCGGACTTGGTTCATGGCTTTGGGTCCCTTATCTGGACTCCGGTTCAATTTTGTATAAGTGGATAAAATATTAAATAATTAATTATTTATTTTCCAGAAATTGTAACTTGCTGTATTTGAAATTTTATATATAATTTAATTACTGTAAAAATCTGAAAAAAATTATATTTAAATACTATGTTAATTTAGATTATTTAATATAATTTTTTCATGGTTTAACTTATATTTTGACATTTTATATAAGTAGGAAAATAGAACTCATTTTCAGGGTACTTATGATTACTGATTTTTAATAAATATCTATGCGGGTTATTAAATTTTAGAAAAATTAGTATAAATTTCTATAATTAACAAGGATCATCTTGGTACTTTATTTTATGTATAATTGAGCATTTTTCCTATCTTAATAATTGTTGGAACATAGTGTACAGCCTGATTTATTTATTGAATAATTACGACTTGCGATATATTGTGTGATTTTGGAATATTTTAGTGTTGGACCTTATCCTATCATAGTATAAAGGCCGTAGAAAGTTGGTTTAGGTATTGTGTCACCCCACATTGGTCTCATATGCTAAAGTCATCACTTGGCAAGGTGTCTAGTCAGAAAGTCGTGTCACAACAAAAATGTTCTAGTATTTAGCTTAGCATAAAAACTAAATTTATGTATCATTTTTACAGTGACGAGACAGCAGGATATCTATAGTTTCATATACATACCCTTGCTTTGCTCGAGGCAAGTACCCATACAAGCTTATTTACTGCTTATAACAATAAAGTGTGATTAAACCTTGTTAAATTCTGCTTTTTGGATAACTGCAAGTCATATCTTCACATGCTTCTTACCGATTCTCATTACATGTTATGCTTTATACTACTCTTAGTATCACTCACATGTTATAAAATGGGTTATGGGAAAACTGTTACTAGAGTACGTGATCATGCCCTCCATCTCCGTATGCATTTATCGTGCATTGTAACATTCTATATGCAACTTTGTCGTATATCTGATCCGGCGTTTGTGTATGTATATACACTGATGCCGTTAAGTGTACGTATGTGCACTTTAGAAAAATTGATATGTACCACAGTACATCCTACTACCTATTTATCAATCACGTACATGCTACAGTTTTAAACTTTAAAACATATATTGCCATGATGAAATATATCTAAAACTGGATAAATCAAGATATGCCATGATTATGATATTTCATCTCTTTCCATCACAAGATCAGTATTACATGTTTGTAGTACAAGTACTTGCTCCCATCCTGACAGGATAATGTTGTAGGTATACTTACCGACCAGGAGTCTCTATGTGATTCCTATTATGGGGTCGCCATCGAGGATCAGACTATACCTTACGAGGATGTACCTGCGGGGAAACTCGTCTAGTTTATTTAGTTGTTCTCGACTTTTAAGGGCAGACATGTTTTAGACTATGTATTTTTTTTACTAGACCTGTATCCAGTTTTACGTCTTGGCTATGTATTTGGAACATATTTATATACGAGATGATTTTGTGTTTGATCATATATTGTTTGTCTTTAGAACAACTTACTATGCTTTATCTCAAGCGTATGATGGACATGACTCGGCCCGGCCCAACAATTTGGGCAGCGGATCGTGACATATATTTTAGTGATGGCCCATCCAGGTCCTGACTAAATTGTTTGGTTACGTCATTGTACCAAGCATGCCTGCAACTATGAACTTAAGATAACTAGATAATACTAGGAATAACATTTAAAACACCTAGAGGATTACTAGGATTACAACATAGGAATCTCATTGCAGTATATGCTCGTTATTACAAATTAGACTTTCTTGTTGTTTATGATTGTTTACTTAAAGGAGTTCTTATAAGTTCTTTTATTTATTAGATGGTGCTCACACGCTCGTCCCAGTATGCCACACCTGAAAATGGCACACTTCATATCCAGCCGATTGAGCAGTTGATCGATGCACCTCCATCTCCATATCTACCTACCATACTCCCCCACTCCACAAATCTACCAACCCAGATGCCTCCACCAACTCCTATATCACAGTCCCACCAGGATCCAATACTCCTACCACCACCTATTAGTATACCAGCCTAGGTTTTCGTCACTCTCGACGGGAACCAACTGCCCACTCTGATCCAAGGGTTCCTAACGACCCATCAGGAGCAGACCACCTTACTCCGCCAGAGCATGGAGCGTTCTGAGGAGCGTACCATGGTCCCACCACCGGTAGAGCCACGATCGAGAGCGGAGAATATCAAGGACTTCAAGGGCTTCAACCCCAGGGAGTTCATGGGGACTGAAGGCATCATAGTCGCAGATGACTGGCTAGACTCGGTAGAGAGGAAGCTCCTCGGAGCTAGGTTATCGGGTGACCTTCAGGTCGAGGCAGTGGGATTTCTACTGATAGACTTGGCAGGATTTTGTTCAAGAATGAGCTACCATTCGTGTGAGGGAGGGCCATTTGGGATCAGTTTAAGAAACAGTTTAAGAAAAAAAATTTCGACCACCGGTAGAGTAGCTATGGGGCTGCAATTCTAGAACATCCAGTAGGGGAACCGTTCTGTTGATGAGTACGCGACAAAGTTTAGTCATTTGAGTCATTTCTCTCGTAGCCTGGTTGCAGACCCGAAGTAGATGGTGCATAGGTTTTGCCATGGTCTAGTACCAGACATTGGCATTCTCCTAGTGACGAACGGGATGACTAACTACTACCAGAGCCTAGAGTTGGCCCGGAGCATAAAGGAGTATCTTCTCTCTTACAAGAGGCCGGCTTTCGTACACCACGAGGGACCTTTCAGGCGCCAAGCTTTCCAGCCGAGAGCACCGGAGCTGCACCAGCTAGCATACCGTCCTCCCATACCACATCACCCAACCCCACCAGTTAAAGCCCCCGGCTAGCACCAGCAGCAGAGGGGAGCTACATGCACGTACTATAGGAGGCCAGGTCATGACGTTTCCATCTGCAGGAAGAGGCTGAACCAGTGCCTAGCTTGTAGGTCTTCCACCCATTGGCTTCGTGATTGCCCGACAGCAAAGACGCCAGGCATTGGACCATCTAGAGGACTGCCACTTCCGACTCAGCAGCAGAGGTTCGGGCAACATCTGCAACAGCAGAAGGTACCCCAGAAAAAGGCTTATAGTCTAGCTCTTGAGGCAGAGTCGGAGCAGGTTTTAGAGCCAGATTATTTTGCCAACGTCATCACAGTGAAATAACGTGTAGACAACTCTAGAAGGGGGTGAATAGAGTTTACGTCGTTAATCACCAAATAATAAATAATTCTATATCACCTCCACAAAATAACTATCAAGATAGTAAATAAATCAGAGAAAATACGGAAGTAAATAAAGATCAAAAGAGCATACGCAAACACAGCAGTTTTAACCTGGTTTCCCTCATGGAGGACTAGTCCAGGCCTGAGAACTCTAGCTCAGGATTAAAATCCACTATTTATGAAATAGTGTACAACCACATGCCTTTACTCAGAAGAGCACGCCAACTTATTACAGATTTATAGGTGGCAAAACATAAAATTGTCCAAATGACTTTTCTTTCACCCTTGCACACAACTTCTAGCTGATATCGCACTAAGCACCTTGGGCTAATGAGAGTTATGGCTTAGGAGATATGGAAGAATAAGGCTTTGAGTAGTAGAGCTTAGAAAGCTTGAATATTTGAAGGTGAGAGATGATTTGAAATGGGAGAATTCAAGATTTATTTATACTACTCTGGGAAGGCAGAATTCGGCCCGAATTCTGCCCTAAGAATTCAAATTTTTGAACGTTGGACAGCTTGTAGCAAGCATGCCCTAAAAATCAGGGTACTGGAAATCAGGGGACAGAGTTCTGCCCGAACCCTATATGGGGACAGAGTTCGGCCCGAACTCTGCCTCCTTGGGGGCAGAATGTTCAAATGGCCTTTGGGCTTTGTGGAGCTTGGGCTTGGTTCAGGAATTGGTCTGTTTGTATAGTAGAGCTTGGAGAGATATGTCTAGGGGTTGAGATGACACATTGCGACTCAACTTACACATTCTACTAGACTTAATAAATTGAAGATTACAGACTTGGAACAAATAGAAAAGCCAAGAGCCCTTTGATGACACCTTTCTTCTGATATTTGAGCAGATCTGAAGACGTCTTTTTTCTTGACAGCAGTCGTCCAAAGATAAGCAGATCTGAAGCGGAACCCCCAATACGAGGCCTCGAATAGGTCGCTAGGCGGTTTGGAGAAATCTCTTTGTATGACGTCGTCTTTGGTCCATTATTAATACTTTATTGCCTATGTCCTGGTTTGATCATGCTTACTGCATGTCTACAAATATATGTTAGGCCATCAAAATATGTTACAGTACGATACAAGCATAGCAATATAATATAGGACAATTAAGATAATGCTAAGTTTAAGTAGCAACATGATAGTGAGTATATGAATATTAGTGACATCATTATGTTAAATTTAACTGATTAGCCATATTCAAAAACACGATATAATTATTGGGCCAATACATAGGTCATGTTTATTTGCATACTTATCTAGCTCTATGCTTGTTTGATTTCGGTGTATCGTATAGCTTCTTGTCATTAGAACTTTTGCATAAACACCACTTAGTAGCTACACCTTCCGAGGAGATGAGTAGAGTAATGACGGGAGGCGGACCAGTACCCATTAGGGCTATCTATAGATGCTCTATTACTATAGCTGGAAGAGAGTTTCGGGGATGATTCTTTGTGATGCCACTTTCCGGTTATGATATCATATAGGGAATGGATTGGCTTAGCTATGCTCACGGAGCTATAGACTATCATAAGGATAGTATTCTGTTCAGTCCCCCAGGCACGACACCATTCAGTGTCAGGAGGACAAGGCCTGAGATCAGCCCAGAGACGAACTGTTGTGCCACAGTTGAGGAGTTAGCACCGCCACACCCAATCATTCGAGAGTTTATGGATGTATTTCTAGAGGATCTTTCAGGACTTTCGCCTGATAGAGATGTGGAGTTCACTATAGGTTTAGTACCGGGTTCATCACCAGTATCCCGGGCATGCTATAGAGTAAAACCTAAGGAGGCCGTAGAGATGAAGGAGAAGATCGATGACCTATTGAAAAAGGGTTTCATTCGATCTAGTGCTTCTCCATGAGGAGCGCTAGTACTCTTTGTGCCGAAGAAGGATGGTACAGTCCGGTTATGTATTGACTACCGGGCGTTGAATACCATCACCATTAAGAACAAATATCCTCTGCCTCGGATAGATGATTTGTTCGACCAGTTGAGTGGGGCGAAGGTATTTTCCAGGATAGATTTGAGATCCGGCTAATACCAGGTAAAAGTTAGGGCTGAAGACATCCAGAAGACTGCGTTCAATATGAAGTATGGGCAATACGAGTTTTTTGTGATGTCATTTGGTCTTACAAATGCGCCAGCTATCTTTATGAACTTGATGAAAAAGACATTTCACCAGTTTCTAGATAAGTTTGTCGTGGTGTTTATCGAAGACTTCCTGATATACTCGAAGATGCCGAAAGAGCACACAAAACACTTGCGAAAAATTTTAGGGATTCTGAGGAAGGAGAGGTTGTATGCCAAATTGTCGAAGTACGAGTTCTTTTTAGACCGAGTGGAGTTTTTCGGTCATGTGGTCACTGGAGATAGGATCTTAGTAGATCCCAGGAAGATTGCTGTCATCGAGACATGGAAGGCTCCGACATCGATTTCAGAGATCAGGAGCTTCTTGGGATTAGCAGGCTATTATAGAAAGTTTGTCTAGGACTTTGCTAGGATAGCTGAACCCATGATGAAACTAACGCAGAAGGACGTAGCGTACATCTGGTCAGCGGACTGCTAGGCAGTATTTGAGAAGCTGAAGAGGAGGCTGACGACCGCTCCAGTTTTGACATTACCTTCAAGATCTGGAGGTTTTACCATTTACAGCGATGCTTCGAAAAAGGGGCTAGGATGTGTCATACAACAGCATGGAAAAGTGATTGCTTATGCATCTAGAAAATTACGAAATCATGAACGGAACTATCCTACTCACGACCTAGAGTTGGCTGCGGTGATCTTTGCACTCAAGTTGTGGAAACACTACTTATACGAAGAGCGAGTAAAAATCTTTACTGACCACAAAAGTTTGAAGTATGTGTTCACGCAGAAGGAGATGGATATGAGGCAAAAAAGATGGTTAGTTGATGAAGGACTTCGACATCGATTTACAGTATCACCCCAGGAAGGCAAATGTGGTAGCGGATGCATTGATCAGGCATCCGATGGCATGGTATCTGATGATAGATCGATATTTGTGGGAAGATCTGGAAAAGCTCGGTATTAAGATGATTCGACCAGGATCAGTGATGCAGATGATGGCGCTAGTCATTCAGTCAGGTTTGATGGAACAGATCAAGGAGACTCAGTCTACATATGAGAGCCTCTGTAGACTCAGAGTCTAGGCTTTAGTTGGATTTTTAGATGACTTCACCATAGCAGAGGATGGATCCTTGAGGCATGGCAGCCGGTTATGCGTACCAAAGGAAGAGCTGATAGAGGCGATCTTGTAGGAGGCACACCGATAGCGATATTCTATTCACCCAGGTGCCAACAAGATGTACCATGACTTACGGGAACATATTTGGTGGCACGGGATGAAGAGAGATATATCATGCTTCATTTCGAGATGCCTAGTTTGCCAGCAGGTCAAGACGGAGCATCAGAGGCCAACTGGTCTATTGCAGCCATTACCCATTCCCAAGTGGAAGTAGAAAAATATTATGATGGACTTCGTCTCAGGGCTTCCTCATTCCTAAGGAGGGAAGGATGCCATATGGGTCATCGTTGACAAGCTGACGAAGTATGCTCACTTCATACCCTTCAAGATGGGACTCTCCATCGAGAAGTTGGCAGAGCTATACATGCGACAGATAGTTCGCTTGCACGGAGTACCGATGATCATCGTATCGAACCAGGATAGCAGATTCACGTCCCATTACTGGAGGAGCTTGCAGGAGGAGTCGGGCAGTTGGCTCAATTTCAGTACAACGTACCACCCACAGACCGATGGACAGTCCGAGAGGATGATTCAGATGCTAGAGGACATGCTGAGGACTTGTGTGCTGGACTTTGGTGGATTATGGGAGAGCCATCTGTACTTGGTAGTGTTTTCATACAATAACAGTTACCAAGCCAGCATCGATATGTCTCCATCCGAGGCACTATACAGATGACGATGCCGTACACCGCTCTTTTGTGATGATATTGGGGATAGAGTTATGCTTGGGCCGGAGATGATCACTGAGGCAGCAGAGAAGGTAAGAATGATCAGGGATAGACTCAGAGTTGCTCAGGACAGAAAGAAACACTGGACCGATGCTAGTCGCAAACCGATGGAGTTCACTGACGGAGATATGGTGTTGATAAAGATATCACCTACTAGAGGGATGAGGCGACAAGTTGAGCCCCAGATACATTGGACCGTTCGAGATACTCGGCAGGATCGAAGAGGTAGCTTACAGGGTTGCACTTCCACCCAACCTAGCAGGAGTTCACGATGTCTTTCATGTGTCTCAGCTAAGAAGATACGTTCTAGACCCCAGCCATGTGCTAGATCATTCAGAGTTGGAGATCGGACCGAGTCTTGCAGTTACCGAGCAGCCAGTGGAGATATTGGACCAGAGGGAAAAGAGGCTGAGGAACAAATTCATACCCTTGGTCCGAGTAGCTTGGAGCCGTCACTCTCCGAGGGAATCTACTTGGTAGAGGAAGTCGGTCATGAGGGAGAGATATCCTTACTTGTTCGACCCACCAGCCGCGAGGGAACCATCCGTTCCCGCTTGATACCTTAGAGGTTAGTCTTAATAGTAGCATTCGTCATTATTTTAATTGCCTGTTATGTTAGAATGTTTGTAGAGTCTTCTATCCTTGTGAATTTCGAGAACAAAATTTTTAAGGAGAAAAGATTTGTAAGCCCCTAATATTTTAATCGGATTAAATTAAGGGTTTTTAGCTACAAATGGCATTTTATCCTTAAAATAATTATTATAATTATAGAATTTTCTACAATTTTTTAAAAATTTTAAGTGGTTTTTAAAGCCTAAATTACCATTTTGTAATTTATTAAATTGTTTTAAAAGCCTTTTGCAATTATTTTAAATGTTTAAAACAGTTTGCAATTATTCAATTATTTTATATTCAGTTTGCAAATTTAGATTTGCAAATAGTAGCGCGGTGGGGGTTTATGTAATTCATGAAATATGGGTGGGAGGGGATTTGCAAAACCCCACTGACCACCGCCTTCTTCTCCCTCTAATCCCGCCGACCGACGGCCGAAACCCTAACCCTAATTCCTAAATCTATAGCCGAAACCCTAATCTAAACCCAACCCAACCCTATAAATCGACCCCCCGACCAAAACCCTAACCCCATTCACCACCCCGACCGCCCTATCCCATCGCCCTAGCCCTATTCTTCCCGACGAGCTCGCCGAGTTAGAGCTTTGCTGTCGCCGCAGTTCCAGCCATCGCCGTCACAATCGACCACCACCATCTCGTTTGCCGCAACGAGACGAACCCAGCGCCAC